>VZRV01008972.1:2680911-3126656 GCA_013398115.1 Falcunculus frontatus | reverse complement strand
AAACCTTCCCTTCCCGAACCTTCCCTTCCCAAACCTTCCCTTCCCAAACCTTCCCTTCCCTTTCTTTCTTCTTGAAGATGTGTGTACATAACTCATGCATTGCTTACATATCACAAGCACTGAAGAGGTCATGTAATCCTGTCAGTTATCTAATTTTTTTTTTCATAAATATGTATGTTACAGGTTTTTATCAAGACTACATTTGACTGTGTCTTAATCAAGAGGAAAACAAGTTGATTATAAAGTTTCAGTTTTTATTCAGACTGATTTCAAGGTTTAAGACTGAGTATTTCGGTTCCACTTCTCAAAGATCTAGTGTAGCTAAAAGAAAATTGTGAAAGTGATGTCCTCGTTGAATTCAACATCTGTGTTGAATTCACGTTTATTTTATTCATTTATTGTAACCAAACCAAAGTACAGTAGAGACCTAAGAGTAAGAATGGTCTTTGTTTTATTCCTTCTTAGCAGGTAGTTATATTCTGAATGTAGAAGGTCTGCACTATGTTAGTTGGAAGGGATAGAGAACATAAATCATGACAATCAGTAAGTAGATTTGGAAGGCAGTTGTTTAACTCAGGTCTTCCTAGCAATAAAGCACCATTAGGGATGGTGTTGCTATTGCTGCCTATATTTTTTTTTTGGGTTTTAGTATGTGCCATCAGGATGAAGAACTGCATGACTCTAGGATATTCGCATACTCAGGTAGAGTCAATTATAAAAAGATTCATTTAGCGTGGAGAAAATTCGTATTGCTTGAATAAAATTCAACCAAAATTGTGGGGAATTGGACCTCAGTAACGTAAGGTTTCCTGAGCATTGATAACCATTGTCTTCTAGAGGGTTTTGTTTGTTTGCTTTTCTTTCATTTTCTCGTATTTTTCCTTTCATGATAATTACTAGACCAAGTAGGAATTTGCTATCAAAAAACAATAAAAAAAGCCTTTATGTTTCTTGATTCTGCTATTCTTCATCTTAAACAACATTTCATTCTTCTTACTAGGATAATACAAGACAAAATATCAAGTCTTTAACTAAATACCTAGGAAAGCTTTAGTAAATTCAGAAACACTGACCAAATACAAAACCAGCATTGTAATTATTGTAATAAAACCCAAATATGTTAGCATCTTGTATAATGACGTACTTTTTTCTAACTAGGTAACAGCACTTCATTGATTTGTATCATCCAAGTATGAGTATTTCAGCATTAAATTATGTAAGACTTTAGCTCAACAGAGATGCAATAGTGATGCTTGATATCGAACATGTTCCAACCATGCAAAAGATTCAGGTTTAAATGATAAAATATGAGTAGTATTTGGTTTTAAGCAGCCTAATTTAATGCTGTTAAAGCTGTTATCGTATTTCATTTCCTTAGCATCTTCAAGTCTAATTCAGCCCAACAACTGATCTGATGTGATATGATGTGATGTGATGAATTACTTCTGTACAAACCCCAAAACATGTGGTTTTCATGACTTGCTTAAGTGGCTTTTTTTGGTAGCTGTTACTTAGGCTACTCAGGGAACTCCAGTCTGGTCAGCCTTAAGTCTCTGGGAAGGTGATGGAGCAAATAATCTTAAAAACCATTTATACCTGAAAATTTGTTAAGGACAAGGAGGTAATAGGTGATAGTCAACATGGATTTCTGAAGGAGAACTAAAACCTGACAAATCTGATGGCATTCTCTAAAGAAATGACTGGTTTTGGGGATGAAGGAAGAGCAGTGGATAATGTTTATTCTGTCTTTAGTGTGGTTTTCAGCACTATCTCCTGTAGCATCTTCATAGAAAAAAATATTTAAAATGGACTACAAAACTGGGCACCAAAGTAGACTGAAAACTGCCTTAATTGCAGTAATTGGTGGCATGAAGTTCAGCTGGTGGACAGTCAGTAGTGGTGCTCTGAGAGGCTGATATGGAGTCCAGTACTGCTTAAGACAGTCAGGAATGACCTGGGCAATGTAACAGAAATGCACCCTTAGTCTGCAGACAATATAAAAGTTAGAGGACTGCTTCAGAGACCACGTGGTTGAGCTGCCACTCAGAAGGACATCAACAAACTGCAGAAACAGACCAACAGGAACATCAAGTTTTTCAGCACAAAATACAAGGTATTGTTCCTAGGATTGAATAATCCCATATGCCAGTACATGCTGGAGATCCACTGAAACAGATTTGCTTCACTGTTCTGGTGGACAAGAAGTTGAACATGAGCCAGCAACGTGCCTCTTGTGACAATATAAACTAACATTTCTTGTGGCTACATTGAGAAGAGCATGGTCAGCAGGTTGAGGGACTTGATTCTTCCCTCCTGCTCAGTGCTGGTGAGACACATCTGGAGTGCTGGGTCCTCTTTTGGCCTCCCCACTACTAGACAGATGGACAAATACTGGAGCAAGTTCAACAAAGAGTCACAAAGATGATAAAGGGACTGGTTCACCCGGCACACAAGGAAATGTTGAGAGAGCTACAAATTTACGGGTTGGAGACGAGCAGGGTCAGGGACATGTGAACAACACATAAAAATGTATGATGGTCCAAAGCAGAAGGAATAAACTCTTCTCAGTGGTGCCCAGTGAGAGGACAAAAGACAAAGGGCACAAACCAAAACACGAGAAACTAGATTTAAAAGTAAGAACACAGTTTCTACTGGAAGGGTAGTTAGAGACAGGAAGAGTTTACACAAAGACATTGAGGAGTCTCCACCGCTGGAGATATTAAAAATTCAACAGGATGTGGTCCTGAGTAGTAAGACCCAGGTACCCTTGCTTTGATCGGGGGGAGTTGGACTGGAAATATGTTTTTATTGTTTGAGGTTTTTCACTGAATGAAGTTTAGCTTAGGCAAGAAGTCTAAAACAAGAAGATCAAGATTAGTGGAATTAAACTATCACTGGTTTCCAAGGAATGAAAAAATCCTCAGAATCCATAAAGATGGAAATCTGGCATAAAGGCTCTCTGAAATGATAAAGCAACCAGTATTGAAATAATATAGAGTGTTTAGAGACCACAATATACCTGCAATTGTTATCCAAATGAACTGGGTTTAGTGACTTAATCTGCAACAGGTTTAAATATTTCAAAAAAGGAAAGTAGATCTAATGTGAATCAAGATTATATACCAGCGACTATGAGAGAGCTGATAATCCAGGAAAACACAGCAGTCTGACCTGAAGTGGCTGTGTAATCACCCTGGGCAATTACAGCTTAGGGGATATCTTCAAAGTGGCCCTCCTTATCATGCTTATGAGTCACGACCTCTGCTCACAGAGCTATGTGGACTGTTAGGTGACATACTGAAGTCTTGCAAAAATTTTCCAAAAATACCTATGCACAAACAAACAAGTAAAAACCAAAACAGGATGTTTTTGTCTGTCTGGTGAAGCATAAATATGAAAAGATATGAGGGAAATAGTCTCTTAATGAATGCGTGTAATTCTTATTAAGAATTATTAGAACATTTTGCTAGTGTTTTGTATTGTCTTTTTGCTAGTATTTACATCTAAATAGAATTTGAAGAGTCAATTTATTTATATTACCAAAGAAGAAAACTGCGCACAGTGATTTTCTTCAAAGCAGTTTGACTTAATCATCAGTAAAGCTATAATTATACTGGCTCACCTTAACCCTATATAGTTAGCTTATTAGTTTCTAAAACTGCTTTGGCTTATTTTTTTGAAAAAAAAAAACCAAGCCAAAAACAACTTGTGAGAAAACAAAAATGGTTTTTCCTTACCCAATGGAAAACAAAAAACATTCTACATCTCAAAAGTCTTCATGGTCATTCCAAAGGAAAAGCTTAGATATCAAAAGGGGAAAGTATTAAGTAATTTACACTGCAAAACCTCAGCCTAAAAGTCTTGTACTGCTGGTCTATAGCACGTTGCATGTCACAGGTAACAATCCATTTCAGTTAGATAGATCTGAATTCCTGTTTACAGAACTCTGGAGTAAAATGGCTATTGATTGCATCAATGAAAATTTTGTTCTAAATTATTTGCAATTGAAATATTCTGGATGGAAATTTTGAGCATGTTCCTGAGTTTTCATGTAGCTCTTGTAAAAATAATTTTTGCCTGTAGGATCATAGTTCTCTGTGTGTTTAGGGTTGTGTGTGTGTTTATAATCAGCGTATGTACTAATCACTGGACTGATGTCAGTACTGTCACCTTTTTGAGATTCAAAATTGTTCATCTGTGTTGCCGGCTTTAGTGCTCTCTATAGTTGGAATTTTTCAAGTAATCTGTTTAAAGACTTGACAAGATCACTATCACTTGGGAACACCAGCAGCATCAAGTGAGGTCTCTTTGAAAGGTTAGCACAAATCACTATGAAAACACTGTTTTCTCCTTGGTGTCATGTTAAAGACTCTTTGTTAAAAAGTACAGACCTAGTCTCAGCTGAACTATGGCTTTGTCCAAGTGAGTTCATCGAGTCAACAAAATTACTAAAAAGTTATTCAAAATCTGTTAGAAATCCTAGAATGAACAACAAAACTTTTTACCCATGAATAAAAAACTACTTTTGTAAGTGAGCCATATACTAGAGAGCTTCCTGACCATCTGTCTATGATGCTTCCAGACCTAAAAAAAGACTTTATAGCAACAGCAGTAATATCTTATTTCTGGCTCATATTATAAGTAACACAACTACATGTGAACTTTTCTAGTTGAACTAATTTAAATGTATCTTTAAAACAAAAAAAAAAAAGAAGCTATTCAATACTTTGGAATTCCAGAAAGCAAATCTGCACCATTATTTCCAGAATAATGCTGATAGCAACTTAATTTTTATAGGATTTTAATTTTCTAGTCATACTTTAAAAAAAAAAGCATGGTAGAGTGTAGTAAAATCAGCTTTACTTTAGATATTATATAAATCAGTGAAGCTCAAATCCGAGCTACAGGAAGATCTAGAAAAATATTTCAGTCTTCGTGGTCTTTTTAATTCCTGTTTCTTTCCATTGACAGTTCCTCTTGTGATTCTTATGTTCTCTTAATTTTACTTGAAATCAAAATAACATGTACACACTAGATCACGTATCTTCAATCTTTTCCCTTGTGCTTCTAGATCTAGCACATTACACAGGAAGAGAGATGGAGAGAGGTGGTAGCAAGACTCTCCATCATGAGTGTTCCAGGTATCTGTGAAGCATTTGTTTATCTGTATTTAATAATGAATCTATTTCTCCGTGCATTTCAATCTCCAGAGCTTCTTAGTGAGTCTTTTCTAAAAGCAGATAACTACAAACTAGTATAATTCCATTAAAATCAGAAGAGCTGCTCCTAATTTACATTTCTTGACATCAAATCTAGTTGCCATTGATGTTGACAGTAACACCTTGCATTTGTGTATTGTTCTTTACTTGCAGATCTACACTGGTTGCAAATGAGATTATTATCTGCACAATCTCTATTTTTCAATGAAAGTAATTGAAACACAAGATGTGAAGTAATTTGTTCAGCATCTCTTAAGTCTTGTACATATATTCTTTAGATTCTATTGCCTAATTAGAACCTTTTCACAAGCACATTGGACCCTGATAAATCAAACAACACATTTAATATAGCATTTTTCACCAGTTGTTTCAAAATTTTTTGATGTCCGAGCCATGGATTTTTGGGATTTTTTGATAGTTTGGTGTTGGGATTTTCCTTTGGGGGGGGTGTTTTGTGGTGATGATGATGATGATGATGATGATGATGATATTAGCATTACTAATAATAATTAGATATTTTAATTGGTTATTTTAAAAACCATATTGAGAATGCTTTCATCTATTTAGTTCAATTAATTAAAGCCAAAATAAAAATGTTGATAATTTCTCTAAGTTTAACTTTTAAAAATTCAGTTATAAATGCATCAACTAAAAGGAACAATGAATCTCAGCTGAGTTATTGGTGACATTTAATAGTTTTTTTCAGAGACTTAGATTGTGAAAATATTTTTTATAGCATTTCTTTTAAAGTGTCTAACTCTGCATTATGTTTTGTATATGGGTGAAGTATTCACTTATTCCCTTTCATTGGACAAGAAAAAATTTCATTACATATTTTGGCATAGGAAAGAAAATATTGGTTCAATATGAATAGTTTGTGCAACCAATTCGTACAGTGTACAGTTGAAGTATAGAATTTATCTGGATTTTACACAGGAATGAATGTTTATGTATGTAACAATATTCAGAACTAGGAATCCTTTAAACAACAATTGAATGTGCTGGAAAGGATAAATATAAACACAAGCCGAATAAGGTTAGTTGAGATTATAAAGAAGTTTTCCTTAAGTGAAAAATGCGTTAATAATTCATCATGCCCTTTTCTTCCCAGCCTCGTATATGAAGACCATCTTACAGGTGCCTGGACAAAATAAATACAGTCATTCATCCTACCAATTAACCTTCTCCAGACTAAGATACAAAAGCAAGTTCTGATCATAAGAGCTGACACAATGGGGTTTCCTTGAAGATTATGTAAGTTGTTCAGAGCAGTCTTGAATCTTCAGGTAAACCTCTTTGGGCTTTTTCTCAGCAAATTTTGCACTCATAGCCATGCCAGATCTATGTAGGAGTTTAGACAATCTATCCCAAGCACCTAATTTCAAAATTTTGTGCCAATAACTTTTTTCAAAGCTACCATTCCATTTGTGTCAACTCGATACAGTGCTAAATCTGCATGACATCAAGTTTTTTCAACAAAGAGTATTTACGATCTTCACCCTGTCTCTTAAATCTTCCTCAATGCTGTGGTGTAACTCAGCAGTGTAGAGACCCAGAGACTACATTCTTACACTAGTTATCATCCCTGGTTCTTCTCTTACTAACCTTTCCAAGCCTTTGTTGATCCGAATGCATGCAAGGAGCACACCAAATCCAGAAATAAATCATTTTAGGGAGCGTTAATCACACCCTGGGTTCTGGTATGATTAACTACAGTTGAGGAAATATCCAAATTAAAATCTACTCATTTGCACCAGGAATGTGAACATTGGTTTCACAGTAAATATACTACCCTTGAATAGAACTTCGAACATGGTCCCAAAGATCAAAATTCTGCAGTGTTTTCTCTGGGTTATACTTGAGCTAGCTCCAGAGCTTTCATAAGTCTAGTCTCTTCAGAAAGTCTAGAGAGGTGACTTGCAATTACAGTCCTTCCAACAACTCCAGTTTATGTTTTCAGGCAAACTAATGGCAGAGAATTTCCTCTCCCAGACTGAACAGAGTGCTTTAATAACTTATTTAAATTAGTTCAAATGCATTCTACCAGAATAATCAGATTGTTACAGTAAGAGTGATGTCCTTAACATGATCTAAAATCTGAAGACAGGGCCTGTTCCCTCCTTCCTTGCTTTGATACTTGCTTGTCAATATATCCAGCAGAATTCTCAGACTATCCGGGTTTGTCAAGTAACTTACTTACATCTGAGATCACAAAACCATAAGTCAACTATAACTTTACCTTGCATCATCCTCCTTTTGCTCTTTATTTACAATTTTGAGAAGGCACTATTAGTGACGGAAATCTGTTTCAACAATCACTAAGAGAAAAGTATCATGGAGCATAAAAAGTATTCACTGGAAAGAAGTTTCAGTTGGTAATCTGATCAATATTTTGCCTTGGGTAAGGATATTTAGGTTTTTACTAAAATTGCTTGTAGATATAGCTAACAAATCCTTGAAACGAACTATGTTGCCAGCTTGAAGTAGAAGGATTTGACTGCTCTGGTTCATTTTATCGTGGCAATTATGGGTACTGTACCCAAATTGCTGCTATAAAGAAGGTGCTATACAAACAGAAATTGTTCTTCTCCCACTCAAGAAAGCAATAACACACTTCATTAGGCAAATTGAAACATAAATATAATGATCTCATGGTTGATTTAAAATATCTGAACTTTGATCTTTTGGATTGTAGACATAGGTATACAGTTTCCTTCTAACATCTTACTGCTTTTTCATACATTTTCTCTCTACATTTTTAATCATGATACAACATCAACAGTTAATCAATATCATAATCTTGACTTGGGTATTAATTGACTAGACACCTTTACAAATTTGGTCTTGCTCACTCAAGTTTTCGTTATTTATTTCCTGAGCAACCTTTCAAGAAATACACTAAGTTCTGAAAGAACTGAGAAGTAGAATATTTTTCATAGCTTCTCAAGAGGGATTAAGCATTGAGACACTCTTAAGACATGACAAGGGTAATTATTTACCTGGGATGTTTCAATTTTGATCTGATTGTGAACCAAAGCATCTGTGTGTCAGGGTCCTTAATGTCCCTGACCAGCCTCACCTGGGGGCTTTTCCATTCCTTTCATAGGCCCAGGGTTCCATTTAAGGTAAGCTAGGATGGCTCAGTCCTGGCTAGGTTTATGTAGTAGTTGTGCTGTTCTGCAGTCTTTTTTTCCTGAATAGACCTGCACTCTCTATGGACATATGTTCTTTCTCCTTTTACTTCCGCTTGTACCTTCCTCCTTGGGCAAAATGGCCTTTGGACCCGGTTTGTTCCTCTGCCTTTCCTAGTCCTGTTGATGTACACCTTTGCCAGCTCCTAGAGGTGCCCACAGTTGTCAGACTCCATGAGATGGCATCAGCTTGTGAGAGCATGGTCTGCTCTGGGGTCCTGCTCAGCTCAGGACTTGTTCTCCTTGCAGGGCAGTTTGGCTGCTCCCTGACATTCAGATACAAATGATTTATTCATGTTGAGCAGTCAGAGTCCATGCACCCATCTGAATTACTCTGATGTTTAATTGAGTATGTCAATGTGAAATAAGACTATTTTTCACAGGAGTCGATCAATTGATCTGATTGCCATTCATGTTAATACTGGAAGGCCAATGGCATGGCTTGCTCACTTATAAAAAAAATTGCAGAATAATTCCTTTGAGAATAATTTATTTGCCAAGTAGCATTTTTAATTGAAGAATACTCAGAAGCCCAAGATATCTGGTACAGAATAACGTTATTATCCTAAAATTAAATTCTGAGATCATGCTGGAATCAAATGCTGAATGTGTTATGCAGGAAGGTTAGGGTACTTGTGTTTTCTTTTCGTGGTACCAAGGAAAACAGTAAGATTACTTTTCCATATGTTCTGTGTTAAAAAGCAGATTTTGCATCTGATGTGTACTGAAGAAATAACAAGACCTTGTGAGACCTATGAGATCTGTAAGCATTCATCCTTTGCTGTTATATTCTTGATTAGAGTTAAGAGTTTTCTCTGACAGTAACCAGACTTTCTGGATTAAGTCATCTAGAGTATAGACATTGGAACAACTTCACAGTGTGTTACAAGTAGTGGCTGTTATTCTTTGTTCGAACTTTTCTTTGTGATTTGTGCAGGAAAGATGCCACAGGTTTTGTGTTACAGGCCCTCTGATTGTGTTGTTACTGCTCTGGTCCTCCTGTCCTCCCTATTCAGTTGTTGAGGAGCAGCCAGCAGCCTGGAGTCCGTGTTTCCCTGTTTTCTTTGTCTGTGGTGGTTGGTTCTTTTTTTGTTATGTGAAAAGTGGCAATCTCTTGCACATGACACAGATGTGCTCCATGGAATCCTAGTCCCCTTTAATTTAATAAGTCTCTTCTGATATGAAGTTGACTCTTCACTCTGCACTAAATTCCTTTTCACATCTCCTTTGGAAAGGACATTGTGTCAACCTCTTTGTGAGCTGCTTGAAAATCTTTTGTGGACTAAGTGTGGAAGAATTCAGTGGCTCTCTGCACTCCACTACTTTAAACCAAAATCTGTTTTTGCAAGATTACTAAATTGAAACATAATTTTACATAGATTTACACAGAACTAAAATATTTATGACTTCAATAGTAACCTGAAATAATGTATTTGCTTGAAAAAATTTTAGTCTTTCTTTGGTCTTATAATAGAGCTGATGAATAAACCCCTTGCTCTGAAAATATTAATTATTCGATTAATTCAGTGGAGATACCTGTCACATATTATTTGGTGCAGGAAAAGATAAAGGAAAATAAGTAGTATAAGGAAATGATGAAATTTCTTCTGTTCTATAGTTTCATGGAAATAATGTGCCACTGTTATGTGCCTTAAATCAGGGTGGAAAGTAGAACATTACCCACCATATAGGTATTATTTTAAAAGTATTTCATCTTTATGCTGAGAAGAAAGCACTTGACATTGTTCCCTAAAGCAGAAATTTTATGCATAGTACCTCAGGATCAAGGCCAAAACCGACTTATTTTCCTAGCCTAGATTCAGAGCAATTTCTGGTGTCTTTTAATTCTGTACTTCAAACCCCTCTATCTCTGGCTTTGGAATCCAGGAGTGAGAAGCTGCTGGGTTTTTCATATAATTAGCATGATACTAAACAGATTTATTCTGCTTATATCATACTTGAAACAGGTTTATCAATTAGTTTCATGGATATTCAGAAAAGTGGGAAAAAGTTAGCCATTCAGACTCCCTCATATATTCCAGAATCTTTAGGAATATGTACAGATCAGTCAAAACAATACTTCATTTACTGCTCCCTCCATAGTCACAACCACATTATCCCTAGCCTAATTCTGCTACAATTTTGGGCTTTAACCTAGCATAAGGTCTTTAACCCCTCCAAACATTTGCTTCAAAGTAAATTCCATATTTGTTTTGCAGTCCTGGTGTGAGTGGCTGAATTTCAGCGCTTTTCTCCTTTTTATGCCAATCCTATGTCCTGCTTCTAGCCTCTTCATTTGTTTTTTCATTCCAAAATATGCATTCCAAACTCTTATCTTTTTTTTGATAGGCTTCCTCTACATTATTCAGACCAAACAGTAGTAGCAGCAGAACTGAGATAATTTCTCATTTGTTCTGTCATATTTTGTATCTAGAAGAACGCTGGATATAAAAATAGAAGACAATACTTGCTGTTAATATAAATAAAAATATTTCATGTCTTTAACAGAGAAATGTTTCTGTGGCAATCTGAATGAAATAAAAAGAATACATGAAATGAAAGCAAATTTAAAAGCACCAAGAAAATGTAAAAAAAAAAAAAAAAAAGGAAAGTCCTTGAAAAGAGAAGGTTCCTGTACAATAAATAAATTCTTTTTGAAATGTCACAGGAAAACAAATGATCGTGTAATGTTCTCAAATGCCTTCTGATTCGTATTCAGAGCACAGTCCTGTTCAACTTACATATATTCAGCCATTTGGGATAGCAATTTTAGAATAATTTAAGCTAGTTTAATGTTTAGAATAAAAAGGTTAAAGAAGCCTGACTTTCAGTACTTTCTTCCTGCAGATTACTTTATTTTAATAATAATGGCACATTTAGTTTTATATAAAGTGTTCTGTGACTTACTCAAGCACATAATTAAGTAAAAGGTGCCTGAAAGCAGACATCTAGAGACCAGAAAGATGTAAGCAGAACAGTCTTTTGAGACTTTTTTATTTTGAGAACAAGATATTTAACTCCTCTGTAATAAGAGAATCTATTTTCGTCCTCCCGTATGTTTTGAATGATGTAATCTCTAGTACTTTGGGCTTATATTTTGCTTTATTTTTGTACCTTACAGAAAATCTATCATATGTGGAGAATAAAATCTTTGTGTCACAATGTAAAATGTTTGGAGAGAGGAACAAATGTTTTAACTGATTATAAAAAAAAAAAAAAAAAAAAGAGAAAAGAATCAGAGCAGCTAGACAGTGATGACAGCAATACAAAAAAACCCCAATCCAGATTTGTAAATAGAGACATGATTAATTTCATTAACAAAATTTTTCTAGTTTAATGTAAAAAGTCACAAAATAGCCTACATTGGAAGGGAATCACAATGATCATAAAGTCCAACTCTTAGATGAATGGTCCATACAGGGACCAAACCCATGACCTTAGTGGCATTAGCACCACACTCTAACCAACTGGGCTAATCTCGGGGTCACATATAACACTGGAGAATGCAGGTGTCCATCCCACTGCCTTTCACTTGCTGAGTGAGTGCTCTACCACTTGAGCTACGAGTTCATTTAGGAATAACTATGCAGTTGCACACTGAAAGCAAGAACAAAGGCAAGAAAATGTAGAATTTTCAGAGGTAGCAGAATCATGGTAGTGTAGCAAAACTGTGAGCTGCTGAAAAAAACAGCAGAGGAAGAAGAGGAATGGGTTAGCCATGTATATTAGAATTATTGACACTATTTCTGATATGAGAAAAGGACTACTGTAGGACCCATTTGGATCAAAACTAGTTTAGGAAAAGAAGATAATATAAACTGTTACAATTCTGGAGATTTCACCACAAAGTCAAAGGGATTATTTACATATGGTTAGATTTGTATCTGTTAACAGCAACAAAAGTGTTAGGGAGCTAAATATTGATGATGCTAGGTGATGATGAAAGTCTTGGCATTCCTAGCTATCAATTAGAAACCATATGATAGCGCTGACTGTATTCCAGATATCACATAATGAGGTAGTCAAAATGTCACAGAATTAAGCTAAAAGACTTTATAAATTGTTTCAGAAAGTACTGAATACTTTAGATAAGGTGGTTGTAAATTTTATGGAAGACCTAGTCAGACTGAAAAATCTTTTACTGACTAGTAATTGGTTGATTGTGTTCAAATGAAAATTATAAAGCTTGGACCTGAAAACCCAAAATGAATTGGCTAAAGAAGAGAGTTAGTAGATCAGCTCAATGGAAAAGCTGGTGTGGATTCAGATGTTGAGACTTTCTGGACTTTTTTTTTCTATGAAACCAAAGACACTACACCTATCTGTACAGCAAACTTAGAGTGCTGCATTTGCAGCTGAAAAAAAAAATCCACAAAAAGGATATTAAACATTAGCAAAAATAATACAAATTAGAAAAAAAAAAAAGAAATCTCTCAAATGACACTAGACGCTTGTATATCGGATATTATAATGGCATCCTTTTCTACTGAGTTGTAACTGCACTGCAGCCATACTTCAAATTTCCACTTTCCTTTTCAGTTTGAGAGCCAGGGAGAATATAAGCAGCAGGGAGAGCCGTATTCTTTACAAAATGTGAAGATAAGGAAGAGTGGAAGTGGATAGGTAATTTAACTTAGTAATAAACATACAAATTTTTATGAAATATGTGGGCTAAATTCTATTATAATCAAGTCTAATTCTGTTCCAATTTTCAATGTAACTTTCATTTAAGACATTTCCTCATGAGCCTAAATACTCAGAAACTTTCCTCAAGGAAATGAAACCTACTTTAATTTTGGTGGTTTTGGTTCTTCTTTGATTAGAATACGGGGACAGAAAATTTCCTACTACAGGTAATTTTAGGAGAATAGTCTGTGTATTGCCTTTCTCTTGGCCCTTTTTAAGGACACCTTAAAAGAATAATTTTGTGGTTTGAAATACTGGTTCTGTTTTGCTTAGTATTTTGAGCTTTCCTCTGTCCTTCTGCTATCATTAATATTCACACTTCTAAGGGTGGAAGTAAGATAGAACTGTCAGAAATTTAAAACAGACGTGTGTGATCACAAGGTATCTTGTAGGTAAGTTTATCTTCCCATTGCAGAACTTTAACTGCAGTAAAGCCACTGACCAAAATGACAAAAATCTCTTGCATTTTTCCATAGTCTGCTGCATTTCAATGATGAATTCCTCATGGCAATGGTCTTTTATTTTATATTAAATGTATACAAAATTACTCTTTCATCAGTGGTGAGTAACAGTGTGTGAAGGAAGTAAATATAATAATACGCTCAGGGGTTTAGTTAATAAAATGTTCACACTCCAGAGCACTTAAGCAAGAATTTACAAAGTTAAACATTTCAGTGATTTTATTTAATCCCCATGACACTAATGCAGAGGTCAAAGGAACTGTTATTTTCAGGGAAAAGCCATGCTAGTAGAAAAGCATGTTAGAAAAGTGCTCAGTAAAAAAAAGTGACAACAAATAAAAAATAAATAGAAGGAAAAGAATATCTAAGAAGAAATATTTACTGACAGTAGTTCTTACTGCCCAGGCAGTTTATGTGCACAAAACATAATGCTGGAGAATGGAATGAGAATACTCCACAGGGGCCATCCTACCAACATGACTCCTGTGCCACACAACATCTATCGACACGCAGCTGGTAGAAGAACCATAGCAGAAACAGGGAAGCGTTATCCAGTGCAAATTGATTGAACTTGGCAGGTTGTTTTGCTGTACAATTTGGTATACACTGCCCATGTTTATAGATAAATATATGCTATAAAACAATGCCAAATAATTGCCTGCAGGTAAAATGAGTTTGTATGCTGATGTAGTAGAGGAACTGTAGAAGGAAAAGCAGCCAAAGCCACAGCCCCTTCTTGACCCTGTTTGTATGCAGTGAGCTGAGCATTCAGTCACACCTAACCAAATTGCCTTAGATCACCTGGACTTCCAGGTAAATTGCACTATCAAATAAACTGATGTAATAGAGGAAGAGAATATGTAGAATGGGTAATACAGAACTGAGAAGAAATAGTAGAATGAATAATTTATGTAATTTTTCCCTCATACTACTGGTGGTAGTTGTAGTATTACCATCAGAAATAGCGAGCCAAATTATGTTTTACAGATAATCTGTGGATAGTATGCCCAAAAACATTATACTGATGTATTGATCATAGAATCACAGAATCAAAGAATGGTTCAGGTTGGAAGAGACCTTAAAGATCATGTTGTTCCAACTCCCCTGCCATGAGCAGCAGCACCTTTCACTAGACTAGGTTGCTCGGATGTCCTATTAGCCTGTCTCCTAATACCTCTATGGATGGGGCAGCCACAACTTCTCTGGGCAGCCTGTTCCAGTGCCTCACCACCCCCACAGTGAAGAACCTCCTCCCATATCTAATCTAAACGTACCATCTTTTAGTTCAAATCCATTCCCTCTTATTTTCTCACTACATACTCTTCTAAAAAGTCCCTCTCTCTTTCTTGTATGGTCTGTTCAGGTACTGGAAGGCTGTGATGAGGTCACCCTGAAGCCTTTTCTTTTCCAGGCTTAACAAAACCATTCTCTCAGCCTCTCCACCAAGAGATCATCTTGGTGGCCATCTCTGGATGCGCTCCAACAGGTCCATGTCTTTCCTGTGCTGGGGACCCCAGACCTGGATGTAGCACTGCAGGTGGGGTCTCACCAGAGCAGAGCAGAGGGGTAGAATCCTCTCCCTCATCCTGCTGGCCACGCTGTTTTGGATGTAGCCCAGGACATGTTTGGCTCTCTGGGCTTCAAGTGCACATTGCTGGGTCAGGTCCAGCCCCTCACTGACCGGCACCCCCAAGTCCTTCCCGTCAGGGCTGCTCTCAATCTCTCCGTCCCTCAGCCTGTGTTGGTAATGAGGGTTGCCCTGACCCAGGTGCAGCACCTTGAACTTGGTCATATTAAACTTCATGAGATTTCCATTGACCCATTTCTTGAGTTTGTCCAGGTCCCTCTGGATGGCATCCTGTCCCTCAGGTGTGTCAACAACACCACTCAGCTTGGTGAGAAGCTCACCGGGACAGCAAACAACTATTTCAATGGTTACACTGTAATACTATTTAGCGATGTTAGAAAAACACAGAACACTCTTGTCACTTTGGGACATACAATATTCTAATGTGTTTGAATTCACTGTATTTTTAATACAAATTGAATTATCCTATACTATAAAAATTTTTAGAGTAAATGAAACCCTCTTTTTTCTAAAACACTGAAAATGAGAGACTGCCAAACCCCTGGGAGGAGGTTGTTAAAAACAGCTGTCTTCTGGTGCAAACAGACCAACACTCTGAAAAGTTGTGACAAGGAGTATAGCTGAGCTCCTGGTTATAAGATGAATGTAGAAAGAATTATTTACCTTCTGAACTTAACACTGTTTTTTTTAAATTACCCATGAGTTTTTATTGTAGAGGGGACCATAAACCAAAAGGCTGCTAATCAAAGTAAGACTTCAGAGGACAAACTTCAACAATTTCAAAAGAATATAAAAGGATCCTGTATAAATACACACAAGTAAAGAGCTCTCAGGGTGCATTTCTCTTAAGGGCCATACTTAAGAAGAATAGGTGGTGTCCACGTATATTTTCTCTTTTTTATATTTTTTTTGTCTTGTCAGAGAGAAAAGAATGTTGATTTTTCATCCTTAAAGAGATGTTTAAACAATGGGAATTTAGTTTTTAAATAATTTATCAACTTCTGAAGAAAGATTCTGAGTTACAATTTATCCAAGTAAAATTAAAGTAATATCGAATAATTTTTTACAGAATGGAAATTTTGATTTCCCAGATGTATTATTATTAAAAATTGCACATCACTTTTTCCCAGTGATCACACCTCTAGGCAAGAGAAGGAAGAAATGCTGAGACTAATTTTTGATTATGACTTTTAATTATAAATTTAATTTTATGACTGCCAAAAATGTACTTCATATATTTTTATTATACTGTATTACGTTATGTTACATTATGCTATGTTATATTTACTATACTATACTATATTATATTGTATTATTATAAATATGAAGTAGTTCTCAGGTTACTTTTTCATGAAGACACAGTTGCATTAGAATACAAGATATTAAGTGATTTCTTGAATGATAGATACAGATAGCTTTTTCAAAACATAAACATTATTAGTAGTAATTGATAGCTGGATATTTGTAGACTATTTAGGCAAGAATACTGACATCAAGTTGATATATGAGAAAAAATAAAAGCACATTTGTCTTACTGCTCCTTTGCACAAATTTTGAATTAAGAAAACCAAAACAATTAATGGCAAAGACATTAATTTTGGTTTTTTTAACATCCAATTTAAAAATTAATGGTTTCATATAAAAATTCGGGCTGTTTTTGAAGTTTCCAAGAACTGTAATATATACAAATTACTTTGTCTTTGACTTACATTCATACACACACTTTTTACTCGCAGTCTAGAAAATTTTCACACTTTCTTAAATGCAAATTAAGACTTCTAACCAGTACACAATTTCACACCTGAATACAACTTCTATCTCTAAAACTACTACTATTAATAAACTCTATGTAGCTAGAGCATATTATATACTAAGACGGTATGCTATTTGTTTTATATTTGCTCTTTAATCTGAAGGAAATTATCCATGTCAGAAAGTATGAGGAACAGCTTCAAATAAAAATTGTGAATAATAAGAGAAATAAGCCACAAAGATGAAGTGAAAGGACAATAAAAAATCTTAGATAAAAGCATAACACCAGTTGAAGGAAAGAGTTTTTTCTATTTCTTAAAAAAAAAAGAAGCCACTGCAACAGAAAATCCAAAATGAACCAAAAAAACCCAACAAACAAGCAAAAAAACCCAAAGAAGCCACCAACCAAAAAATCCGCCAAAAAGCCCAGTTTGATTTTTTAGAGAGAGGTGAAAGAAAAGTTTGAGCGATGGTTTGAAATTGAAAAAAATGTATGTAAAGAACTGAAAAGGAAAACTTAGGCAGAGCATTTTCAGTATTTCTTATTTTTAAAGCAGGACTGAGATGAGAAGGACAATATTTTTTTGAGGGTGCTGGTTTTGTTTTAGGTCCTGCTTCCTCAGCTCATATTGAATATAAGCTTCGTCATTTAAATGTAATTTCTATGAAAAGGGTCTAATACTTTAGGATATACTACTTCACCTGTAAGGGGGGAGAAGAGCCTACTGTATGTATCTAGAAGCAACTAGCATTTTCCTTTCCCCTGTAATTAATACAGCTAGAGTCCCAGAGCTTATTCTATAACGTACTGACATGAGCTAACATATAAGCCTCTACAGCTCGGAGTAGCCAATTATACCTGCTGACTGTCTGCTGGTAGCCATGGTATCTGCAGGCTTTGCTGGTTGTTCTCACAGCAATCTCAGAGCTCAAATAAGCTCAGACACTGGCTCAGCTAGTTCAAAATTCATGCTGCTCTGGCTTTTGCAGAGACATCCCACTGCCACTCATTAGGGACTGAAGTGCAAGGTTGCAGAGCTCAGAGGGTTTTCTGCTGTGCCAAGGAGCCTGCACAGGAACAGGAAGGTTATATTTGTTCTTAGGCTTATGCAGATGTTTCAGCAAAATTTAGAAAAATTCAGAGCTTCTATTAATGCTTCTGTTCTTCATCTAAATTTGGTTTTCTTCTGCCTGGATATTTTATGAACTATGTCTGCAAACAATATGTGCTGAAGTTAAAAGACACTGCTTCTTTCTTTATGCTGTGAGTCTAATTTCATTTGAGAGAACAAAAGTAATAAAGTCAAAGCACTCCAATCTATTATTAATCACTAAATTTGCACGGGTAAACATAATCAGCCAAGTCTCCCCTGTCATGTCCCTGTTCTTGTTTCATGTGCTTGTAATTTGAAAAAGACACCTCTGGGAGGAAGATGACTCTATCTTCATTCTTAGTGGAAGTGTAAAAATTGCTTTTTTTCTAAATCCAATGGAAAAATATTTGGGTTTGAGTTCTTAAAAGATTTCAAATTATTGAATATGAATAGACATACAATTTGAGTCAAGAATTCCCCTTCACTGTGCGAAGTTAACATCCAAGGGAACAAATATATTGCACTAAAATAAGAAAAAATATCTTATTTTTAGGTGAGTTATGATTAGACCTTAACACTGGCATTGCCCCATACAAAGAAGGATGAAATATTTCCAGTTAGCAGGTTCAGTCTGTATTATTCTGCAATCCGTTTCCACTGGATGGCCTTTGCAGAAGTGTAATTGAGAAACATTAGTGCTTCTTCCAGAGCTTCATCTTTTTGCCTAGAGGAGTTTCATTCAAGTATTGGCTGTGATTGCTCAGTTGTGTCACTTCAGAAGAGAAGGCTCTGTTTCCTTCTGAACTGCAGTTTCCTCTTACCTCTACTAACTGGAATTCCTGTTAAGATTAGAAGTGTGGGCCTCAGGGCGTCATTTCTTTTAGGTCTAAAAAGCTCCAGCGATTCTAATACCTGAACTGTATAGAGACCTCATTACATAATGTCAAGTATCTACCCTGAGAACCTCAAGAAAAAAATGACCACAATTTATTTTTGCAGAGTTTCATTTGCCCTAAACACAGTGTTTGGACACTATTGTTTGTCTAAAAAGTTAAAATTAATCAGAAAGTCATATTTCATTCTTCAAAAATCTATCTAAACTTCATGATTTTCAGCTGTATTTCCAAAGAACCTACAATCAAGTGATATTGTGGAATGCCCGTGAGTATAATTCTTTCTCCATCAAGTCATTTTCCACAAAATATTTTCCTGTTTTGTAAAATTTTTTAAGACACAGCTTTCATGGTCTTGTTGATTGTTGTGGCATTAGTAGACCTATGAAACATAACAATGCATTTTCTTTATTACTTCAGATGATTACATGAACTTTCTTAGTGCCCACTGGGGTTGAAGGAAGAATGCCTTGCAACAAATCATGCCTATCATAATAATTCTACTTAGAATTCCAGTAATTCTTCTTCACTCAAAGTGCAATTATTAAACCTACACATGATCATGTGTACACAACTTTTCTCCTAAGAAAATCTTGTTAAGTGGGTAAATCTTGATTATCACAATCTGTCACTCATTCTGTTTCTCATAATATTATACTTTAATTTCACAAGGTCTGGTAGGGACTATGTAGTCCGTCCCTACCAGAACCCTAAAATCCTCGTAAAATATCGCTGAATCTTTTTTCCCCATTGTGCTAAGCACGTGTCATTACCAAGCCCAACACCACAGCACACTGGAAGAGGAATTATATTGCACCTACATGTTGCGATCCTCTCTGACATTAGTTCTTTCGCAGATCCCATAACAACTGGAAATTATGTGATTTTTCTATAGGGAAAAACACACATTAGTGTAAAGGGTGGAAGAATGCTTTATACACGAGGGCGAAAAAATCTTGAAGAGTGTAATATCTGAGGAATTAACACCTTTAAAATTACATGCTTTCTAATTGGAAAAATTTTCTTGGAAGGCAAATCCATGAAAATAACAGATCTGCTAAAGGTGAATAAATGTCAGGGCATTCTGTCATTGTCCTCATTGTTGGAGGCAACGCAGTGAAGCTGAGCCATCATATGATGTGTAATATATTCCACACCTTTCCATACCCTTACTCTGATACAAATACACACCCATATGCAGACACATTTAGATACCAACGTGTAAGACTTTGCAATACACTTGATTCTTCACCTCCAGCACAGCACTGAACTTCAAGAACCAGTACTTAGATCTAATACTGAGAAGTCCAGAATAAAAGACAATAATATTTCCAAGAAATAATTTCCTGTGAATTACCTCCTTGAAATAAAAAGGACAGTGTTCATCACTGTTAATACAAGACAAACGGAGACTTGACTTTTATCACTGCTTTTTTGCCAATGGCTTCTGTGAAAAGTAAAAATCTTCCACTTCAACTGTTTCACAAGATTAGAGACAATTATATCATATATCTAATCATCTGGTAAACCAGTGATGTTATATCCCTGAACAGTAGCAGAGATGTCTACATTTATACGCATTTGTTCACAGTGTAATCTCATAGTTTCGTGATCTAGAAGGCAGCACAAAACCTTTTAAAATCAATACCAACCTTTGCTTTTTCAATGATGTGAAATTATTTTCCATGAAACATAGCCTGATTATATCAGTTCAATGAACTTGAAAATTTGTTGATTTCAAATGTCTTTAATTTTATGGCAGATAAGTTCTACAGTCTTTTTGGGGAGTCAGTGTGTACTCTTGATAAAAGAGAAAATTATCAAAGCCTGTAAAGCTATTAAATTAATAGTAATTAATTGTGATGAAAAAACACATAATGTCCTAGATGTAATAAAAATGTAGTCATGGAAAAACTATGATACAATGCCCTCCTATTCCTCAAGGGACTAAAGATAAAAAAAAAACCACAGAGAACTTAATCAGCTCAGACAACACAAGGGTTTACCTAGATATATTGCAAAATAAACTTGGTTTCACTGCATTATTTGGAGGATGACTAGAACAAGGCAGAAATGTCGTCTATAACTTATCAATAGCTATAGTTATACACAATGTTGTAAATCTGCTTATGTGTTGCAGTGTGGTGGGCTGACCCTGGCTGGACACCAGGTACCCACCAAAAATGCTCTATCACCGCACTCCTCAGCTGGACAAGGGAGAGAAACTACAAAGTCTCATGAGTTGAGGAAGGGACTGGGAGAGATCACTCGGCGATTACCATCACAAGTAAAACAGACTTGATTTGGGGAAATTAGTTTAATTTATTATTGGTAGAATAAGAGTCAGGTAACAAGAATCAAAACCAAATCTTAAAAATCACTTTCAACCCACCCCTCCCTTTTTCCTGGGCTTAACTTTACTCTCAAATTCTCTTCCTCCCCTGAGTGACCCAGGGGGATGGGGAATGGGGGCTGCAGTCAGTTCATTGCATGTTTTCTCTGCCTCTCCTTCCTCCTCAGGAGGAGGACTCCTCACACTTTTCCTCTGCTCAAACATGGGATCCCTCACATCAGAGACACTCCTTCATGAGCTTCTCCAACATGGTTCCTTCACAAACTACTCTGGAGTGGGTCCATTCCATGGGATCCAGTCCTTCAGGAACAGGCTGCTCCAGTGTGGGCCTCCTATGGGTGACAAGTCCTGCCAGATACCTGCTCCAGCAGGGGCTCCTCTCTCCAAGGGTCCACCGGTACTTCATGGTGTTCCCCAAGGATCATAGCCTCCTTTGGGTATCCACTGGCTCTGTTGTGGGTCCTCCTCGGGCTGCAGGTGAATCTCTGCTCCACTGTGGACCTTCATGGGCTGCAGGGCCATAGCTGCCTCAACATGGTCTGCACCGGGGGCTACAGAGGAATCACTGCTTTGTCCTCTGGAGCACCTCCTGCCTCTCCTTTTCTGACCTTGGTGTCTGCAGAGGTTTCTCTCACATCTTCACACTCCTCTCTACAGCCGCAATTTGTTCTTGAGCAACAACTTTTTCCCTCTTCTGAATCTGTTATTCCAGAAACACTGATGTGTTCAGCCTTGGCCAGTGGTGTGTCCATCTTGGAGTCAACTAGCATTGGCTCTCTTAGACATGGGGGAAGTTTCTGGCAGCTTCTCACAGAAGCCACTCCTGTAGTCCCTTCCCCACCAAAACTTTGCACTGCAACTTAAATACATGAAGTACATTCTCTTTCTGTATCACTGAAGGACTTCAGTGGTTGTTCGTGGGTAGGGTGATATGGTCATGTCTTTGGGGGAATCAAACTGTAGATATATTTACACTTCTCTGAGCACAGAGAGCTGCCATGAGTACTCTCTATGTGAGCTTTTGTCTGCTTCTGTAACCAGCTAACGGAGAACCCAGGCAAAAGTCGAACAGGTCTTGCTGATTAAAACCTAAGGCATCCAGGAAAAATATTTTTTATGAAAATATTAATATGCTTAAAAAGCAGTTCCTTCAACTGATATTATGGATCCCAAAACCACAGCAAATATTTACGAGAAGGTTAGTCATGTACTGCATGATTTTATTGATTTAGTGGGTGAATATTAAAACCTTTTAGACATTGCTACATTGTGACATCTAATTGAAGCCCTGCGTATAAATCTTCACAGTCCAGAAGGCACCAGCTCACACAAGTGTTAGGCTCTTCAGAGTTTTTCATTTATTAAGGTATTTGATTTAAATGGTTTAATCTTATTTTGTTCTGTATTTACTCTTCACCATCTGATTATACCTATTTTGTTATGAATTAATGAAAAAAACCCCAAAAAATATTTAGACAAGAGCAATAATAATATGATGATGATGAATAAATAGACACTGGTGGTGTAGGCAACTTACAAAATCATGTCAAGTTAAAACGAACATTTCTAATGTCATCACTTAGTCTTCTTAGAAGACATTGCTTTTATTGACCTACCATTTGTAGTCTTCAATAACCAAGAAAGATCCATGTAATAAAAAATAACCTTCTTTGTATTGAACCATTAGTATAGCTACTGCAAGAACATATCTATGGTATCTACTTTTTCTATCAAAATTTCAAATTTGTATCAAGTCTTACTGTTTGAGAGTGACTTGTTTTTCAATGGGTAGTTATTTTTCACTTACAACATTAAAGTTAATAATGCATTTCATTGCATCTAATAGGTGTTATTCATAAATTTACTTTTAAGTATAACAAATCCCTTTCTTTGATTTAATTCTTGAACCACTGGGAGCTTTTATTAAATTGGCTCTTTACATATAAATTCATCTTGGCAGATAATTTATACTATTATTTTTCTTACTATAATGATACATCAGAAGATAAAAACACAGCATATGAAGAATCTATCCATGCCTACTCTGCTTTTAAAACCTCCCTTGCTATTTATAGCAATATTAAGTAAGGCTCTCATGATGTAAATCACATGGTTTTTATTCTCAAAATTTCAGGAGCACATTGTCCATTTTGTAGTTTACAAAGACTGCTTTTGAACTTTAAATAAGGCTAATAGCTCTATTTGCTTAGGGAAAACAACCACAGTATTATTTTAAAGAAGTTAATTTTAGCATTTGAACAGAACACTTCCGTTTTCTTTATGAAGCTAAAGAAACTACACCAAGTGTTTTTATTCTCTTTATGCCCAATGTTTAGATCACTCAAAGAAGTCCAGTACAGATTTTACACTAATTTCACTATGAAAAGAACAAATTACATAGTATATGTAAGGTAGGTATGTTTCATGGCTTCCTAACAACTAACTACCTTTAAAAAAAACCAGTCAATTTGAAGCAGTAAGACTTGTTATGTATTTGAAATTTTGGTAGGAAAAATAGTTAGGTTTCATTAGCTTTTTCACACTTATCTCTTTAAGATGTTAGACTCAATACCTTATTATGAGGTATAACACTGTCTTTTCAGTGTATCTTTTATGCTGAAGAGACACCACTGTAAACATTTTCTATACATTTCTTCAAGTAAGAAAGCAAATACAGGCTTGCTATAAAAATGACAGAAAATATTTTGAACTTGTATTTCCTAGTTAATTTCTCCAAGGTACATATCATGTGTGACTCATTAAAACACATTTTCCAGTAAGTACTGGATTCTTTATTTTCCCAGAAAATTAAATGTCTATATTATTAAGAATAAGACACCTACATACGAGGTTGTTTTTGAAGTTGTTGTTTTTCACCTACTTTGCTCTAGGACTGTGGTTGCGTGATGAGTAAAAAGGGGAGAAAAAGGAACAATTTTTATGGCACTGATGTGATTAATCAATCGATCGATGACTGACTACTACTTTGTGAAGTTGTCATTGACTATTCTGGCCTACTGAAATAAGCTACTGACTTGAGGTAAGTACCTTGCATAATTACTGTGTTGATTTACTTAACATTTCTATTACTTGAAGTCTTGCAGGTTCCTAAAGCTCTTTTTTATTTTTTCTTTCTTCTTTTTTTTTTTTCTTTAGCCTCATTAATTCATTTCTGAACACTGTATTATAGTAAGGCACACACACTGTCTATTTCCCAATTAACTATTTTTTACCTTTTTCCTTTTTTTCTGGGTGGATAAATTTTCATCACAAAAAACTAAAAAGAATGTTCAACAA
Source organism: Falcunculus frontatus (assembly GCA_013398115.1). Taxonomy (NCBI): domain Eukaryota; kingdom Metazoa; phylum Chordata; class Aves; order Passeriformes; genus Falcunculus; species Falcunculus frontatus. Next base: position 3,102,122 of record VZRV01008972.1, on the reverse strand, counting down.
ATAACATTTTTTCTTTCTCTCCTCATCTCTGTTCTGTAATGCAGAAAGCATGGAAAACTTACTTGCTTAAGAGTTTAATGAGAATATGTTTGATGCAAGATTATTTTTTTAAAAAAAGCTATCATGCAATAGAAATAAAGCTCTTCTCTCTCCTTTAAAAAGAGAAGGTTTTGAAAAAACATCAGGATTCTAAAAGGTTAGTTTCACTTTTTTTTTTTAATGCAGTAAATAAGTCAATGGTCAAAGTGATCACGGATTTCATATGTTTTGGAAATAGAAAAGAAAGAGCTCCATTAGATGTTGGAAAGTATTTTTCTGTTCCCTGAAAACTGAAGTAATGGTGATTCATTGTTAACCTGCTAACCTTACCCTGATTTAATGGTATCTGAAATAATGCTAAGATAATAAGCAGGTTCAAGTAGTTCTACAACGCTTTGAGTACCACATTCTGTGTCTAGAATATTTTCTTTTTTGCCTGAGAGCGAAACAATGTGGAGAGCAGTTTGTTTTATTTAAATCTCCTGATAATAGAGTAATAGCAAGAGTAAATGACAATTAAAAAACTTATATTTAAAAATCTTCCAAAGAAATAAGCTATTGCTTATACTGAAAGCAAAATTCATTTCACTATGAAAAGGACAGGGACTAGCATTAATTGGATTAAACACCCATTGGACATTAAATAAGGCCATTTCTAAGTAGTTTTCTTTATGTTGGTTTACAAAAGACAAATTAATATGCCATAATGAAGCCTGAAAATTTTCTTTAATCACTCCTTAACGTTATCTGAAAGCTGCTGTGGTCAGAAACATCTGACATCCTTACACATGTTTTGTACCACCAAAGTATTTCTGACAGAGCTTTGAGATATTCACTGTTCTTAAAATTCATGAAAAAGATAATAATTGTCAAGAACTTGGGGATAGAAACATTTTCTGCTTTGACAAGTAGCTCTGTGTTATTCAATACTGAATGATTTGTTCAAATGCTGCTGTCAGGTTTGCTAGCAATATGCATCATTCTCCTTTGTAATCAATATCTTCAGTGGCTGATGACTAGCAGGGGACCAGAAGCGTGAGAACATTTAGCTGCTTGTCTTGCCATATATTGTCATTTAACTTCATCTTAAAAACTGCCTTCAGATGTCATTGAACAAAGATAAGATGGTACAGACCAGTACCTTGAAATTAATCTCTTTTTTCATGTTGGTATGACTTTTACGTTGATGTAAGTCAACTCATATTGTCAGTACAACTAAAGAACAGTCAATACCCGTGTAAATAGTCCTTTAAGAATTCTCTTTTGTTTTCAGATATACACATAGGTCCTCTCATTTCTACACTTTCCTAATAATTATGTAAAATATTGCCTCATCTCTCTTATTTTAAGACTAGGTTATTTATGATATTTCTTGTGTTCCTAACATAATTTGAAAACATCTAGTTTTTTAGTTTCCTAACTCTTCATTGTCCTTGATGCCTGAAGACCTCGTTGATAATTGTCTCCATTCAGTAACTGGTTTGAATTTTATTTACATTTTTCTGTTATTCTAGTTCCTAAGATTCTTGCTTACACTATACAGTGACTCATCTAGGTCCATACAGATTATTCAGCCATGCTAGATGTCTTGGGCAAGGTTAAAGATCAAAAATTTGTCATAATTAACCCCTGGTTGGGCAATTTGTGCTTAAGGATGGAGGTTATTTTATACAAATGCATGTTTAGTTATTTATCTAGATAAAAAGATATAATACTCAGAGGTTATAAACATTTTCCACTGTATATTTTGATTGTGAAAAGAGCTTATGAAAATGAGCAGATATAATTCCAAAGTGAGATCAAATGCATATTCGATGCATTAGCGGCTTGGGATGCATTTGATGCATGATAAATGAAGTTCATGTTTATTTCATTTTCTTCCTTTCCTTTCACCTTTCTATTACTTTTCCTTCTTAGTTCTTTGTTTTCTTTATCTGCATCAATGCATCTGTCACTCTAAGCAGAAGAAGGTGTAATATTTAAGATTCTTTTATCCTTTTCTGTATGTCTTAAACATTTCAATTTTTCTTTGGTAAATTAAAATAAATTAAACAGCTCTTTCTTAAAAAATTAAGGACTTTGTAATGAAATATTGTCTGAAACAAAAATCATAAAAGTGAAAAAACAAATCTGTAGGTGAGATTGAAATATATTCTGAGAAAATGGAGATAGAACGTTGTCTGTGGAAAGAAATACAATTTAATATATAAAAATGATAAATTATTTTTTAATGTTTTATTTTTTTAATTATAGACTTTAAAATTATTTTTAAATTGCGTAGACTCAAAAATTTTTCCTTGAGGTTTTTCTATAAAAATATACCTATCTGCTTGTCTGAGTAATACCATTCAAGTCACTGAAACAAATCAAAAAAAACCCACCTGAAAATTTACGCTGATATATATATATAAATGCTAAAGTCTGCACAGCAGCCTCATCTGTCTCTATGAGTACTTTTCATTATCATGCTTTCAAAAGATGGACTACATTACCTATTACCCAATCCATTTCCCACCTTTTCATCTAAATGTTTCCATTTCCAATGCAATATATTACCTCAACATACAGTTTAATTAACTACAGTATCCATCATGGTCCAAGTTCAAGGTTATTTGTGTAATGAAGCATTTATTTCTATTTTTATAGCCAAAACATAATTTCTACATCTATTAAAGTTGTGTATATTTTTTTCCTCATTTCCTGATTTGCATGATTTTAAGAAACTTCCATAACATTTAAAAGTGCCTGATATTTATTCAATATGATATAATTTGTTCCTGAAAAATATTTACCTGCAAAGATCAAGAAATAAGTAGTATTTTTCTGCAAGATGATGCATTAGATAAAATTAAACTGCAAATGGAAATTTTGAATATATCTTCTTTTTAAAATGGGCAAAACAAATGGTTTTTTCTTCTCAGTGCTATAAGTAAGGTTTCCATTTGTGCATGAACATATAGTCAGCACTTGTTCCTGTATGGCTTTGCTAAAGCTGTAAATTAGTAAAAGTACTGGAGTTGGCTGGAATTAAGACACTTTCCTTCATAGCAGCCCATACATTGCTGTGCTTTGTATTTGTGGCTAAATCGGTGTTGATAGCATGTTTTGGTTTGGATTCTGCTGAATTGTTTTTGCACAGCATCAGGTCTTCCACCTTTTCTCCCTTCCCAGCCCAAAAGTAAGTAGGCAGGGAGTGAGACTTTTGGAGGGAGCACAATCTGGACAGCTGGTCCTAACTGACCAAAGGGATATTCCTTAACATATGATGTTGTGTTCTGCCATGAAAACTCAAGGGGTGGGAGAGAAAGAAGGGACAGTGTTTATGATTACGATATTTGCCTTCCCAAGCAACTGAAAAACTGGTATCTAGTGCTCTATTGGCTCTGCAAAATGTAGATATTCACCTATTAATATGAAGAAGTAGTAGGCATTAAATATTTTGTAGTACTTTTGTAACAGTTTGCTCCTATAAAAGACAGATTTATAGGAGCCATCATGAGTTTATTTTTTACTTTGTTGCCGTGTCAATGAAATCACTCATTTTCTTAGGCCAGTTCACTTATGGCTCCTCTAAAACTTCTCAGTAACACTCACTATAATTTAGGAGAAAAATAGATAAAATGTGGTGAGACGCCAGAAATAGATTTGAAGCCTGTGCTGCAGCAGGGCAGCAGAGAACAAAGAGAATTGAAGATTTAAAGCTGTAGGTATAAAGTCTCTCTTCACTACATGGCCTCCACACTGAGAAAGGAAAGGACCTACCCTGCCTGTCTATTTGGTTATGGTCTGTTAATTAGCTGTGCTAATTAATTGAAAGCAACTAAGAACTTAGTATTTGGCATTAATAATCAAGGTTCTTAATTTCACTTTTTTCATATACTGTATTTTCATGAGTTTAAATACCAAGTGCTTTCCAGTTCTGCTGAGAAGGATACATTTAGCAATGAGAGCTGGATGGCAAAATCTCTGTGGCTTTGCACTGCATCATTCAGAAACATAAGTATCCATTTACAGAAGCACATAAGGAGGAAAACCTGCACTAGTCTGAACTGGAAATGCACCAGAGTTCACTGCAAGGATGGTTGTTGGTAGCAACTCAATCTTTGGCCTAAGTATCTTAAATAAACCCAGATTAGATCCCTCGTGCTCTCTCTACTTCATTTATTCTGTGAAGGAAAACAAAATCATATGTTAATTGAAAACATTAAAAGTAGAAGTCAGTTGGAGGAACTCAGTCCAATTAGCTATCCTATTTTTAAGGCTCTGCAACATGTAGCTAGATTTTCTTGTGCCACAAAAAAGCTACCACACTGAACTGTGGATCACTTTAAAACCAGTCCTCAAACATATCCGAAATGATGCAGTACATCTTTAAATAAAACTTAAAAGAGTTGTTTACACATCTCATCTTTGGCAGGAGACAAGCTCATCTAGGCATTAAGGTGCTGATTAACACAAATAAGAGGCTCCAGGAGTGTGGGAGCTTTATCAAAAATTTAGAACATTTTAATTAATACCACAATGAAATTCTGCCACATATAACTATCTTGCATTCCAGATTATAATTAACACATTGCTGAAATCTTGGTGGTAAAAAAGCAAAAGCAAGCAAATAAATAAAAAACCCAACCAAACTAAACAGCTATAGGAAATAGAAAATAAGCAGTTTAAAGAAGAAGCAAGTCATAACAGTTAGTAAAATTGACACCACTCTTAAAAATACATCTTGTAATTTGAATAATTTAAAGGAAATATGCCTATTTGGTAGCCTCCTGCACAGATGAGTTTCTGTTTACTTTATTTACTGATGACATATCTTTTTGGTGCCAATTTTTAAGTCTCTTTAAAAAACTTTACAGAACTACTTCACAAGATGAAGAAGCAGAAGCCCATTCATCTTTATTTATTTAACTAAACCTAGTAAACATGATTGAAAAAATTTCTTTTCATGAAGGTAGAACATCTGTCAGTAACCTTAGGAACCCCTAATGGATAATCCTATTCTCATCTGAACTGAAAGCCAGTCTTGTCCATCTCAACTTTTATAGAGAAATCAGCTTAAAACCTCTAATGAAGTGAAAGATCACTTTGGAGCCAACAGTGTTGTCATTATGGATGGCTATGAAGTAAAGGATCATTATGACTTTCTTTAGTTTGGTTTGGGTTTTTTTTTTTTTTGTTTTAATTTTTTAATTAAAAGCATTTATTTTTTCAATAGTCTCAGACTAATTCTAATAATTAGTGAATTTTACGGCAGCATTTTGGACATTTCCTCGGTGAAAAAAAAACTTTCAGAGACCCAAATGGGCAAAGGCAGTAACTATGAAGTGAGAATGGGATGCATAAAAAAGACACAATGCTATAGAGCTGCTGAAATAAAGAAAAAAACCAAAACAAAAATATAAAAAGAAAAAAAAAGAAAAGAAAATCAGTATACTTGTCTGAATATTTGTTATCTTTCTTTCCACCTGCATAAAATATTCAAAATTCCCACACACTATAGATTAGGAATCCATTTGAAGTTGTCACAATAGGATGAAAAAGTTTAATCTATGTGTGATCATAATATGCAAGTTCCCTCAACTTGGGAATGCTCTTATTTACTTCACTGGTAAAAGTTGTTTCCTTGGATAATCATACTCCCCTAACATAGTAACTACTAGACAATAAAAATGGTAGTACAGGTGACAGGGGTTCTTCTGATTTTTGTTTTGTTTCATTTTCACTTGTTTAGTTGCTTCTCCTAGTGTTGGTGTACAATATTGTGGATTCAGCGACGCAAATTCTTCATATTATGCATATTTGTTAAAACACCAAGAGCATTTCATCCCTAGGCCTATAACTTTCTTGATCATTAACTATTGTTGCTTTTGAAATAAAAGTAATAAAGACAGTATCCATTTACATTTTTAAGTGAGAAAGCTTCCTCAAGAAAATCACATAAATTTAAAGCGAAGATTATTTTTTGTTGATGATGTGCTGGATTAATTTATTTCTTGACTGATACATACATTACCAAAAAAGTTGCCAGAGCTGTAGCATGAGTCACAGAAAGCACTTCTTTAGAAAATATTTTTTTTTTTCAAATAGAAAAACTTATGTCTTATCCAGAGTTCAAATCCTAGACCTACAAGATTAAGCTTTAAATTATTACTGTTTGTGAAGCTTCAAGATTTCTTGAATGGCTATGAATGAAGGTAATGTTTCAATTAAAGATGCATAACTTCTTTCGTATTCTTAAAAACATATGATTAGATCTTATTTTCTTCCTTAATTAGAAAGACTTCCACGTAGCAAATGTGTGTTCTACAGCATGCATGGCTTAGTGGAGTCATTGAAGCATTATCGACTAAACGTCTTTCCAAGGCCACTTGTAGGAGGTGGTTTTGAAAGACAGGTGTTTGATCAAAGCAGTCTGCTCCAGATGCAGACACATTGAGGTTAGTTTGTCACATCTAGGTGTTTACAGTGTTTAAACTGGGCAGGGTGTAGGGAGACAGACACCTGCATTTTTATATTGATGTGTCTGAATATGTTCTAAATACTTACACTGTCTTTATAGGCAGTGAATTTAAACTATGCATTTAAAGGAATTTAGAGACTGACTCAGCTAATGCAATTACTTGCCCGCACATGAGTACCTAGTCTCCCTAAGAATCCCAGGTCATATATAAAAGGATTACAAATATCAAAGGCAGGAGATATCTGAAACTTGCTCCGGTAGGAGATTGAGGCAAATGTGGCAACACAAATAGCACTAAACGCCTATTTTCACACATCTGAATTTCTCAGTAAAGGGATTCAGTGTCCTGAGCACTGGGTGCATCTAAGTTTGGCCTCTAGCTATCGATCCACAAAGCAATGATCTCCTGTTTATATTTTGTCATACCAGCCAGTGGACAACTTAGGGTAGTTCAAATGGCATTACAGTCCTGTGTATACAATACTGGTACTTTCTAATATTTATCTAATTTAAGGACAGCAAAATTGTTTTGTAGGCTCCATAAATGTCATCTACTAAATCACTATTGAGTATAATAGAATCTTAGACACCCATCTTATTTTCAGACACTAATGTTATAGATAGCTAGTTGATTATCTGAATACACAGTTGAATCTTACCAGAAGTCTCTTAGAAGGGATTACCATATAAGTGCTTGCAGAGGCTTTTGGAAGCTCTGAGGACTACAGGATATCCAGAGAACCACAGAATCAGAATCATAGAATAGTTAGAGTTGGAAGGGACCTCTGCAGATCATTTAGTCCTATCCCCAGTACAGATCCTTTTAAAATGAAAAGGCTCACAGGGTTCATCAATCTAGGGGCTTTTCTCAATCTCAACGTACCTTAGAAACAGAATGATGCGAGAATAGATTTACACAGCATCTTGGCTTATTTGAAAAGTCTGTATATGTCCATGCTAGTAAATCAAATTCTGTTTTTGCTATTTAACAGTGCATATGCTTGTACACTGGTGAATGAGAACTGTTAATATGATCTTACACATATAGTCACTGTGTCTCTGGTGATATATACAATAAGCTTCCTGCTTGGACCATTAAAATAAGTTTTTCTATCCTAGATAGTTTGTTAGAAAGCAATTAAGATGGGAAGTATTGGGATTTTGAATGGATAAATTAATGCTAGTATGATTGCCACTTGGAGTGTGCCATAAGGAAACACAAAATTTCCTTCAGACACCTTATGAAAACTAAACTATATATCTGGTAAAATACAGAATTGTCTTGCACATAGGAAAAAGGGAAAACAAGAATTTTAATTAATTAATTTCTATAATCCATGGGGAAAAAACTCCATATATTCATGAGAGGGTTTTGTGGCATTTTAACTATTTCACTAGTGAATTTCAAAATTATATAGTCAGTATATTTACTGAAAAACAGCTATGCAAGACAATTCTATTAAAATACTTTCAAAATGACTGATTTACTAGTGTGTGTCAAGAACTTTGCTATTTTTTTCTAGTAGGTATTTGTCCTTTCAAGTAGGAGTGGCATTAACATAGTCTTCATCATGCTGTTAATCCTATTCTTGAAAATCTGCTTCTTTCTGAGTTATAATAACTCAGTGTGTGACCTAGTGTGACATAAGTCTTCTGTAACTGGAACATTACAAAGTTCCTCTTATATGTAGAACCAGTTAGTCTCAGTTCCAAGTATGAGAAAATTCATCCATGGCAGAAATTACTGGAGATGAGTTGCGTGTGACTGGCAGCTATGTAAGAAAAAAGCATAATATGTGAAGTTTAATTGAATGTTTCTCATTAAATACTGGGAAAGGTTTAAAGGATAATTTTTAATTGTATAATAGAAAATTAATTTTTTAACTCTGTAGATACTTTCAAGTAGCTTGCAGCACTTGAGGTATTGACATTACAGGTTATGATACTACAAAAAAACCCTCTCATTTTCAAACTTCCATCTTTCAATATTTGTATACACGTGTGATACTTAATAGGATTTTTCAAAAGTGAAAATTAGTTGAAGTATGTGTTATCCTGTAAAGCTTTTAATAGTTTACATTGTGTCAAGAGTTGCCTTACAATCAATGAAATCTCTTTTCTGGAGCTTAATTGCCTAAAAGCTATACCTCTCAAATAGAACAACATCTGGAGATGTATTGTTCACCCATTTTCTTAAAAGCAGGAAGAGATATTTACGGTTTTGAAATTCATGTACTTGAACAAATGTTTTTCAGTAAATCTTTGCGTCTGGAATTTCTTATGTCATTATCAATTTCATTTTTTACTATTTAACAATGAGCAGTTATAAATTTATTTTTAACAATCTAGTTTTAAGTTATGTTTCTAAAGGATATATTATGATTTCTAAAGGCAATTTAGACTAAAAATTACAGTCATTACTGCACAGATGAAAATAAAATCCGTTAAGGACACTTCAGTTCATTCCTATTAAGATATTCTTAATATCCATGACACTCTTGTTAGTGCCTTTGACATTCAGACCTGCAGGAGAGAAGAAGTGGGAAAAATGCATTTATTGCTGTAAATCAATCTTTTTTCTCTACCAGAAATACTTCATAAAAGATTACACCATGCTGTTAGATTGCACAAGAACTGATCCATACAGTGAAGTTCCAGGAACTCTCAAACACACGCAGGTTTGGCGTGCAGCTTGGAGTGCCAGCAAAACGTCAAATCTCAAGTTGGTGTCAGGAAACTGTCTGAACAGAGCCCTAAAGAGAAGAATATTTTAGCTTAAATGAGAAAAATTTAGTTTGTTGGCTCACCAACGAATGTGAGTGAAGAGACATTCCCTTGAAATAATCTGGAATGAATAGATTTATCCCTCCCCTCTCCCCTCTTGTAAAGCTGAATCTTAAAAGGAACAAAAGAGTTGTGACACAGCATGATAAAATGAACAAAACTGTTCTGATGAACCAATTAAAAATTTAAGGGGTTTTGAGAGAATGAAACTGAATGCAATTTAAGGTGTCAGAGAAAGCTTTATAGTGATTTCTAGAAATAAACTGTACTGAATGACTTGACAAGAGTTTGAGTCAGAGCTCTGCAATTGGCTACTTTTGAGTCTTCTGAAATAAGAGGAATCAGGAAAAGTAATCCTATTCTCAAAAGAGATTGTCAAATAATGTCTTGGTGAGCAGACAAATAAAAAGAATATAAGTCGTATACTTACAACTCATACACAAAGTTTTAACCTGCATATTTAACTTTGGAAGGGGAGGTTAGGCTTTCATTTTGCTGAGTTTATTTCATGGATGCATACCTCTTGTCCAGTTTTTTTCCTCTAGAAATCAAATGTTGCATATCTAGTAAAAAAATTTTTATGGATTTTTTTCCACCTATCCAAGTGTCTTCTCAGTGTGTATCACTGAAATTAGGTATACAGCAAGGTTATTAAGCAGCTAAATTGTAGGATGCTTTGAGTAGAAGGATTTTCTAATCTTTGTAGGAACAGTTTATAAATTCTGAAAAAGTTGTACTGCTCTGATTAACGGAAGCCTCTCATCTGGAGTAGTTAAATACTGGCTATCATTTTTGTTTATGTTGTTCAGGCACTAAGAAGGTTCAGAAATCAGATTCTAAAGAGATAACTACAGAAGAAAAGAAGAGTTAAATTTTCCACAAATGTTTTCACTATAAGCTGAAGTGAGACAACAGAACGGGAAAAATTATTGTGTATTTACCCGCTATGAAACTTGTCTTTGTCACATAGTGTTATTAATAATCAAGGATTATAGCTAAATTTCAGTGTCAAAAGCTTTCATGAGCCTGGAATTGCCAAACTCTACCAGTTCCTCTTGCTCATGACATTCAACTCCAGCTAACTTTGCTCTCAGAGACTTTTAACAGCACTTAAACCTCCCCTAAGAAGCCACGATTCATCACTGTAGTTCAACGATAAAGCTTTTTTTTGGCATAAAAAACCAGAGAATGGGATCTCAGATGGAGATCTGGAATCACAGATTTCCCATGTACACATCCATCTTTTTACAGAAAGTAGAAAGTCTCCTAAGTCCTATATCATTTACAGTGAATTTAGGAGCTTCATTCAGAAGCTGACTGACACTAAGGAAGGTATGAAAGTACAGAAGTCGCATCTTTGTTTTCAAAATGAGTGTAAGTGTTAGGGTCACAGAAGTAGTCAAAGAAAGGACAAATATGTTTGGTTTACATTACTTTCATTTCCAGGTTAGAGAAAGCCTGGATTTATTTTTGTGATCTTATTGTAGTCCTCAGTGGAAGCCTCGCTAGTTCGAAACCCACCACACAACTCAATATAAATCTGACAGCCTTGGCTTAGGGAAAGTGTCTACAAGCAGTGTTGCCTTAGGTTTTAACTTTCATATTTTTCCTGTACTGCTTAGTGGGTAACTCTGAAGTTTTGTGTGTCCTGTTAACTACTGTTCTCTCATGCTGGTTAGACGTAACAAACCCTCTCTAGGTTTGCTCTTCAGGGACACTAGGCCCCAAAATGGGTAAACTAAAAGCCTCTGAAGGGGAGGGACAAACTTAACATCATTAACTGAGGTTGTAACCGGAGAATTAACCCTGACATGCAAATGGACCAAACTTACAAAAGTGTGAAGAACCCGTGACCCAGGGTCCCTCTTGGGGGTAGCCCCTCGGAGGCTTTTGACTGCCCAGGGTGTACCTTTGAAGGCCCTTCAAGTAAATATCTACTTTTATTCTCTTATTCTTGTCTAGTCTCTGGTTTTAGGTGGCTACTTTAGGAGAGCAACTGAGGTGCTGTAATTCAGCAGTGGAATGTCTTTTTCAAAGATGTATAGAGATGTTAAGGCACAGAGCCTTTCAGCACTGTGCCCTGAACCAGCCTGTGCTATAAACCTCTCATTTTCTTTAACAAAAAACCACCCCAAATTTACAAAGAAATATAAAGGCAATAAAAATTATTGTCCCTACTCTAAATAATGTTTATTCCTTATGAATATACATGTGCTTTTTTGTAGTATACTTTCAAACCAGGGACCTGTGGAGAGTTGGGTAAATGGTAACTAGAATATATACAAGGTCCTTCTGGAACTTAAAAAAAAAAGAAAAAAAAAAAAAGAGGCAGATTTAAATATGAACATAAACCATTTCCTAAGGTTTCTGAAATACAGTGTACTGGTTCTGAAAATCTTTGTAGTCACCTTGAGCATCTCCATTATAAAGTAATCGGTAAATTTGCTTTACCACTCCCAAGGGCATGTTTTCTTAAGATTATCTGCTAATAAAACATAATATCAAAATAATACATAAAAGGGAAGAAAAATATCTTATTTTTTATGAACACAAACTCAGTAAGATTTCAGAACTGGATAGATTAATGACCTGTATATTCACATCATAAAACTTTTTTCTCCGAGGTTTTTCACAGAAAACATATTTGTTTTTAAAAAAGCTATATTTATTATTTTCCTGTTTAGCATTTTTCATTTTTTTCTTACATGTTTTGACCCTTTTTTTATTCATATAATACAGCTATTATTCTGAGCACCATATAAATTAAAATATTTATAAGATCACAAATAAGTATATTGTTTTAAATATTGTTTTAAAACAATTACATTGAAAATGTTAAGCCATCCATAATGAATTTTCTTAACACTAAGACACTAAGACATTTTAACTTTCTGCTTGTTTATTTGCTCCTTATACTATTTTGTAATTCTAAATATATAAAAACAATTTATTCATATTTGGGGTCCTTTATGGTTCTAATACATTCTGGGCATAAGTTTAGGAAAATCAAGAAACCATCTTGCAACTGGAATATGAAATATCAATATGGTACTGGTTTTCTATACGCTCCTAGAAGACACATTAGTATTCTTCTTCATAACGCTTATAAAATCTTAAAATTCATATCGTTATATTATTCATATCCAAACTCTTGAAATGGGCTTGATAAAGCTTAGTAAGACAAAAGAGGAGATTTGTTAGTGCAAAGATTATGTTAAATGTGCTGGAAGCAGTAGCGAAACCTCAGGAGGAGAAATAAAAAGAAAGCGGGAGATCTGTGTGCCTCTCATCTCCCTGCAATTCCTAGAGGTTACATATAAGAAGATTATGAAACAACACACAGACACAATTGAAAAGCTTCCTAATGAAAACAAATTTGCCGTGTTTGATGGTGCTTATATATCATCATTTTCTGACAGCAACATAATGTGGAAAGACAATTTAATGAAATAAGAAGATTTCACTTTCTAAGCAAATTGTTTGGGATAGTTCTCTTATACAGAAAGAATTGAAATGACATTGGAATGACCCAATTCCAATAGTCCTGAGAAGGAGAAAGGCATTGATGGAATTGATGCTATTCTTTTGATGGTTGTTTCATTTTCTCAGGGAAATTTCAGAAAACAAAGTAGTTTGAATGGATTGGCCAATAAATGATATCTATGGGTACTGTCATGGCACCCTTATTTAAACAAAACTGATTAGCACATACATCAGACATTTGAGGCAGAAATCTGGAGAAACCATACCCAATTCATCCCTCTGCCAAAGCAGCCTTAACTGGCTTAAGTTGGAGAACATGATTCATACTGCGTTGAACTTCCTTATGTATGGCTTTTTAGTAGTACTACCCAAAAATGCGTTACAGGTCATCTCTTTTAAAATACTAATATATATTAGATACTTGTTTCTGTACTCTGTAGTCTTATGCCTGACTATTCACATATTCTCTATCCCTTAAAGTGAATATTTTTCCCTGAGTTTGTAATCCCTTCCTTCTATTTTACCAGTGATAACCTTATGGTTAAATTTGAATTCCTTGTGTTACTCTGAATACATTAGTAATACTAGATAAGAGTGAGTCACTTGCTTAATTTATTGTTCATTTATCTTGTGTGTGAAACATCTTTCACACCCTTTTAGGCTAAAATTTGCACCACTTTCACCGACTTCCACTGAAGTTCCACAGAATTTCTACTGGTATACTGCAGTCTCTCCAAGTACATACATACTCCAGCAGAATCACTCAAAGAAGATATACTTCTGTTAGTAATGTTGTACCAGAATTGTTCTTTTGCATCTAGAGAAAGAATTAAATCTAATAATCAGGAGAGCATGAGCAACACTCATATCTGATACACAAGTATAAAGTTGTGGGATTATTATTTCTTTAATACAATTAGAAGTGTCTGGCGGGGTGGGAATGAATACAAGACTTACTGGGGAAAAAAAAGCATTCTGAAGTTATTTTGAAGTTTATTTAACTTGGACTGAATTGATGAAAAATTTCTGCCAAATAAGAATAAAATATGTAATATTTGTGCATAAATAATCTGGGTTGAATGTCTACTTTTTGTCCTATTGTCCTGTTTTGGAGGAAGTTAGGGTGCATGTTGATTTGACACAAATGACTTCTTTCATTGGAGCTGCTCTTTTACGCATGAACCCAGAACTTTCAGCTGAATCTATGCCGAAATGAAGAAAGACAGTTCAAAGCATCCTCTTTTCTACTTCATTGCAAAATCAGGTAGAGGTGACTGCCAAACAGCCTACTTTTAAGGAACAAACTGAGTGCTTAGTCAGCTAGAGGAACAGCTGAAGAAGCATGAAGACTGTGACTAACGTGTGGTCCACAATCTAGTGCCCATGAGCATGATGGAGAGTTATAACAAATGTTATACACTGCCGCACAGCATGGGGTAGGACCCGCTTGAAGCAAATGAGGTTCACTGCTCTCTGCTCTGACGCCACAGAAAGTGGAAGTGAAGTAGCAATGCCCTGCAAATGAAACGAATTCTCAGCTTTACATGCAGAAGTTCAGCCATTACCATTGCTAGGAAGAGAAGGGACTCAGGAACTTTGACTCTTGGCCAAAGTCTACCTCCTGTTGCAAGACAGTGTCTCTCAGAGCCACTTTACAAATTATGAAGACTACAAAAGCTGATTTGATGAGAGACTTGAACCTCAAGAGTTGAGAGGTGGAGACCTTAGCAACAAGAGACTATGAGAGCAACTACGAAAAGGAGGGTGTCAGACTGAAATTAAGGAAAAATCTTTTCATCATGAGGAGGCTAACAGAGGAACAGATTTCCCAAAGAAGCTGTACAGTCTCTGTCCTTATCAGTTAGCAAGTTTTGACTAGACACAACTCTAATCAGCCTCAGAATTGACCCTAGTTTGAGCATGGAGCTGGGCTAGAAATATCCTGAGGTCCCTTCCTCTCTAAATTATTTTATGAAGACAGGTCTTTTATATGTCCCAGTCTGTTCCTCTTCTACATTAACAGTTGAATTTTGACTAATTCTTCAAATTAATTAAAAAGAATATTAACAGTAGAATTTATTTTATATAAGACGTTATCTTTTTAAGTTTGTACCACTTTTTATTTCCTTAATTTCGTTCTAAATGTTAAAAATAAGCTTAAGCATGTACATAAGTTTAATTAATATGCTGCTTCTGTTTTCTTCCAGATAACGAATTAAGATGTTAAAAACTGACTAAACACATTGCTTTGCTTATACTCAACAGAAGTCATGAAAAATTACCTCTTTTGTAAGACTAACTCGATGTGCTAATTCCTTACAATAATTGGCACCAATGTTGCTATAGCTCATTATTAGTTGAACATCAATTAGCTTGAATGTGACTGAGACATTTATATTAATGTTAACCTAATGCTTAATTTATATTTCCAGCTGGTTTAATTATTTGAAAAATCACCAAAAAAATTAAAAGCTGCAATCAGTGAGGCTTCACCTTTACACAAGATTTTCTGGAAATTTAATAAACAAAGCAGATATAAATATGAAGAATTATTCCTCGGGCTTTGCTTTTGTAATTACCTCCCAATTGCTTAAATTACAGATGTTGAAGGTTGTATATACGTTTATTAAGCTCCAAGAAAATACATACTCCCCCCAAAAAACCCTCAGACCACAAAAAAAAAAACCAAAAAAAAAAAATGAAAACCAACCCAGCAAAAAAACAACCCCAAATAAAAACGAACAAAAAAAAAAAAAAAAGGAGCAAACTCAAAACCTCTCAAAACTACTGTTTCTTTCCTCTTTGACAAGTATTTTCCCTGACAGAAGTTTTGGAAGACACAAGAGAAGAGAAGTCTTTTCGACTCCAGACTTCCCAAAACCCTCGTTACCTTAGCTGTATTTCAACCAAACTATAGAAAGGTAGTGTGTTACAGGTCAAGTCAAACAATGTTCTGGGAATCTTGCATCTCTTCTTATGTCATCCAAACTTTTGGTTCTTTTCTCTCCAAAAGAGATTTTATTTTCACTTTTTAGGACCATGTCATTTCCAAGCCTGATAACCAAGGGTTTGTAATATGCCTTAACATTAGAAGCCTCTTCAGTTTTTAACAGAAAAACTCTTTCTCTTTATGGAATGCTATTTCTCTTTGTATATATTGTGTTTTATTCTATTTTACGTATTATTTTTTTCTGATAATATATGATAAAATTAAAGATTAGAATATATAGGGAGAAAGCTGCATAAATGACCTAATATTGTAAAGAGCAAAATATACACCAGTTTCTACTGAAGCACAGGACTATTTCTGTGTCATATCTAAGAAAAAAAAATCCTAGAAAATCATACGTTATGTAGCATGCTTGTATCCCACTCCAAGAAAGTAAAAGCTATCTGAGACCCTGAAGAAGTTTCTCTATTTTCTAGAGCATGGAAATGATTCTTTTTCTAGTTTTAATGTCTGCAGTTAATGCCTCTTAACTTAAAAAGCCTTACAGACATAATATTGATAGTAAACTTAGAGCTACCTTGCTTGCATTAGAATAATTCACAGGGTAAACTTCTTATTGAAATGATAGACAACTGAACTGTACCTGAATTTCATGTCTAGCCTGCTGTACTTAGAGAGGTTTGTTTTCTCTATTCAAGCAGTCTGATGAGAGGACATAACAGTAGGACTAGAGATTTGGAAGTTTAAAAATTAAAAATATATGTAAACCTTGTTAAGAATAATAAATATTAATCTGAAAACAACTTGAATAATGTAACTTTAGAAGAACAACCACTGTAATTTTGAGACATTCGTATAAATCTAGATAAGAAGTATTAAAAGTGCCTCTCTTTTGTTTATAACATGTTTTTACAAAGAGCAAATCAATATTCTAATTTATTAGCTAATAGCTGGAAAGTTTCCTTTTATATTTTTTTTTAATAAGAAAGACAACCATTTCAAAAATTCTTAATGAGTTTTGAAATCAAAGTCAGCATCAAAAGTAAGATGTGTTGTCATTTAAATCCTGTCAGTTGACAGGTTGGAGTTCACTTCATGTGGTGAAAATGCTCTCCACATGGGGTTGTTACCTGTGCAACTACAGCAGTTGTACTGGACAATGCCTTGTTACCTTTGGAGCTGAATGCCATGCTGTGCACAGTGACAGTCCTTTGGTTTTCTTCTGTCAACACCTTTCTGGAATGAGTAAATTAATATTTTTACAGAATGTCTGCAGAAAGCAAGGAAATAATTATATAAGTTGCCGTACTCTCCCTATAAAGCCCATAAAAACCTTTTCTTTACACCTATCATCTTCTAAAAGTTCAATAATTATTAATGTAGTTTTCTAATTGCTTTGCTTTTCTCCAAATCTCTAAATCCATTTAGAGCTGCAAAGACTTGCAAACGTCTTGTCACACTGCAACCACTAAGAGGATGGACTAATTATATATTCCTTATCTGGAGGATAAGAATAGTCCTTTCCCCCTAGCCAGTTTATCTGGTGTATTAAAAATATAGATCATAATCACAGATGCCACTAAATAAGTTGCACATTTAATACTGTGAATACAATATTTTTGAGATACTTGACGGGAAATTAAACATGGCACCACTTAACACTGATGGAAAAGATGTTTGGAATTACACCTGTTTTGAGTCCTTTACTCTCTTTCACTGGTGGGATTTAAATACTCTGTGTTATGCGACTAAATCTTAGCCAATCTTTACAGATTTAGTGCTCAGTTGTGATTTTCTTTGCACTTCTTCCTTACACATGAAATAGCTCTTGTGAGAAACGTCTCAGGTCATATCTCACAATCTGTATACTTCTAGCACTAAAAGTTTATATGAATTCAATTCAGATACATTTCAACACTTGAAATTTGTATTCACTGTAAGATCAAATGTCAGTGTTTCTGTGCATTTCCCAAGATGTTGGATGATCATTCGAAATATTTTGAGAAGCCAGTTAAAACTCCTCCTTAAGAACAGATATAGTCAATGTGGAAAGAAATGTTGCTGCAATTGTATTATATTTAATATCTACTTGATACTTTCCTATGTATATACAATATAATATAGACGTTTTAAAATTTGAAATTGATAAAAACCCCAAACTTTCTAAAAAATTGTATAACTTTTTGAAGCTAATAGTTATGCATGTGACATAGTAAGGAGGTAAAAATAATGCTGAATAATGTTGAATAGAAGAACAGTTTGTATTTGCCCAATTATTGTCTTCAAGAAATTTCAAGTTTGAGAGAAAATATGAAACAGATGTTTAAATCTATACAATCAATGAATTGGATCACAGACAAGCTCTCTTCTCCTTTGTGTCAGTATAAACCTGGATAAGCCCCTCAGCTTCATTACTGCTATTTGTGATGTATAACTGTGACATTGGAAGGAAGGTAGGATCTATACATTTTAAATATTTTTACTGAAAACACATTAGTAAGAGTCACCTGGACTTAGGACATAAAGAAATTAGAAGCTGGAAACAAAAAATGCAGCAGTCTGGTATTCACACCTTACCTAGAATTAGTGGTTGGGGTTTTTTTTTTCTTTTTTCCTTTTTTTTGGGGGGGGGGGGGGGGGGGGGGGGGGGGGGTTGTTTTTTTTTTCTTTCTTTTTTTTTTTTTTTTGGCCAAGAAAAATCAATAATACCTCCCAGGTCTCTGAAACACTTTAATGGCTGGAGACTGAAAGTTTCAAGAGAGCGGAAAAAAAAGCCTCAAAGAAGTAGAATGCCTTGAAGTATAATTGAAGTTTTGCTCATTAAGGGCAAACCTGTGAAGACTTGACATTTTATCAAGTTTTCAGCCAGAGTTCCTAAGGAAATAGGCTTGAAAAAGTTGTACAGAGAACTGAGCTTTCTTTTGCAGTGTTACCTTTTGACACAAACCTTAGACAGTGGCTCCGTTTTCAAGAAGTCAATAGTGCAATTTAGAGCTTTTCAGCCAACCTGTTGACCAAGAAGAGCATAAGCTAAAGGAAATTTCACTGTCATACTCATTATAAACAGATTCTGGACATTGTTCTAAGTACTTTAGTGATTTCCCTCTCTAGACAGGCTCTGACTCTTTGGTACAGGTCTATCAAGGACTAAAAGCTGAGGTAAACTACTCCAAAATATACTGAATCTCAAAGAATGAGAGCACTTGAGAGCAAACAATATAAAGGTCACTGAGAAAAACTACTTTTTCTGTATTTATTTACACTGTATTTCAATAAAGACAGCAAAACCATCTCATATCAAATGTATCAGACCATAATTGAGTGTGAAAATTGACACTAAGTCATCAACCCAAGAGGATATAGATACAGCTCTCTTTCCCACCCCATGGCAATGTCCCTGTCACAGCAACATCGTTGCTTATTCACTGGATTTTATCTGTATCCTTTCCATGAACAGCAGCAGATATTTGCAGCCTTTCTCCATTTGCTGTTTTCTCATAGATTATTGTCATTACTTTCCATTGTCTCCTCTTTCTTCCCCATATCCTCATTTTCAAGTTTTAGTCATTACAGGGTGGTGATTATGAGTCCTTGAATATTTGCCTACAGTTTTTATGAAATTACCAACATCTGTGCTATTAAATTTGCTTGGATTTACTGCTGGTTAAAGATATTTATCTTACCTAATGAGTAACTAAGCAATTTTTTCTATACTCATTGTTTCCAAGAAGGCTCATACATTGTATAATTTTTCTAAAAATCCAAAGCATATCATATGTGGTGAGTGTTAAGGAAACTTCCCTGTCTGACCATCCAGGGGCCACTCTGGTAGACACTCTTGCACCACCTGAGCTGGGACTGAAGCCCCTTCAGAGCTAAAAACCCCACACTCACACAGTCAGACCAGGTTTTCTCAGCAACTCAGCTCCAGCTTTCCCACAGCAGTCTCAGACGTCCTGATCCTTAAAATAATTTAATCACGGTGCAATAAATAAATTTTAAAAAGCAACAGCTCAAGCTGGTGCCTTCAAGGAGGGACCCAGGACAAAGGAATCCCTGGGCTTATATGCCCTCACAGTCTAAATGCAGGAAGGTCTGGGGATCATCAGCTCCTGCCGTGTCTCCCAGTGTCCGGTCACCTCACCGGGTCACAGGTGCCCGTGTCCTTTGTCAGGCAAAGGATCGGCAGCTCCCGGCCTCTTGCCTGGGGCTCCCGGCCACTCAGAGCTCAACCTGCAGCTCGCACACAGGGCTACCTGCATTGGATGTATTCCTCAGCTGTGAGTATAAAGAGTAGTTATGACAAACTTCTACCATGTCTCATATTCTGCTCATTGAAAAACTATCAAACTGGGGAAAAAAATCAATCTTTATTGAGCTACAATACCCTCAGGTTGATGATTTACAAATAAAAGCTTCATCAACAGTAACAAAACTTTACTGAGTCCCTTGACACAGTTTTAGCATTTTGAGAAGCAGGTTCACTTGCAGGAGAGGTGAATTCATTCAATTGAGATCTAAGCTTTTTCGGAACAAGAAAGGAAGTCAACTATCCAGCCTGCTCTAAAATATCTCCATCGATCAATGGTCTTTATTTTTGCCATTAAGTTGATGATTACCTTTAGGATCATTTCTGGAAACATTCATGCAATCGGACACTGAAATAGCTATTTTCAAAACCTCATGGGGAACAACACTGACAAGTTTGACTCATCCAAGGAGAGATAATTCTGTACAGTAGTTTTGAATTTGATGTGTGTGCAATAGATTAAAGAAGAACACAGACATTTAAACTGTATTCTGAATCCTTTGGTCCTGGAATCTAACAAGAAGGATTTAGAGATGAGTTAGTGTTTGCTATCGAAAATGCTATTTTGTTGAAAAAGACTCAGGGGAGTCTATAATCTCTGCCAGGAAGATACTCTGTTTGGAATATCCCAGTGCTAAGACAATCATTTGCAGTGTTTCTGTGCTCACTACAACCTTACTGTATAGATCAAACTAACTAGATCAAAAAGCTCTGAGAGTTATCTCATAAATTGTATGTTAAAGGTCTGACATGTTGAAACGATTGCATATCTTCAGGTGGTCTGCAAAAG
Source organism: Falcunculus frontatus (assembly GCA_013398115.1). Taxonomy (NCBI): domain Eukaryota; kingdom Metazoa; phylum Chordata; class Aves; order Passeriformes; genus Falcunculus; species Falcunculus frontatus. The sequence goes on along the minus strand of VZRV01008972.1, from coordinate 3,081,304 downwards.
CACTTCAAATCTAGAAGCAGGTATTCCCTACGTGTTTAAAATATATTATACATAGCATAAAGTCTCTGATGATATGCCTAACCAGCTGTGTGCTTGGACCCTCCAAAGCTTTCAAGAAAGCCCTAGGACACTTTCTAAATCAATACTTTTCTCTGAAAGAGGAAGAACTAATACAAACATTGTGTAACTTTTAGATATCTTTTTACCTCAGTTCAAGAGTACCAATTAGATGTATTCCAGACAGTTCTTTTTGTGGTCTAGCAAAACATCTGAGAATACCTTTTCCCTGCACTGAGCAGTTTTAATCCATGTGCACAGGTACAATATTAAAAAATAAGTCAGAATGACTGTAGTTAGAGAGCAAGAAGGAAACAGATTGAAAACCACAAGTCATTTGGGCAGTCATATTAGGAATGCACAATTTTGATTTGGACCAGCCCTCAGTTTACATCTGTTCTTTGCCACTATAACATTATTTCTTTCAATCTCATTTTATTTTGTCTGCCTCAGTATTACTTTTTTGTATTCTAAAGGCACTTCTTTCTGGGGACTTTTACAGATCATGAGTTTACATGGAAAAATTCTGGTAGTGAGAGACCTACAAGCCTAGCTTCTGCAGGAAAAAACCCTCTGTGCAACAGCAGTTGCAGCTGGAGAAGAGAGGAGTCAGAATATGTGAGAGAAATAGCTCTACAGACACCAAGGTCAGTGAAGACAGAGGCAGAAGAGGTGATTCAGGCACTGGAGCAGAGACTGCCCTGCAGCCCATGGTGAGACCATGGTGAGACCAGTTATGACCCTGCAGCCCATGGGGGTGCGGGGGGAGCAGAGATCCACCTCCAGCCTGTGGAGGACCCCACACCAGAACAGGTAGATGCCCAAAGACAACTGTGACCCGGTGGGAAGCTCATGCTGGAGCAGTCTTCTGGCAGGATCTGTTGACCCATGGAAGGAGTAGGTCACCTAATGCTCCTCTAACACTAACCCTCCCATAATGTTATGGTTTGTCTGGAATGCTGGAAAGACTTAAAAAAATACTTTCTTACCAAAGCCAGAGAATATAAAACATCTCATTCATATCTCTCCATATTGAATTGTAGTATTATCTTCAAGAAGTTTCACAGAACATTAGCAAATTTTTGGTAGAATTTGATAAAATATTAATCTGTTTTTATTTGAGTAAGTTCTGTTTTCTAGGATACTAATACAGGGTTAATCACTCATTATAGACCATTGCAAGTCTTTTATCCCAGAGTTATCTTTAAACAGCACAGAAACTCAAAAAATTTAAAATATTTTCCTACAGACCTCTAGAATTCTTTGTATCTGTGAGTGCCAGCTGAGTCATTTAGTCAGCCATCCCAGCCCTGTAGTAAGCACCATAACAATAGATTTGGGTCACTTAAAGCTTTTAATATCAGAACATAAATCCCTCAGTCCTGCAATCTTAAGTTACTGCTTAGACCCTTACAGCTGTGTAGAACCTAATAGGCTTCTTCTAGTCACCAGATCTAACTCTTTTTTTCTGTACAGATGAACCTGAGGAGATGTAGGACCACCTACAGAACAAGATGCGGAAAGATGACAAAATAACCAATGTTATCATTTAATATGTTTCAGAGTATCACTTGTCTCTGCCTACAAGTTTGAGAAAAAGTGGCATCAACAGTTTGACGTCTGCAAAATGTTTAAAAGATATAAAATAAACAATCGTCAACAGAGGAAAATCTTTCCTTAACACCCTTCACTTACTCTCATACATTTTTTCATAATAATAGTAGATATGATACAGATACATTTTAGTAGGCACTAAATGTCAGTTAGAAATAAAATATTTAATTTTGTAGTATTCCTGAAGTAGAACATAAAATTTTTTTACAGCTTTTGGGGATATATATATATATATCCTTTTTTTTTTTCCCAGAGAAAATGTATGTACACAATTTGCCTCACCAAAATGAAAGGTGGCTTCATTAGTTTTCCGGTAACTGTTGAATAAGCACATCTAACATTCAGAAATAAATGGCATAAATGTTTTTCTTATATATGATCTTATTGTAAATCTGTGATGTATATATAAACCAAAATACCTTATACTAGCCCCTTAAATCTCAAGTATTAAATTTTAATCGATTTACAGTTGATTTAGAAAGAAGAAATAGTTGCAAAGAGAAGAGTAAATATTGATTAGGCGTTGGAAGTGCCCCTGAAAGATGAAGTTCTTCCAGCAAGTTGCAACTCATGAAAACATATCTGGCTTCATTTGTTTAGTATATGCAGATCTACTCTCTTGCCTGTGTGTGTGTTGGCACTCGCTTTGCTGAGACCTGGAATTGAGGGGGCATCTCGTATTGCCTGTTTCTGTGTGCGTGGGCGAAGGGGAACTAAAGCTGCCTGTTAGAGAGGGAGCATCTGGCATCATCTGCAAAGAGGCGAGCTCAAGCTGTTGAAACCATCTGTGGAGAGGAGAGAGATACACGGAGAGAGAGATGCAAGTTTTGGAGACCAGCATAAACTACCAAAACTGAAAAACTATGTTCTCAAATAGAAAACCTGCTCCAAATAAGTTCTTGACTACAGATAATTTTTGCATGCTGATAGAAAGAGACAGTGAAGTTCCTCTAGTGACAGAGCCATCCATCTCTGCAGGACATCAGGTATCAGGACTCTACACACATCCTCTGTATGGGGAACAGCAGAAGTCCACAGAGGTTCATGTGTTGCAACAGGAAAAAGCCTTCTGACTTTCATTTTTGAGGTGAAAATGCAGACATGCCTATCATCAACATCCATTTCTAAGTGTCGTTCAACCTCTCAACCTCTGTTACCGAAATTGGTGTTGCTGAATTCATTATGTAGCCTTGTAAACAAGGAAATTTTGCCTCTTCTTTCTTAGTCATATTTAAACTTGTCTCTCTTAAACAAATCTAAAGTATTTCTAGGTGGATTTGTACAAATCATTGTGGTGTTCATCGCCTCAAAGAGCTAACACAAATCCTCCTTACTGGAGCTCTCATTTTAAGCAACTTCTTGTCACTTTTAAAACCTCCAAGGATTATTCTCACCTCATCTGCAGTTGCATATAAACATTGAGGACAAAGATTTCCATTGCCATGCTGTTTGGAATCCTGGCTCCTGATTGACTCTTTGTTGCATTTTTCACACAAACAATGTCATTTTTTCCTGTTCCCACTTCTGTGTGGAAACAACTTTAAAAAATCCTCACTTCTGCTTTAAATCTTTCCTTCAAGCTTGTCTTTGTGGCAGTGATAGAAACCGCTTGTCAGTGATTAGCCAGCTGGTGTGACCACTGCTTATTGCACTGGTTACAGCTGTCTTACTGCTATTTTTCTGTTTCCTCTCCATCTGTCTTATCCACCTGCTGTCTCTCATTTCAAACTTAAATTTAAGCTCCCTGGACAAAAACTCTCAATTTGTGATGCTTGTACAGTGCCTATCACAGTGTGTCCTTAGCTATGTAGTCTCCTTCCATAGAAACTAATATGCGAGAAGCTGTCTGAGAAGGAGGGATGATGCAGATTCCGCATCTCAGGGTGGATTTACACCATCTGTTCACCGATATGGAAGCCTGAGCAAGTTTTAACACTGTTGGTTGGCAAATTACCTGGGAAATAAGATGAAATAGTGTATTTTGAGTTCCAGACTGTCATGACTGGATGCTAGCAAAGCCTGAATGGGGGTGTCTTTATACAGCAGTGGGAAAGGTAAATTTGGGAATTTACCTGTTGAAGGAAGGACAAAACTGATACTATAGGTATTATGGCACACATACTCATACAAGTTGCATGATATTATGCACAATATTGTGTGCAATACTGAGGTGGATACACCATGTTTTTACTGAAGCATCATTTGCTTTTCACCTGGCCACAAAACCGGCTGAGTAATGGCCACAGAAGTTCAAAGAATAGAAAGTCAAAATTGTGAAGTTGGGTTTTAGTTTCACCACTCCAAACTTTTCTTCTGATATTTTGTGACAGTGTCCAATTTTAGAGGTATTTTAGAGGTTTGATTCAATTACAGATTTTTTTCAAAATTATATTATTATTATTACTACTACTACTATTACTACAACAAATGTTATGAAGATATCTCTTTCCAAGAAGACTTTTTTAATTATAACCAGGTCTAATTCAAATGCTATACAACACCATATAACCATCCTAATTCAAGTACAGTTCAATCATTTCTATTTACTGTAGAATCACATAAATCTATATGTGTGGTTGAGAGGGCACCTCTTTGACAAAATCCTGTGTGATACTGGGAAAAAATACCTGTATGGGATTAAATTTCTTATTGCCTAAAGGCAAATTTACATACCCAAATTTAGAGAAACTCCATTTAGCTGTTCATAAGTTTGCAGCTGTGTAAGAATGAAGACATCATGCTTTAAAGCAATATTCAAGTACTTGGTACTTGTTTTGGACATCTACAGGCTGCATATAAAAGAAGTAGGCTGGAATAAAATAGGGCTGTTAATTTGAGGTACAAAACCTAAACTGTCACTATCTGCACAGGTTGTCTTCTCCTGCTTTATGAATGTCTGCCAAAAGCTCAAGTTTATTTATTTTATATTGAAAATTTCCCAGGTCCTGTCCTTAGTGTGCCTTCTTAAACTTCAGATGTGTGTAATACAACAGTGACAGATCTAGCAGAGTTATTATGAATGAATGGAAACTCATTAACATTATTAAGATTTAAAATTACAATATTATTTTCTCTGCTTTTATTCCTGATTTCTGTGCTATCCTTTCTGAACTGATAACTTTATTTACATGGTGCTAGAAATAAAGATAAAGTAAGAATCCAGTCCCAAAGTTTGCATATGTATCAGTGAAAAAACAATCAGCTAAGACAACATACAAAAACAATGAAACAACTGAAAATTCAGCCAAACAACCAAGCATCCAACTGCTTCTCCTCATAAAATAACACTCAGGACAAAAACTTCAGAAATTCTTCTATTATGGCTATGAACATTTCTTGGTGTCTGTTCCCGGGAGCATTTTCTGAATAGGAATGGATCCTAGCAGCATCCAGAGTCCCTTCCTTGCTTTCCTCCTCCTCCTTCCCTTCCATCTCTTCCCTTGGCTTCCATGCAAAAAAATCAGACACCACAGACTGAAGCAAAGGAGTGAAGTGGTCCAAGAGATGCTCTGACATGGTTGATTAGGAAACTGCAACCCTCAGGCACTCCACAGTTTGCCCCAGCAGGTAACAGTAAATTGGCACACTGGGGATTAAATCTTTTTGACATAAATGGAGAAAGGAAAAACAAGAACCATAGGCAGAAAACTAATTCGCAAATTCACAAAAGAGAACTGAGAAATATTTTAAGGCAGCTTTTTCTCTTTTTTTAAACATTGAGGGATTTGCTGTTAAAAGAAACTCCTTGGTGAAACAATAAACGGTCTTAGTTGACCTGAGCTACTTTTACCACGTCTATATTTTGGTCAGCTGGAAGGCATTGTGATAAATGCAAGACTATTTTGATTAAATTACTTATTACTTAGTATAATGTTGTGGGTTTACCTCAGCCAACAACTCAGCCCCACACAGACTCAATGAGATGGAGGGAGAGAATGGGGAGTGTAAAAGTAAGAAAACTCCTGGTTTGAGGTAGGGATGATTTTACAGGTAAAGAAAAGCCACACATGAAAGGGAAGCAAAACAAAGAATCTATTCACCACTTCCCATGGGCAGGTTCAGCCATCTCCCAGAGAGGTTCTATCCTTTGTAACAGTAACTTGGGATGATAAATGTCATCACTCCGAGTGTCCCCTCCTTCTTTTTCCCAGGTTTATATGCTGAGCATGACACCATGTGGCATGGGATATCTGTTGGGCTAGTTGGGCTCAGCTGTCCCAGCTGTGTCCCCTCCCAGCTCCTTGTGCATCCCCAGCCCTGTTGTTGCTGGGATGGAATGACTCTGTGCAAGCACTGCTCAGCAAGAGTGAAAATATCCCTGTACTACCAACAGTTACCAGCACAAATCCAAAACACAGCCCCAAAGCAGCTACTGTGAAAAGCAAAAAGGAGATTTTTATCAGGGAGTGTAGCAATAGAAAAATGGGTAATGGCTTTAAACTGAAAGGTTTAGTTTAGATATGAGGAAGAAAATCTTTATTTTGAGTGTGGTCAGACACTGGAGCAGGTTGCTCAGACAAGTTGCAGACATTCCATCCCTTGATGTGTTGGAGCCCTGCACAATCTGGTGTAGTGGAAGGTGTCCCTGCCCATGGCAGCAGGGTTGGAACTAGATGATATCTGAGGTTCCTTCCAACCCAAGCCATTCGATGATTATTCACACTCTATTTGAGTATTATAGTATTGAGTATTTAAGGCTATTAATTAATTAATTAATACTATTGAGATTTAAAAGTTTAGACCATTCCCTGCCAAAATAAATTGTATCGGGCTTGGGCCTTACCCTATGTTTGCTTGAAATTTCACAATATTGATGATTTTACTGGCGAAAAATTTGCTGGTCTTAGTTACTTTTTAATTTAGATATCGCAACAAATCTGAACATGCAAGACAAAGTCAAGTTTCTCTCTCTCTGCTTCCCTTATGTCCTTTAAAAAAGTATGCATCCCTTTCTGACTTTTAAGGATACTGGCACAGGAAGTTAATTTCCCCTGAACTGGAAGGGAATTTGCACCAGGAGTAAAATTACATAAATTAAATTTGCATAAACCTCAAAAATAAATAACTTAAGCATATATTATAAACAACTAAAATTTTCAGGTTTACAGTATTTTATCTGTGCCCTGTGGGTGAGCACACTAATACTTATCTCCAATAGTCAAGTTTGAATTTAGTTAATTATAGCTGCTAACTTTTGTGATTGCTACTTTTACTCAGGTAGTGGTAAAAACTCTGTGATAACATCCACCATCACCCAGAATGCAGCTGCCAAGAAGTGACAGGCAATTAGAGTTACTTTAATTTCTGTAATTGCTCATATTTCTACTTTTACACTAGTGAAGCCTCCTTTTTTTAATGTCCTTAATAAGAAAGATGATTAAAAAGCCTGTAGTGTCACTGATTAATCTACACTTCTTCATTACTTTCCACCACTGTTTGCTTTCTGTATGTTCTGCACCAACATACTTAATTTCTCTGAATTCTTTTTTTTAGCAATTACCAAAAATACGGCTAATTTAGTAATGTCTCTGAGAGCTTTTTGTTTCTGATTTGGGGCTATTTTAAAGTAATTAATTTGCTAAATTAATGTAGGTGGAAAGCACTAAATCTCGTGGTATTTTTTTTTTTATCTTCTTGTGATAGTAAACCTATTGTGTGGCACATTAATTAGATATAGGCTAAATTGATCCAGGAGATTTTAGTTCTCAGGAATCTAATGTTTGAAAGAAATAGTCTACTGCTGGGCTCCCCATGAGCTATTTCTATGTGTGGATACATTCAATGACTTCTGTAAACAGTGCAGATTTCAAGAAGTTTACAAAATTCAGAAAGCTGCTTCTAGTTTTCCTTTAGTAACAAAACCAGGAACCAGTGCACAGTACTTTTATTCCTATACATGGTTGCTCTGAAACTATCTTCATCCAGGATCTCTCACCAAAGACTACAGCAGAAGTTCATCTGCAGTTTTGAGATGGAGATTAACAGCTGAGCCTGTGTTTTAGCATGCAGTTCATTGTATGATTTGTTCATAGAGAAGTATAAAATCATCACAATGATCAAAAAGGATGTTTGTTCCTCTCCAAGGATATTTCAGCTGTGATATAAAGAATGATGGGTGAAACAGTCTGTTGCCTTTTTTCACTGTTGTTTTCTTTCTATGTGTATAGTGTTCAGAAATATAATTCATGTTTCAGTAATTTGTAGTGTTAAACTAATGACCTGAAAGCCTTTCACATTTTGTAGATATATAGAAATAAGAAATAAGTAACATCTGGGGTTTGTTTTTTTTTTGCATTTTTTTCTTAATATTTGTATTTGTAACATTTTTCAATCAGGTTTTCCCTCCAGTCACAAGTGTACTGTCCCTTTCCCCAGGGGAAAAAAAATATATAGCAAAAAAACCCAAGAGAAGAATAGTGAAGAACATTAAGATTATGAAATGAAGTTTTTTTCTGAAAATTAGCTATTTCAAATTGCATTTTTGTATTTACGTCATTGCAACCACTGCCTTTTTTAGTTACTTAACTTTATATACTTTGTACTTTGCTGTGCATCACAGACTTTTCTTTCCTTTTTTATTTAAAACAGTCTACCTTTTCATTTTTTTTAAATTTAGTTATTTTAGCTAAATATTGGGCTAAAATTCCCCAGTGCCCATGTCCTTATTAGGTGAAAATCCCAACAATATAAAATCTGTGGAAAAATTTCTTTTTCTCTTAGATCAAGATGTCTAATATGAGAAATAAATTTTTGACTAAAGAGCACAGTCCAATAAAATTTCAATCTATCACCTACTTCTCTGTCTGATTGTCAGAAATATATTTGGATTTGCTTATTATTTTTTTTCTAAAAAGAAAATAGAAATAAGAAAAAGAGACCAAAAAGAAGACCAAAAAAAAAAAAGAAAAAGAAAAAAAAGGAAAATTAAAAAGGCCAAAAGAGAAAAAAAAAAGTTAGGGAAAAAAAAGGAAAAAGTTAGGGAACAAAAAGAGGAAAAGGAAAAAAGGAAAATTTAAAAATACACATTGATTTAATTCAGTAAATTCATACATGTGTCTCACTCTGCAGTTAACTTTAAAAAACCTGTATTATCAAAGTTAGGAAGAGAAGGAAGTTAGTAATAATTTTCTTCTCTTAGATTCACTACACATATATAGTTTTAACTATATGAGTTTTGGCAAGAGGATTACAGGTTCTGGGAAGAGGAATTAGCCTCAAGAGTTTTGCCACAGAGTGAAAAATTCAAGAATGGATTCTATGGAGCAGTCATATCTCAAAGATATTGTTTGCAAGATGATACCTTCTACCTCAAATAATACTCAAGGAAAGTTATTTGTTTGACTTGTATTCAGAAATACGTAGATAATAAGAGGTAAAATACTCATAAAATAAAGGACATAAGCCAAGAGCTTTATTTTGGTTTTGCACTGTATTTGAGATTCTTACATGTTAATGAGAATTTTATATCCATGTCATTGCTAAAACTGTTATTTATGAGGTTTCTGGCAGTCTATATTATTAGTGTGGCAAGGTCAACAAATAATTACTCCTGTTCATTTACCTATATACTCCCTAACTTTTGTTTTCCTGAAACACCATCATATCTATGAAATGATGATGTAGTGATGGCTAGAACCAAAATTAATTTTCAGATTTTTCCATCTCTTTATTTACATTTTTTTCCTCCAAGAAGTAGAACTATCTTGTAGAAAAGAAGACCCTTGAGGTTTGGAAGCACCACTTAAAGACAATGTGAACTTTTGCATCTGTATTCGTTTAAAAAAGAGAAAAAATTATTAAGATCTGAATGGAATCAGATATCTTGTGGGACTATAAATTGTTTGCAGCTTGCTTTTACAAACAACACCCCTGGTAAGCTTGTGTGCTGTTTAAAAAAAGATGTATTTTACAAATGGAACATATCTTTTGGAGAACAGGAACGCAGAGTGCACCTACAGAGGAACCTTCTGCCTGAATGCGAGGTTATTCCAGCCCTCTGATGTAAAGTAAAATTAAAATTATAGTCAGAAGGAGTCCCAGATGAAGAAGCAAAGACAGCGTGGAGCTATTATTTTTTCACACACTGTTACTGCCTTTCAGAAGGTTTCAATACACAACACCACTGAATGAGAAATGCTACATTGCTTATTCAAACCAATATTTTAAGATCAGAGCAGCTATTCTATTCTAGGGAATAACCTTATCTTGACACACCAGGTAATAACCCAGCTACTGTAGCATACTGTGTACTTTGACAAACACGAGTTAGTTTCACCATCCTTTGATTTTACCTCTCTCTCTCCAGCATGGGGACATCTGTGTTGCAATCAGTAATGAGAGTGGTCAGTTATTGCTGTCTAGCAAATGTAGGATAAACTCTGGAGTGTTTCATGACAGCATAGCTCATATACAGAAGATTTATGAGGTGTTCAAAGGGGGAAGGTACAGAAATACACCAAAAAGACCTATATTCCTTCTTGGGGATTCATTCTAATTAATGGACAATGTGCTTATAAGCCAAAAGGAAACTTGAAAATATTTGTAGGTAGACTTCTTCTGATTATATACAGCAGCACACAGATGTCAATTCCTTAAATTAAGAAGTAGAAATCTTTGATTAGTGTTTAATGTAGTAATATCTGCCTGATAGAAGAGTGAAGTACATTCTTTCTCCTATTATGGATACAAGTTCATGCTTTCTCAGCTACCTGACGTGGTCTGGATGACGATGTACAATTTGAAGTTTTAGACGAAAGAAACAGGATAAGGATCAAAATAGAAATGATGTAAAAAAAAATTCTTGCAGATTTTATTGGAACAAATGCATATTTCTTAATTAACTTAGTCATTAAGCTTCTCACGTCTGAGGTTTCACGAGGTCAGCTTAGGTAAATTAGAGGGACAGTGAAAAAAAGCAATTAATTGAAAAGTTTCTAAGACTCTTACTTGATTAAAAGCCCTTTTAGAAACTTGGGTCTAGAAATATATTGAGAATAATTATATTATTATAATATATTACTATATAATGATAGACATTATTATAACGACATGGAGCTATAGATCCTTTAAGGTTGAGATATATATAGATGTATATATAGATGTGGAGATAGATAAACAGACAGACAGTAAAGTAATAACTTTTGTAGAAAGGTATCTTTAGAAGAACTGAAATCAAGTATCAGCCATACAAAGAAAGGAGTTCTATGTTAGGAGAAAAATTAAAACCAGAGCAACATAAAATATGTGAAAAAGAAGAGAGACCTGCCTAAATCAGCATTCTGGAATCTCTTACCCATATCACCTCTTCACTGACAGTGATCTTCCTTACGAATGCATTCTCACAGTGCAGAGGGGGGAGGGGATGAGAAATGTTTTAGTTGGTGACTATTATTCCTCATCCAAAAGCTTCAGGACAGAGAAGGCTGAGTTTCCATTTTTTAGGGAACGAAAATGTGGCAGAATGCTAGTAAAGGATCAAATTTTAAATGTCTGTGGAATTCTGTAACTGTGTCATGACCATATTAAATTCTACAGACTTCAAATTGCTCTGGGCTGAAAATGAGAGCATTTTATTCAAATGTGTAATAGAAAGTGGTTTTTACCTTCATACTCCTAGGTCTTTGGTCTTGCTGTGTGTTGGCACCAGAGGAAAATAAACACAGAGAGAATTCACAGGTCATCTGTAGTCACCAACTGGACTAATCTGAAGTAAACCAAGTGTTGCTCCTTTAAATGTTAGTGTGAATAGCCGTAGTTAACAAAGAAGAAAGAAAAGTAAGCTAAATAAAAGGTTTTTTTGCTTCCTACTTTCATCCTCAATGCTGTCCACAAATCAGAAATACTCTTGTTTTTAACTGGGGTGGCACTACTTCTGGAAACATTAATTCAATTTTATTGTCATGAACATCTTCCCAAATGTACTTTTCTGACATCTATGTAATAGTAAAAAAATAATCTAACCAAAAGAAGAATAAGGAGTAAGTAATTTTAAAAATTGTCCAGGGGAGGAAGATGATTAACTTAAAGGATTAGTTTTATTATTTCCCATTAACTAATCAAATCTGAAAATTTTATTTAGATCTTTCTTTAAGAAGTGTATGAAAAACTTGTCTTTTTGTTTGGGTTTTTTCCCACTCCAACAGGAATTCAGTGATTATTTTATTTATGAATTATAGCTGCTAAAATGAGTGCTATATCACCACACCTTTATACCATGTCTGTCTTATATCAAAATTCCTAAATGAAGTGAGAATTAATGTCCATTTCTTGGAAAAATGTCACTATGTTATGAAGAAAAAACCCCACAGCCAACAAAAAAAAGGACTCCCACAACAAACACTGGCCAATTCTTCTTTACCATAGGTAAATGAAATTAAAAGTCTTTTATATCACTTTATATTTAAACTGTCTTCACACTGTGATATTAAAGCTTCCACTTTTCCTGTAGGTAATGCTTTCTCTTTTCTATTTCCCAGCTAAGGTTCACTTTCTCCAATTCAGATTAGGCAAAAGAAAAGACAGAGATAGAAAAGTATAATTGACTTAATTTAGTTTAATTAACTTCAAGAGAATGGAGACAATTAGTTAATGCATCGTAATAAATTGAATTATGAAACTAATTTCTCCCACTGGGAGAAAATGATTCCTGTAATGGGAAAAGTAGATATGGAACAAAAAAATAAAAGAGCATATTGCTTTTTCTCCGTGTTAGATTGACCAATCCAAAGCAACTAGAATACTACAGGTGTACTCTGTGGTGGCATTCAATGTCTTGCAGGTGAAGCCTGCTTGGTGAGTTCTAGGGGAATGGAAATTATCATCAGCCTTAATTCAGCTTTTAAGGTATAGAAGTTAGTAATTGTAGACTTGTGGGTTCAAGTGAAATAGTGAAATGTCTCTAAGTAAGAAAGAGAAAGAAATATATATTTAAAAAAAAAACCAAAAAAAATCATCCAACTTTGAGAGCAACTTAACACTCTGAAAAAAACCAATCCAATTTATATATCACAATAATAGAATATTAGTTGCATTAATCCTGGCTCTTTAACCATGTTATTGAAAATTGAGATCCCCATCAAACTGAACTACCATAATAACTCAGAAAATAACTTAATTTAGGTTTTCCACTTTTTCCAAGAGAAGCAAGTTGAAATGTTTTAAGCATTATTAGATACTTTAAAATCTACTTTAAATAACTGCAAAATTGCTACCTTTTTGGGTCTATAAATAATTTTGCTGGGAAAAATCTCTTAAATTTTGGAACTGCTTAGTATTTTAAGTTTTGTCGTTTTTCAGAATTGTATTTTTCTGTATAATCCTGGTGAACAGAAGAAAAATATTTGGTTACCTTAGTATAGTATCATCTATATATTTAAAAAAAAAACTTAATGTATTTTAATCATTTAATGCAACAGGAAAAGCAGATAGGTTCACAACATTTCTTTCATAATGCAGTGGCAACTAGATTACTGGAAAATTATAATCCTACACCAACTCATAGTGAACATGAAATCTAATTGTTACTGCTCGGTAATAGCATTCATTTTACCACAATTATCTTTCTTACTTCTTAGGCTACTATTTAAGTTGCATATTGCTTGATGGTAGAGGAGCACAAAATGAAAGCATAATTTGGAGATTAAAAGAGTCAGTTTCAGAAAGTACAGTGGTTTTTTACCTTAGAGCAGGAAACTGTTGCAAGTATCTGATGTAGAGAGTCAAACTAGAATCTTTTAGGAAATTCAAGGCATTGTAAAGATATTTGAGTGAGTTGAAAGGAAGGGAAGGAGAAATGCAGTTATACTTGAAGAAAATATACTTGCTTGTCAACTCACTGCTTAAAAAGAGGACTTCTTTGCTCTTATTGTGTTGTTTTGCTATGAGATGCAGACAACACTTAATACAATTTCACTTATGTATGATGGGTAGAAACAAAACATGCAAAACTAATCATGAAGTATTTTCAGCTTTTTAATTTTCCATGTCTTTTATTGGAAAATGTATTATACTGCATAACTCTGAGGATGAAACTGAGAATCCATTTCATATCAAAGTGACTGTCACATTGATATCAACTGCAGAGACAAGTGGCAGCCTGCACAGCCAGTGCTCCAAGGGCTGCATTGCAGCACCCACCACAGAGCACTGATAGCACAGAACAAAACCTGTGTGATATTCTTACTAATGCCCTTCCAGAATGTGTTCGGCTTGCTATTAATTTATCACATGTAAAATGAGCCTTCAGCCACATCAGAGAAAGTTTTCTGCCTTTATGCATGAGATTCAGTTCATATGGAGGGCTAAATTTGTTGTGTGAAGTTTGTAGAAAGGGACTCAAGACATTTCCAAAAGAAATTACAAAACTTTGGTGAAGTATGTTACATTAGGAATTAGCTAGATGGTGCTAAAAGCTACTTATGTATTGCTTAAGATAATGTGACCAACAGTATTGTAGGTCAGAGGTGAGGATAAATTGTATCATTTTATTTTACTGGCATTTTGATGGTTGGCATTGGCGGGAGGAGTACGATATTAAGTAAAACAGAATAGCTCCAGTGTTTGAGACAGTGGAAAAACACAGCCCTAAAAGAATCAGTTCTTTGCTTAGATATTGTCAGCTGAGCAGTGAAAGACCTGAACATCTCTTGAGATTTCAGAGGAGATGTCTAAAATGATAGCTAGGAGGAGATAACTGCTTTCACTATGTCAATAGCATAAATATAATTTTGGTACTTAGGCATAAAAGTTCATGTTCAATTTTCTTTCAAGAAAAGATGTACAGAGAATAACCAGATTATTAAAAAAAATCCTTCTGACAGTCAAAGCCAGTGTGTTTTTCATGGGATTGACATAAATGACATAAACAGGAAAAGATTGTTCAAAAAACTTGGTAGTATAAAGTTTCTTCAGGTCAAATAGAAGTACATAGATGATAAAAATCAAAGAAAAACTAAATATAAATTAGCTATTATATTAAAAAAAAAAAAACCCTAGCAAAAAAAGAAGTTTCTGCCTACCTTTTAGTAATGCACACTGCTGACATATTACAGCCACATACTTATATGTACAAACCTATTGATGCAAAAACATATTTTGAATAACAAGTACTAAACCTGTTGTGGTATAATCTTATCCCAGTACTTTACTTATATCAGTACCTTCCTCTCTGAAGAAGAGCATGCCTCAGCTACCTGTTCTTTTGCAGAACTCTGTTTCTATCCGGGCAAAACCTTCAATATTACTGGTGCAGGCAGCAGCCAGTAGATGTGCTGGCATTGACACTTAGATATTCTGCTCAAGATTCTTTAGTCTTAAGCTAGTCAGACTTCTCAAGCAGAACAGTGTAAAAATCAATCAGTAGTACTCTAAGTACTGTACTGCAGATGGAATTGGTTGGAAATTTCGTGCCATAGTACCTTTCAGTAGAAAAAAAATATAATTATGATAGAGAAAATTGTGCATGGAATCTACATGATAGAAGAAAATGGGAGTATGGACTTATACCCCTAGGAAAAATTGAAACAACTTCAGCAGAGATAATTCATTTCCAGCTTTTTCCCTCCCTCAGAAGAGAGAGGATTTGGTTCAAGCCAAAATGTTTGCTTGGCATGGTCCTGATTACAGGAGAAGCTTGGATTACATCTACTCTAAACTCTCTATTCTCAGGAGCTGCAATAATCTCTGATATTTCCTTACAGAGAGTGAAGCTGTTTCTTCCAGGAGAGTAAATAGAAGACAGTGGAGCAGGCCACACCGTGTTGACAACTGCATTATTTCTTGGTA
This sequence comes from Falcunculus frontatus, assembly GCA_013398115.1. Taxonomy (NCBI): domain Eukaryota; kingdom Metazoa; phylum Chordata; class Aves; order Passeriformes; genus Falcunculus; species Falcunculus frontatus. Next base: position 3,065,851 of record VZRV01008972.1, on the reverse strand, counting down.
ATGGATTGTGGAAAAAAGACTTAAGAGAATGAATTTTGTCCATTTGGATAGTATTTCTTATTCAAAATTTCACGCCCAGTTTTCAGCAGGGGAAAGGTGATTGTCTTCGTATGTGTACTTCAGTGTGCACAGTTTTTTGATCACCAATTTTATTATGTTGCCTTAGGTATAATTTGAATTAACATTTTTTCCTCACTATACTTTTTTTGCTAATGCCAGAAAATGTTATATAAATAAATATTTTGCAATAAAAGTCATAATATCAAATTTTATCATTAACACTAATTCATTTTTTTTTCCTAAAGAGAATGAAGAAATCCAAACCAATTCTCCTGCTGAGATTTATGTTAAAGAGCCATTTTTAATTCCAAACTCATCTCTCTCACACACACTCTCTCCTTTGCTTGCTCTTTTTTTTTTTTTTACTAGCTTTTTTACTTTTCCTCTAAAAACAAAGGAGATAAAAGCTACGCTACCCTGTGAAACCCGAAGTAACATACATTCCATTCATTGGATTCATGGTCATGTTTCATATATATGCAAACACGTAGTCCGAAAGAAAAAGCTTTTTATTTAGTGAAACTAGCATTGGGAATAGGTTCTTTAGTTAATTAGGTGTTATATTACCAAACTTCAAACATCAGTTGCATCATTTAGTACCAGTATCTTTGATGTAGATATAATGTAGCTTGGAAATACAGTCTGAATATACTGAGAGCATATATAATGATGTCATAGTGAGAACAGGTCTAATATTCATTTGCAGACCAGTAATTTCTGACTTAATCTTCTGAAAACTTTCTTTGAGTTTTCATTAACACTGAGCACGAAACTATTGGAATTGATTTCTGCAGTATGGCTTCCAGTTTGTTTACAAGGAAATTCTACTCACGACAAGAAGCTTCACCATGGAATTGGGTTATAACAATGCAAGATTTACTTAAAGCCTAGGTTCATTCCTATTGCTGTATTCCTTTGAAGAACAGGTATCGCTCATTTCTGGAACTTCAGCAGAGACCTCCCACTACTGCAGGTAAACCATGAGACACTGGAGAAAAGATTTTGAGTATCATCACTTACACTAGGGAAGCTTTTTTTCTTACTTTTTCACTTGTTTTTCACAACATAGTCAAAGTTGAGAGAACACATCATCATGACAATTCCTAGACTGTCACTTTTGCAATTCAAGTTATGCAAATGCAACTGTCTTTGTAGTTATATTTTCCCTTACTAATCAAAAGACGGATAGAAGAGTTCCTTTCTTTTTAACATTTAATATTTCTGGGAAAGCAAAAGCATGAGGATTCTTCTCCTCATTCACCACTAAATAATACCCAACTCCTTGAAGTAAGAGCATTAGACTACAATATTATTCTTTGCAAGAGGAAAAAATGTATTTTTAACCAGTAAGATATGGATCCTCAACCACACAATCTGTACTTCATTACACTGATCAGTCAGAGTGGCACTGGACCACCAATTCCAATCTTTTTCAAAAAAATCCACTATGTTTCAGGTAATTTCTAAGCTTCCTCAGCAGGAGTTTAAACTACAGTAATTCTCATGCAGTTTAGAGAACCTAATCAAAATTCATATTTGGCATGACAACTCCCAACCCATGAGCAATTAATTTTATTTTTCTGATCTGGAACACTGACAGTGATATCAGCTCCTCTCCACTTCCAGCCGAGTGAATGGTATTTAACTGCTTAGTTCAGTTAGTAGTTTTAGTCTAGTGATGGTAACATGTATTTCAGCAGAGGCATTTGTATTTCTCTAGTGGGTTGTGCAACTTGCTCTGCTCATGAAATTAGACTGCTGTCTATGCCTGAGAGAATTCATTTAAAGTTGGTTTGATTATGTCTAGACTGAACCACAGCCAGTGAAGCATAAAATTATTTCGGAAAAAGTTTTGACTTAATAGCTTTCTGGTGAAAATGTTTTCACAGTCAAGTTACTTGGCCATGAAGTAATTGCTGTATTAAGAAGGAGTCCCTATCCTAGACACATCAGGATTGTGAAGCCCATCAATTAATCAGAAACCTGCATATCCATCTGACTGTGTACCAACAGATTTAAATAGGAGAAAGCACTTTCTATGGTGATTATTGAAAAAAAAAAGGATGTCAGGGTTCTGGATTGTACCTGCTTAACAAGAGATTTTGATGATGAGAACTGGGAGACTAAAATATGTGGCAAAGGATAGATTGTGTCTGGAGTCTACACTTCAGTTCCTGAAGTCAGCTGATGCAGGTGTGAGGTGTCCTATTAAATTTGTCTTTGGATTTTCTAGACAGAAAAAAAGAAAAAAAAAAACCTTCCAGAGAGCCTTTGTCTTACTTTCCCTGAACCATCAAGACAATTTGCACATTTGCTTCAAAAATAGCCAGCACTTTGGAGTATATGTCAATCTGTTATTACTATGTGGTAGTTCAGACAATGATGCCGGATGTCTGGGTAACAAACATGAGCCTTATGAATGTTTTAAGTGGTGAGAACAGAATGTGGCTATTAAAACTTATCTATACTTACACCCTGTGTGTGTGGCCAAGGAGTTAGATAGAAGCTTCTCCTCTTACAACAGGTGTTGCACCAGATACCACTGCTGCTCGTAGGGTACTAGAGATAAGTTTAGAAATTCCTGTATTACAACGGTTTCCAAAAAAAGATTCCTGAGAGAATGGGTTCACTCTCAGTAGCTGAGGTGTTATATAAAGAAAAAGTCACTTTTATCTCAACAAGGGGATGAAAACCCATCAGCAACTTTATAGTTTCCACGGATGGACAAATTTCCTATAATTCAGGACACTCTTTTAGGTAACTTTTAAGGCTTTGAGAAGCATTTATTTCTTTCTATAAGAATTAGGCCCCATGGTTTCATGTATCTGTATGAAAAGAAACCACCACCACCACCAAAAACTCACAAAAACAAATAACAAACAATCCCACCCCAAAAACCCAACAAAAAAACGGAGACCAAAACCAACCAATCTCTGGACTTGTATCTGGACTAGACAAACCAAAAATCCCTAGCCACTCCCCACAGAAAATTCCTTCCAACCCTTTCACCAGCTTTCTTTTCCCCATCTGGATGCATTCAAATACCTTAAATATTAAGTAAGAAAAAAATATAATATATCTTTATAACTGTATAGTATATCTATTTGCATTCCTTCTGATCATGCTTTCCATATATTTTCCCTTCAGGTTAATATATCAAATAAAAATAAAATATATTTCTTTGTGGTGATTGAAAGGCTCTGAAAAGCTGTTGAGTATCTTTCTCCATATATTTCAGTGTTGTCCTTTGATGTAATGAGGGCTATAATCTGGTTATATGGCTCTGTAAAGGTTTTCCTATTTGCCTTTTCAGCTAGGTGCTACATCCAAATCTTTCTGTCTGACAGTAAACTCACTATTTTTATTTCTACAAAAAAAAATCTGGATATTCAGCTATTAAAAAAATCTTCATCTTTCTACATGGAGAAAATGGATAACGAACATTTCCTTCAGCTGAAACTGAAGACCTGGGATTAAATATGTTAAATATATGTTTGCTTTCAACTAGGAAAATTCCTAGCTAGGAATTTTATTTTAAAATGACTGCCAGCCTGATTGATTGAGTATCTTACTAAAGGTATATGCAGTGTAATAGTTAATTGAACTTGTTCAGATACTCTTCCATGATCTTATGCCAATGTTGTGAGTTTTTAATCAGGTTCTTTTTTTTTTTTTCCCCCCCTGTGTGTGCTTATAGGTTTTTATAATTAGCACTTCTGTATTTCTCTCCTTTTTCTCTTTAATTATTTGCCAGGTCTAGTGGTCTACACTTGTTTGTTTCCCAGGGTGAGATGGAAGAAACTAATAGGTGTTGGAAAGAGTGTCTTCTTCTTTTCTTTGCCTGAGGCAGGTAGATTGTAGTATACAAAAAAGTTGATAGTGCCAAATTCACAACAAAGATTTAAAATTAAAAAACTCCTCCATATTCACAACAGGGGTATGCACAATTTTTATAGCATACAGATATTTTTATTTACAAGCAAGGATGTTCTCTGGGATGGTTTTCGTTCAGTGTATTCTCAAGATATCTAAAGAGTAACCAAGACAAACAGTTAAAGACAGTAATCAATAGCTCCAGATTTTTATTTAGAAAAAACATGGATGGATTACAGTCCTACTATTTTCTTATAGATGGGGTTTGTCCAAATCCTAGAGAGAGTGAAAATACTACGAACAATCAAAAAAATTGAAGCAAACTTAGAGAAAAGGCTGTCAGTTGCTCAGACAACTACCACAGAAACTACTTTCTGCCTCTGATATAGTCTTGAGGTCTTCTGAAAAGTTACAGAGGATGTATTGCTGCTGAACTAATTCAATTATCACTGTCTTAAAGACAATTCTGCATACTGTACTGTAAAACATATATTATCTTTGTTCCAAGGACATGTAGTGACCATGATATGATTGTATTCCCAATGGTGTTGGAAACCTTGAATTTTAACTCATGTACCTTATTGTGTCGTGTGTAGACAATAGAAGATGTCTATTGAAACAGAAACTGTTTCTATAACATGAATATGTAGACGTAAAAATATTATAACAATTGAGTTTTCAAATTACCGGGGTTCCATCTACAATAATTCTATGGACTGAACTTAGAAGAGAGGGAGCTCCTGAAAGACCCACTAATAGACATCATACAAGGTATTTCCTTAACAGCTTCTGGTCATAGATAGTTCCGAAATAATTTTCTCCTGTCCAGGGAAATTATCCATGATACACCAATTGGAATTTTTCTGGAGTAACTTTCATTTTTCCAGTAAAGACATTTTATTTCATATATGAACCAATATTGGTCAAAAATAATCAGTATATTTGAAACGCTCAGTGATTGCTGGAGCTAATAGTTCTTATTCAAGAGAATTCCACTACTATTTAGCTACATGTTTTTACAGCTATTAGCTTTCTCTTCGAAAACAGAGGGATCTGTTGAAAACTAATGCTTTTCATAATTTTGTTACTCTACCACACAAGAGCCTCCTAAAGGGGTCCACCTTTAACAGATTTTATAGATAGGCACTCCTCATTTTGGCCAAAACCTCACTTTTAATGCCCTTATGCTGCACCTATGCAGAACAGCACCTTAAGAATGAAGTGTTGGTTTTTTTTTAAATTTAGTCTCTACTCTGAATGATATACTGGAGTCTCTGTCTTAGTCATTGAAAAAGAAAAAAATTCCTTTTTAATGTTTTCAGGAGTCAATTTTGAACATATTCTTTGATTTAGTAATTGCCACTACTTCTGTGGCAGTACCTCTACTACCGTTTTTCTCTGACAGGTTGTGGGAAATCATTCCTCCCCTAGCATTATGTGGAATCTTGTTAATGACTATGAACTCATTAAAACAATTTTGTTTTTAGCAAGCCAATTTTCAATCCTCATCAGAGAACCTTGCATTTTATAAACCCCCCAAATAACTGCCATAAATTCAATCCATTTGTATACTTGTGAAGGATTCACCAGCTCACTAATGCCAGTGACTAGTAATAGACAACCCATTTTTGATAAAAATTATCTTGAAATGACCACTGTCCTTCTGTTTTTATAGGATTATTTTTATATTTTTCCTTTCAAGCTCTAGTCATTCGGGTAATTCAGGCAACGGAATTTGAACTAGAGGAAAATAAAACTGGAATATTTTTCTTAGAGAAGACAATCTGTATTAATTTTTTTAAATTGCTTTTAATGTCTTCTGTGTCACATGTATTGAATAAAAGTGCCTGCCTGCATTATGGTGCTAGTGAAAATATTTTGGTATGGCAATCAATACCTTAATGTAAAACATAGGCATTAGGGACACTGAAAAATAGCATGAAGTTTTAGTATTTATTATTCTACTATTCTACTATTAATCTATTTAGTAGTAATTATTATATTTATTTATAATTTCAGCCCTAAAATTACTTCCTTTTATTCCTCTGAGTCTTTTACTCTTTTTGACACACTGTAGTAAAGTAAATGGGCTAAGTGGTGTTTTATGATTAATATATTTGGAACTTAAAGGAAGAGGAAGTATTCTCCAAAAGCCTCTAAAGCAAACAGAAGGGGAATCTAATGCAAAGCATTTTAATCTTGTAGTGGCAAGTATTCTCATTTGGTGATTCATTTTGTAAAAGCTCTATTGAGTGGACTCATCAAAACACTGTGAAAGACATCTTAACAGAGTGAGATTTGAAAACACAAATAGACTCATAATCACTTGGTTTGTTTACATTCTTTCTGCTACTTAGGAAAGCAATTAGTACTCCTAATTGGTATTTTTTTTTGGAAGCAGATCATAGTTATTTCTATAGGCTAAATACTGTCATCCATATTAATTTTGAACAATTCCCTAGTGAATGAGAGGCCACAAACACAGTATTTTAAAGTTCAATCTGTTAACATAAGCAATGTCAGAATGCAATATAGAAATTAGAAGAAGCAAAATGTAAGATGTGACACTATGAAAATATGCTGGACACTGAGTGGAAAACTTTTTTCCGTTCTAGTTCGTATTCTAACTCTTCTTTTTCTCTTTTATAACTCTAAACAACTTCAAATTAATGATTAATGATAGTTCTGAGGTCCCCTTAATCTAGTTTCCATAAACTGCCCCATTATGAAGCTGACTGTAATATCTCAAGGAATCTTGTTTCTTTGTGGCACAATATAGTAATTTCAGCAAAACGGAACTATGTGGCAGGTCATTAGGAGCAGCATTATTTCTTCATAAGCTGGAATCTGGAGTATCAATCCCTCGAATATTCCCCATTGATATAATTTCCATCAAGTGTGAACAGATGAGCATCAAAAATAGCAGAAAAATGTTTAGGTATCCATACCTTAAGGCACCATACCATCCAAACCTTAAGGTTTACAGGAAAGGGAGATCCACTGGGAGGTAACAGCATCATACAATACTTTCTTGAAGCAAAATCTGACACTGTTTACTTATTATACTCATTTTTAAGCCAAACTCTGCAATCAAAATGTTGCATGTGACGTTAGATGTTTTAGATATTTTAATACCAAGAAGATTTCCTTTTTCTATTTTTAACTTAAATTTTGGAATTGTGCCAGCAGTTTACTTACTACTGTCTCCTTTACTGAAAGCATATGCACATGCACACATAACCATTTAATCCACAGAGCACCTATCATAATGGTGAATTCAGAGTGTTGATGGATTGGCACAGAGGTCAGTGACCACGCTTTTCATGGGGCCTAAAGACAATGACTTAAAAAGATTATGGCTATAGTCATGGCTAGTTTAGAGACTATAGCTTGGCAGATTCATACTTCCAGTTCCACATTATTATTATGAAAAAGATAAGACCAAATTCTATTCTTAACTTGATCCTGTACACTGTTTGGTATTTAGCCACTACATATTTACATACAATTTAAATCTTATGCACTATTTTCTGTACAATAAAAATCTTATGAATGTCATCACACTGTTAACTACTTATAGAATAAAAAAGAATTGTAAATCTATTCAATCAGGATGAATGAGTGATCTTTATTTCTACCTCAAAATATATTTTGTTATTTTTAAAAATTAATTTTTAGTACAGGATTTCTTGTGTCATTTATATAACTTCTGGAAAGCTTCAATTTATTGATTTCAGTTTTCTATTTAATTAAATTACTCTTAATGATTATGTCAACATCCATCAATGGACTTCATCAAAACTATTCTGGTTTTCAATGGTGTCTTATTTTGAGCTAATGCTTGAGTTTTTAAATAAGGAAACTAATCAGGCCTCCATGAGAAAAAAAAAAAGCTGTTCGTTGATTCAATAATTACAGCTTTCAAAAGAGAATAAATATCATCCTGAAATGATGTATCATATTGGTAAGTTATGCTGATGATATCCCTAGAGAAACAGCTGAGAGGTGCCAATCAGATTTGCAAAACATTTTTGTTTACCTGCTCAGCACTCTATCTCTTGGGAATTCACAGCAAATACTTGGACACATCAAATGTCAAATTTTGCTCCGTGTTGCAACAAACGACTTTTTTTAGAGCTCACCAAAGATGTTGTTTCAGGCCATTATTTTTTTTTTCAGTGAGTTCTCATAATGCAAAACTATCTTTGCTATCACGTGATCCTAAGTAACGTGCTCTAGGGGGCCCAGCTTGAGCAGGGAAGTTGGACCAGATGACTTCCAGTGGTTCATTCCAACCTTACTGATTCTGTGGTTCTGTGAAATTTTGTACACGTTTGTTATCTTAACATGGATGTTATCTTAACCTCTTAACTAAGACATAACAAATGGGAGGAAAAGTTCCATTTTTTGGTCTCTAGTTCCCCTAAAAATAGGCAATGTCAGGAACACATGTGGGAAGAAAATTACAAGAAAGAAAGCACAGATAGCTAAGAAGAACCCAAACAAACAACAAAACCTGCTGGGAGGCATTGAAACAACTTTATAAATATACTTTTAATGATTTAGAAAGACTTAAAGTAACATTTCAAACATAAATCAGTCAAAAGGATGAACATTTAAAATATGACAGTAAAACAGATTAATATGATTAAGAATTGCAGGCCTAATACTCTAAATTTGTTTGTCCAGCTTCACTTTAAAAAGCAAACTAAATGTATTCACATCCTTTCTTCATGAGATCTGGGAGAAAAAACCACAAGTGATAGATCCCTTCTCCTTCCTCATTATTTCTTCTGTCTATTTTCCTCAGCTATGGCCTTCTTTTTGTTTTGTACTTGTTTCATTTTTTTTCTGTATACAGAATGCAACTTTTTCTGTAGAAACACCATGTAAAAATGACTGACCTATATATATGAACAACAATACTTTTCAAAGATCCATACTTTTATTATTTTTGAGATGGAAGTTAAAGGGAGTAGCCTTTCAGCCTTTGAAATTCTTCTCCAAAAGTATAATACTGATAACTGTACTAGTTAAGTCTAAAATACACTGTGTGGTAAGGCAGTTTTAAACCTTTCAGTGTTAGTGACTATGAATATTGATCAAAAGACAATTACTTTTTGATGCCTAGCAGCTTGTAGGCATTTTTATACCACATTTGATTTTTTTTGCGTGGAGAACCAGATTGTTCCTTCAGATTTAAGATAGATTGAGTGAAATTTTAGGAATTAATAGCAGGAAGTAAGGTTTGATTTCCAACATAATATGGCAATAACTTTGAATGCAATAGAGTTGTTAGAGATTCTCTCTCAAAACAGAATATAATGGAAGATGTAAAAATGATAGGCCAAGTCAGGTGTTAGGCAATTACTGTAAATGATAGATCAATAAGAATAAAGTTCTGCTCAGTGTCTGCCTTGTGCAGCAAAATGTGCAAGAGGGAGACTCCTCCACGCTGGAGAGAAATACAAAGCAAAAAAAGATGCAATGCTTTAGCTGTACCATAAGCTCTTGTGAGCTATTTGTCAACCCTGTAAAGAAGTGAGAAAATGCACAAAAACTTTGTGATCATCAAAGAAAAACGCAAGGATTGTTATGTCCTCCTGCATCCTAAAACCATGTTACACTGGCAGTAATTGAAAAGACATGCGTTTTACCACCTCAGAAATAATTACTTCCCCTTTTGGCTAAGCACCAACAAAATTTGAGGTCTGGATTGTTCTTATGTATGTGATGAATCCCTATATAATTTCCTAAGTCAGAAGACCATATTCAAATTTAAAAAGGATGAAAAATATCAGGCAAATAAAATCAACATGTTAAAGTATTCCAAATATATTTGCCTAGATTTTCCCATAAATCTAACTTAGGTCATAGATTTAATAAAGAAAATCTATTAGCAAAGTGAAAGGCATTAACGTCTTTTCCCTTTTACTGTGAGAGATGAAAATACATTGATCAAGAAGCACTGTCCTCTACACTCTCACACTTGATGCTCTACTTGCAATACACACTCCTTCATTAAACTTTACATTTTTCAGCCATACAGCTCACTCTTGAACTTCAACAAATCCTTGACATAAATCATCGAAAGGACAATACCGTCTACATTTGCATCAGTCTTTGAAGAAACTCCTGAACAAGAGGACTTTGACTCAGTTTTCAAGCTTTATTCTAGGTTAGCTTATGTAAATGCATAAAGACTGTCACCATGAGACAAGTGAAATGCATAAAATGCCATAATGACCATTAGTACCAGAACTGATGTGTCTTGATACTTTGTGAAAGAATATACCATTTAAAAAGTTAATAAGGTACATTCTATACAAGCTCTAGAGAAATGTCTGAACAAATAACAATACTACACATTGTTCCACAGAAAATCAACATTGGGAATTAATCAATATTAATATTCAGAGATATTCAGTACATTACTAAAAAAAATGGGAATAAATGTCTTAATTAGAGCTGTGTCTAAAGCTATTATAAAGTCATGTCATGCAATTTCAAACACGACAGTGATATGCCAACCAAACAAAGACTATCACATGATTTTTGCAAGTGTAGTCTTTCATTTGGTCATGAGAGATTTAAATAACTAAGAGGAATTTTACAGGTAATGAATTTAAGACCAGAAAAATGTTTGCAGGATATGGTATTTGGATGTTTTTCTGTTTGTAAGCCTTGCCTTTCTTGGTGCTGGACGTACAGACAGTCAGTGTATCATATTTTGGCATTCGAAGACAATACAACCGAAATCTCTACAGAAGGAGTTTATTTTGCATGTAACAAAGTATAATTCCGAATCTCAAGAGTTTCTAATTTTGAAGAAAATTAATACAAAAACATATGGGTTGAATAAAGACCAAAGTGTTTAACTTCATAACAATCAATAAACTTTTTAGAAGTGTCTTTCTAAAATTTTCCCCTAAAATACATTTCCCTACGTTAAAATGTTTGACTAACAAAAACAATCAACATTTCTTTTTCTAGAAAGTGTCAGAATTAGTCTCTTATATCCGTATTCAGACACCTAATGAAGTAACATAATTTTCATTCATGCTGAGTACTCATTAAATAGGAATAGTCAGAATCCAATAGTAGCTCAGCATGTTGGAAAACATTGAACCACTGGTTAGAAATATTTAGAGATGTTTAAGTTACTTTTTCCATTCAGCTCCTAAAGACAAAAAAGTCACATAGGATACTAGACTAAGCAGAGAATCTTGCTCATGAGTTCTTTGTTTAACATTTATGACTGGGGAAATATTTTTTTTATTGATACAGTGATTGCAAAACGGATCCAGAATCAGTCTTCATATTTGGTTATCAACGTGATAGCTATGTAATATTCACATTCTTAGGCCTGAAGATTCCAAAAGGCATATTGTTTCATCAAATATATGGCCAGAATGAGTTGTGCAACTCAAAGAAAACAGAGGCGGAGTTTTACAGTGGTGTTTCAATCAGAACTAGCTGGTTTAAAAATTAGGAAATAGATAACAATCCATCTCATACCAACTGAGTCTATAAAGTCAAGTAAGCATGTCCATATCCTAACTGTGGAATTACATATCCTTGCTACGGGATGAAAAAGATGACAATTTTTCAAAAACAATACTGAGTCTCAGGAACAAAAAGGAACCTTTCGAATTTATAACAATTCGGTCTGATACCCACTTTTTAAAATTTTCTTTCTTTACGGGAATCCGTGGCATTGTTTTTCTTGTTTTATCCCTGGTTTTATCACATTTATCATAACTGAAATTATGCTGTTGAGGAAAACGTTATTCTGCAGAGAGTAAATGATATGTAGTGTATAGCACAGAAATAATTTCGAAGGATTCCTGGAATTGTTAAGTATCCAGGGCTGTTCACAAACATAGAGAGATATTCAATGAAGATTTTTTTCTGTTGGAAAATAGTAAAAATAATAACCTCTTGTCAGAATGTATCTGTCTCAATGACAGGAGAAGACCAAAGCAATTTGTTTAATTAGCCTACTTGTCCTCCCCCATTTGATGCAACTCTTTTCTCTAGTTTCAGAGTTAAACTATATTATCCAAGGAATTAAAATCTATCAATGCTAAAAGGAAGGATGTATTGAAACCAGGATAATCATATGGAATACACAGCTAGTTTTTGTAACTCTGTAAGGTAATTATAGTAATTATTTTTGCAGCTGAATCTATATATAAATTTCTATATTACCACAGAACCATGTCCTGGAGGCTTAAATCAAAAAAAACAAAACATGTAGACATCTTAAACATCCCACATTTCTTCTTTATACTTAGCACTATTTTCATGTATCCATGAAACACAGTTTCAGAAAATGTTAATTTCAATGGAAGAGTTCAAAAGTTGCTGGGTCACAGATAAAAGGGTCACAGACAAAGGGGAAAAGGAATTACTCTCAAGAATAAAGTGATCAGTTCTTGGAACAAGATATCATTTTAGAAAAATATCTGTGTTTGATACTTCCTCTCCATCAATGACCTCTTTGCTGATGGAATTTCCTAGACCCCCTTCTCTGTTGCTTAGGCAACTCCTGTGAAAGGCCCAGGCTTCCTCCAGCCCAGCTGCTGAAACCCCAGGAATCTGGGGGTCTCTGTCTATTAGAAATAATAGACCCTGATTTGATAAGATTTGGTAGATACTTGGAAGAATGGAGAGGATAATTTTTGTGCTGTGGAAAGTAATTGGATGGTAATTGGAAGCAAGAATATTAGGAAGACCAAAGCTATGAAACGGTGTGGAATTGGGCAAATTAAGTATACAGTAGCTTTATATTTGGTTACTTACTATATAGTTTTTTATAATTTTCTTCTTCTTTGCCTTTTTAGTAAAGCATCAAACATTTGGCTTCCACTGTACTTATACAAGCACACTTTGCATTTGTCTAGTTAAAGCCATGCGGTGAAAGTGTAAAATAATGAAAACATGCCATTAAAAAAGTACAAATAGCTGTTTGGGGTTTTTTTCTCACAGTTCCTTGGAGGTTTTCTCTCCAGATATGGCAAGAGGGAATTCATGGAAGAGTATGAAAAATAAAAAGATTTTTACAGAGATTGGTTTTTTTGTTTTTTGTAATTCCTATCAAATAGTAAATGATGAATGAATATTTAGAAGATATACTTTCCATTTCAAAAATCTATTTTGGTACCTATTGTAAATATATATTTGACATGTATAAATAAGCCTAGAAAAGCAGCAATTGTAAGAAGGCCTGAATTGTAGTCATTTGTCAGTGAGGTTTATGTTTATTTTTTACTCATAAGGACTCAACAATATAACTTTCTGGCACTGGAAGAAAAATTAAATAAGAAGTCTTTTCAAGGAACCTAGATGTGGTTTATTCCCAGCAGATGAAACTGGTGACAAATAGCCTTTTCTTTACTCTGGGATTTTCCATTATTTTAGAGTATAGATATGGCTTTTAAATCTATTAGGTAGAAAATTGAATCAGTATTACACATTGAGTATTCCAAAAGCTTTATTTTTTCATCAATAAACAGAAGATTTCCTTATGTTGCAGTTTCACCAGTGTCATAATATGCTTAATTCAGGGATGACTGTGTATGTGATTTGCTCTGTCTTCAGTAAATTTGGCTGCATTGAATGTTGCACTACTGCAATTTCAGTAGTGAAGCCCAAAGTACACCACTTAACTCTGTCTCTGGTAACCATGTATCATTGCTGTTACCTGTCACTGAAAAGTCACCATTCCCCCCTTTTTTTACTATTGGCAAAATTTCAAATATAAAGAATCCAAAGATATCTTGACGTGTTGTCTTTATAAAAGATAGGTTTCCCTGTGAATTTCTGCTATAGCAGACAGCTTTAGTAAATTATTCAAACCTTCAAAACAATACAGATCTCAACCTGATGAGGTTTGCTCACAGGAGACTTGCTTAAAATATATCTGTAAATAAAGCAGTAAAAAGCATTTCCAGATAGTCTGTTTGGAATTTCTGTCACGTGTTACCATAACTTTTTCATATCTTATTGCAGCTTCTTTTAATATGGGTAGTATGGACTTTAATCTGGTGCATCAGGAAGGTAAATAGGAAAATCTCAGGCTCAAGATTTGTACGTCTATTAAGTACAAGTATGTACAAGGAGATATACACTAGTACATCACATTGTAGATATGCTAAAATGTAGGACTTCACAAATTACCCTGAAATATACAACCATTGTGTTTGTTGTGATATGTTTGCGATCAATCGCATTTTGATTGATAATCTAATAATAAATTTAATTTGAAAACAGATGGTAAGTTTGGAAAGACAACACAAAGTTTACTACTTGACAAAATTTTGATTATAATTTAATTTTGATTGAAATGGATGCATATACAGTAACTGATATTAATTAGGTAGACTTTAATTTGAGTTTAATCTCATCATCAGGAAGAGAATTCAAGGTACAAGAAAAAGGCCTAAGAAAAGAGGGAGATGCAGAAAAATGAAAATAAGCAGCAGTGTAAAGACTTTAAATTCTAGGGAAGAGTTTGACTGTCTTCTCATTGATGTGAGTATATTCCATGGTAACTATGAAAAGCCAGCAGAGCGTGCTTATAAAACCTACAAGGATCAGAGCAGAAGCAGAACCAAATGTTTTTATGAATATCAATTCCTATATTGTCTCTCAGAGCTTTTTCAGTCTGTAGACTGGATTGAAATTTTTCCTCTATTTACACCCTTTAAAACTTATTTATTCCAGCAGCCTCCACTACTGTATTCAATATATAAAAAGTGTTCCTAGTGTCCCTTACTGGGAGAAGTATTACTGGTAGACATTCTCACTACACTAATTTTGCAAAATTACATTTGCATGCAACATCTCCTTTCACACCTTACTGATTCAACACATCATCAGGATTATTATTTTTTTAAATGTACCTCTTAAGTGAAAGCCTAGCATATACTTTTTCTAGGTAGATAGATGCAGGATATATTGATGTATTTAGAATAGAATAGAATAGAATAGAATAGAATAGAATAGAATAGAATAGAATAGAATAGAATAGAATAGAATAGAATAGAATAGAATAGAATAGAATAGAATAGAATAGAATAGAATAGAATAGAATAGAATAGAATATTTTTGTCAAAAGGGACCTACAACAATCATCCAACTGCCTGATCAGTTCAGGGCTGACCAAGTTAGCCCATGTTGGAAAGGCGCTGTTCAAATGCCTCTGGAAACACTGACAGGCTCGGGGCATCGACCACCTCTCTAGGAAGCCTCTTCTGGGATGTTTGAACATCCTCTTGGTAAAGAAATAACTTCTAATGTGCAGTCTAAACCTTCCCTGACATCTTTCAACTGTTCCTGTGTCCCATCACTGATTAGCAGGGAGAAATGCTCAGCACCTCCCTCTCTGCTTCCCCTCCTCAGGAAGCTGCAGAGAGCAATGAGATCACCTCCACTTCCTCTCCCAGGGACTTTTTCTCCAAACTAGATAAAATTCCTCAGCCATTACTCACAGGTCATGCCTGCCAGCCTTTCACCAGCTTTGCTTCCCTCTGCTGCTTGCATTCAAGGACTTGAACGATCTTACGTTGTGAGGTCCAGAACTGCACACTGAAGATGAGACTGCACAAGCACTGAATACAGATGAATGCATAGCTGCTTATGAATAAAAGATAGATTTACACTAACTTCAGCTTGCAATTTTTTTCACGTAGAATCTTCAGTTATCTCAGGAAAAGTTAAATGATTTAAGAGACTGCCTTCTGTGTTGTAAAACCAAAATTTCTCAGTCGTTCTTAAATGTTTCAGGATTGTCTGTAATTGTTTCTCTTTAACTGTAAGCACATAAACATATGGGGTTGGAGTGTCCTTCATCTTTCCATCTTAATCTTTTATAGGGATTTAACTTGCTTCTTTTCTCTTTTTCAAACATGCATTATGTTTTAAAATGGTTGAAAAAGAAAGGTTCCCCTCAAAATTTGCTTTAGCTGCAGACAGCTGGAACTAACTGTGGCTATTACTTTATTTCTATTTAGCCACTAAGATGTACACTGAATTGAAGAGTGGTGTTACCCATTGTTGCTGGAGGAATGCCTGAGAAGTTCAACCAGGAGAAGAAAGCCAAGTGTCCACAGTACCATGTAGATCTCAAACACATCAAACCTGAGACGGTCTTGCAGTGACCTCCACTGAATACTGGAGGTAGAGTGGTCTTCCTAGTTTGGCCACTCTCCAGCAGTGCCAACTCAGGCAGATAGACATCAAAATAAATTATACATCTTCTGGAAAAATACAGGTAAAAATGCCATTCCTGGTGGAAATGAGGAGAGTGACTTCCGTTTCTGTGTAGTGGAAGTTCTACAATGTCAGCTAATGGACTTTCAAATATGCAAACCTAACTGTCCATGATGTTGCAACCTATGGCTCAGTTTTGCAATGCTCATCTCTCTGTGACCCAAGTCCCAGTTTTATGAAGAACAATTGCCTGATTGGAGAGGAGTAATTAAGGTTCGCACTTCTTTACCTGATGATGGACAACCGCTGGACAGCACAGACTACCATGTAAGTGAGTACATCAATTTGTAGACTGTTAGTCTGGCAGATCCAAATCATTTACCATACCTGCTCGGTAATACATATTTGAGTCATCATGAATTGTATGCAGAGAAACCATTACAGGATTTTTCATCATCCACCAAAAGCTGATTGCCTTTATTATTTGCTAAAAAATTGGTTTGTATTACATACTTCTATGTCAGGGTCATTGAAACAGGTGTCAGTTCCTATATTCTCACATGCATTTTTCACGCATACCCTGTATGTCCCACAAATCCCCCAGAACTGTGTATGGAAAATAAGGGTTCATTCCAGTCATAAAAGCCAGTGTTTTAAACTAATGATAGGGAGAATAAAAGACTCTCTCAACTCATTATAAAGCAGACTTCTGAAAAGGGTTTGTATGATTTAATGTCTGCAGAAGCCTTCTCCATTAACTGACAAAGGACACCAGAAGAAAAGATTAGAAGTAGAGGATTAGAAGTCTAAATGACAACCATCTAACATGATGCAAGACGAATAACACCTTGGGAGCACTAGGCACGCTGATGAATCACAGAACCAGGAAGTTTGTTACCAGCTGTGAATTCTAACACAAGCTACTCCAACCACATAAATGTTGTTCTTTTCCTTCAATGTCAGTGGGAGAGCACAAGAGCATTTGACTATTGGTGATAATACTGTTAGACCATGAAAGTCCTCAGCTACAGATTCCTCAAAACTATTTTAATCCTGTTCCAATAAATTATTCTTTAATAAATAAAATTTAAGATAAATAGATATGTGTATATAAAATCCCTCTTTTAAAAATTCATGCATGTATGGAGCTGAATGCAGTTAAAACAAAAGTTCCTGCTTTGTGTTAGTTTTAGAAAAATTAAACAATAGCACATCAGGAGTTTCTAATTATTTAAAATGTAACATGATGTGTGTTCAGAAAAAACAGTGTATCATACATGTAGACCCCACTTCTGTGACAGCTAACAAAATATAATCTAATAGCTTTTCTAAATGAAGACAAAAATTGTAAATTCAAATGAAGTTGCCTGATTTTTATTATCTAACCAGACAGAATTGCAACCCATGAAAAAAAGCTACCATAAGGAGAAAGTAATTATCAAAATTATTATGGGAAATTTCAGCAGTATAACAGACTGTTCAAAGGGATGCTAGTGAATTCTTTCACTTCAGCTGCTCCTTGAAAAAATATCACAGACATACTACCACTATGTGTCAAATCTTGAAAGAAAAAGGGATTTTTAGAACTAAGAAAACACGAGCTTGAAAAGGACAGGAGAAATATACAGTGATTTTTAACAGAGGGAGACAGAGCAGGTAACAGAGCATGGTCCCATCCAGGGGATGGGACCAAATCCCTTCTGAAGTCAAGCAGAGCAGGGTTCTGTGTGTGCCCATCTCTGTGTTTGCACATTTGTGTGTGTAACCTACTTGGCCTTTGTGGGAGGTCTGCATGGAACTCATTATTTGCTGCCCTGTTGATATTGATCTGTAGTGCACAGGTCACTGACAGTTAATTATGTGTCTTTGACAAATTAATAAACCACTTTAATCTATTTCAATCCATTTTGAATTAAAATAATGCTTAGCTAATTCTGGCAAGACTAGGACTCTGAAATAATCAAGTTTGTCTGCTGTATTCATTACTGGAAAACAGTCAATGACACAAAATATGCATAACCTACATTCCTTGAAGGGATAAGCTACTTAAAGGGATAAAGTTCAGACAGAAGTTATTTGGCTGCTCTTATTTTATAAGAAGGTGTTATAATCTGGGGTTTTGGTTTCCTCTCTGGTACGCTGAAGAATCTGCTCAATGCTATAGTGAAATGCTGAGTGAGATTCCATCTGATGAAATACAATTTCATAAAGTAAAATATTTCTCAAAGTAGTTCTGATTACAAATTTTATTACATCCTGGAACTTTTTTGGCTTTATGATGAATTTGAATTAATAAGTAAAAATACATGTGTTCTTGGATATTTGATCACCTCGCATTATCAGATGTTCTTTGAGTTAAATGCAATAGAACTCAGCTTTTTTCTAGAACAATTTTAGACACATATGTGTCACACCTGCCACTTGTGTATAAAAGCAACTTTAGAATATTCTTGGATTTAATTTATAGAAAGGTTGATCGTAACAAGCTGGGTGGTGTCTATATGTATGTAGCTTAGGATACCTATTTTGCTTCAGGAAAAGTACAGTTTTCACCTGGGTATCAGCTATAAATACTTTCACATTTAAAATCCATTAACTTGCTTCTGCAGTATGATTGTCTCTGACTTTAGGAGCTATAAATTTCCATGTGCTGGATCACATTTTCTGTAGGTTAGAACAAATAAAAAGGCTATACTAAGTTTACCATACATACTTAAAATTAATAAGAATTTAGAAATTTGTCACATTTATTATTTGGTGCACATTCAGGAATTTATCAATATTTTATTTTTAATAATTTTATTTGGTTTGAGTTTTTTGATAGTGTGAGGTTTTTTTTGTTTGTTTTGTTTTGCTTTTTAGGTACACCCTACATCTCTATCCTGTATTTCTCAGTGATCTGATACACTCCTGCAAGGAATAAAACAAGCAGACCCATTAGATACAGAGCAATAACTCCTCATGTGACATGAAATAAAAATTGATCATGCTAGAATCCATCAAACCTGAAACATATGCCTTGTCCTGATCCAAATCAATCGGTATTTTTTTAATAGTCCAGAAAATAAATTGTATGAACTAAAGATTTACAGATGACTGGAATCAGTTTATTCCCCGTGATGGTTATCAGCAGGTATAACGCTGGTAATACTTGCTACTTCATGCACAATTATGATACCACTTATTTTGAGAAAATAAAATAATAAAGATCATAACCACTACACATTAAGCAATATAAGACTAATCTGTTCTACTCCTACTATTTTATTTTAAATTTTCTTGTCTCAAGTGTTGAAGCATATGTGTAAAGGTAACATGGACCATTTGCCTACAGCACAGAACAGAGCAAACTCGATGCAGAGGCAGCAATGAACACGAGGAGAGAGAGGATCTTGCACTACCTCGCTCTTTCATCATCTCACCTCCTGCTCCATTGCTGTGCTCACAGGAAAGCTCTGGACACATCTAAGTTATTAACACTTTCAGGGCTTGTTCTCTAGCCCTGAACATAGCCGCACAGACTGGCTATATTCTGTGGGCTACATTTAAAAATGCTTTGGCACCCATGACAGTTTCCAAATAAAAACTATTGGTGTGGAAGGATAGCTGCCCCATGCCTTGTTCCCACACTGTGCTTGCAAGAACACTGTTTGTTCTGGCCCAAAGATGTGCTGAGTATTGTTCTAACATTTAAAGTATGAAGTTTTTAAATTTCAGTATTCTTACCCGTGACTTGATATTTTTTATCTTACTGACATACAGGATTTTTACAGCCAACATCCCTGAGATTATGCTGCTGTTTTCCAGCTCTATAGAAACTCAGGATATTAAAATAGAGTGTTATACATTATTTGATTACTCCTATCTACGCTCCTCTGATGTCTCAAGCCAGGGGCTGCTCTTCCTGCTTTCACTGCTGGCAGAGTTTCTTCCTCATGCTGTGGATTTTACCATTCCACAGCTTGAAAAGAGAAGTGGAATTCTGTTCCTGACCTGGACTCTTGGAACGCATTCCTTCTTCTCTTTTTTTCACATTTTTCACAATTTTTTTGCACATGTAAATCTCTGTCAAAGAACAGTCCTCATTCAGAAATGTCTGTAAACTTACAAGACTAAAAGATATTAACTTAATAGTAATGTTACAATTTTAGAATTTGACAGCCTAAAATGTTTAGTAGTGAAATTATGGAAAGTCACAAGTTAAGCTTAAGTGACTTTGCTTTCTGATCAATGTTTGTGTTTTAAAATACCAGCTATCTCTGCAAATGTCCCCTGCTGGTTTTCATTCACATTGTCCTTTCAGTATACATTCTATTCAATTATTTTTATTGTTTTGTTGTTCCTTATGAGAGAGACAGACCTATATATATAAAAAAATTATGCTTAATATGATTATAATGAGAAGATAAATTATATTCTGAGTTAAAATTTCCAAAACTCAGTTCAATACCAAAACATAACTGGCAAGTTGTAAACATGTGTCCACAGACCAAGACTGTTCTCTTTGCATCTTAAGGGAACACGTGAATGGAGTTCTCCTTTGAATTCATGTTTCAAGCATCTTATTAACTTCAAAATTTTAAAATCAGTTTTAAAATTAAAACTGTTGTCTATGGCTAAGGCAGTAGTTTATGATTTCAAGGGATTTTTTTTACTTTTTTTACTTTTACTTCTAAAAACCTGTTTATTGCTTGTTACATCGATGTACTTTTATATCAGAGAATTGTCTGAGCATGTTTTTATTGGACAGTAAGGGAGAGAAAAAATTCTTCACTGCTTTCCTAGTTTAGACGGTGTTAAAGACATCTGAAGATGATGTGGTTGCCTCATAATTTACAAAAAAATGAGGTCTTAAGAGAATAATTGATCAAATGGAATGAGATACATAAGGAAAAGGAAAAAGACTTATTAAATTGATAATTTTGTTTGTTTTAGTGCCTTCTGCTTTAGTTTTGGACTCTGGAAGTGCAATTCTCTATTAAAAAGATGGTTAATTAATAAGGCATTGAGCATCATTATTGAAAATACAGTTGAAATACAATGCATTTTAAGACAATATATATTTTATTAGGCCAGTGCAGGCATATCTTTCCATAACTTTATCTGTGTGCTATTCACTTTCCAGTTCTAAAGTATTACCAAGCTATAACAAACAACAAGAGGAAGGAGGAAAAAATTCCTTATAAAAAACCGAATTAGATATGACTATCTAGTGAACAATCCAATTTTCCTATTTCTTTCTTGTAGAGATATAGCCGGGATAACTGATATAACTACCAAGCTGATATTCAGCTGAAAAGAACAAACATCTATTTTTCAGCACCAGCAGTGAATCCTAGATTAAATTATGATCAATAAGAACACAGATATTCAAATTACTTCAGCTGATGATTAGCAAATCCTGTGAGCAGTTGATGTTAGCATTTGCATATGAATAGAGCTGTAGAATACAGAGTTTCCATTTAAATTCAATATTTAAAAAGGCATGTCTCGAAACAACATTTTCATTGCCAATATTTTTGAACAGTAAGACATCATATGAAGAGAAAACATAGATCCCATAGTAATCAGAAAGTTTTCCTGTAGCATAGGTTTTTAACCACTCTCCAGAATTCTGGTGAAAAAGTTTGAGCAATGATTTCTTTACAAAATCCTTTATTTTCCAATTTGAATTAGAGGGTTTGGGTGTTTTCCCAGAAGAAGATGAATACAAAAAACATTTTGTCAACACTTATGTTATGACTTCAAAAACTCATTGGCAAATTAATTTTTACGAGTTTTGGTTCTGTTTTACTTTGTCTTGGGTTTTTTTCATTTTTTGTTGGTTTTATTTTGTTTTAATTTCTGTAAAAACGAGATATCTTGGTATAAACGATTAATATCTTCTTGAATTTGTCTTTCTGAATTACAGAGGTCTGCCTCTCCCTAGAATCTTGGGTAAATTGGAAATATCTTGTTCTTTGAAATGTACTTTGGGTTTTGACTAAGTAGTTTGCTTTATGATCTGTAATTTTCAGAGTATTTATCGCTTTTGTCTATGTACATTTCCTAAAACACAGAATAAAAGAGACAAATGCAAGAAAAGACCACAGGAATGTGCTGGTTTGAAGGGTGTTTTCTAAATATGTCCATGATTTTGGTTTTGAAGCTTGCCCCTGAGTGGAAAATGTGAATAGTCAGGATTTAATTGGGATAAGTACTCAAATAAAACTTCCATTTAACAAAATATAAACAAATATCCTATTTGTTAAACATCAAAAATTTTAAAGAGCTCAAAAGTGCCTCTTAAAATTTACATTGATAACAACAAGATTGTATTAACATAATAGTGAAATATTTTTAATGTTAAAATGTTAGTCTGCATGGCACTGCATTGTGTTTAAAGAAGAAAACAACTCTTTGGGAGTTAACGTGGAAATATCTAACATAAAGGTAACTGTACAATTAATCTGCTATGGTCATGGATATGATGAACCTCCAAGTGCACTTCTTCTTCTTTGTGGTCAAAATATTTCACAGGGCAAGTTATTGCTGCTGTGTATATGTACATGCTGAATGAGAGTCCAGCACTCACATTTGTCCTGGAAACAAGATGAAACTGTTACCACTCCATGAAGTCATCTTGATCTTCCGTCCTAAACTGTATGACAACTTTTGCACATCTGTTAAGACCTGAACTGTGTACGAAAACTCAAGTTTTCAAGTTAAAAGCCTAAGAAGAAGTGGAAACATTAAAGGTAGTAAAACTTCTACCATTGGCCTTCAGAAATGCCTATTAAACTAGACATACATTTTAAAATATTCTGTAATCTCATCATTTTCTGAATCCTGCATAGATAATTGCAAGTTATCATCTGGCATATGGGATTACTGTGGCAGTGCATATGTTTTGTAACAGTTGGTATTCAAATGAAATATGTGAAGTCAAATAAGAAGGTGGCCGAGGCAACAAAGCCTGATTACTAGCAGCTACAACAAGCTGCTGGTTCCAACTCAAAATATTTTCCTTTCAGTTTGTTGGTTTAAACTGAATTGTACTAACCCGTTTTACAACTCCAAAAATGTAGTGACAACACAGACTTGTATTTGTACAATAAACTTAAGTCCCAATAAGTTCAACTTGAAAGCTCAACTGCAGATGATTTGAAGGAGGATATTTATTCTGTTTTGTTTATCTGAGCCATACCCTTATAAAGTATCTGTGGTATAAAATTGTCAATATGCCTTCATGTGATCAAAAATATTACTGTTCTGGAGAAGCATTGGCCCAATTCTAAACTCAAAATGTGCTGATGTTTTTAATGCTACAGCATGCTTCAAGTACAAAAGGTCTGTTCCATTTCCATCTCAAGTTGCTCTTTCAGCTTCTTTTTCTGACACTTCCGTTTGTTCTGTGTTTCTAAAAAGCTACACTGGAATCCTTCTGACAGACATTTTTGCTCATTTAAAGCTATGTACCATACTCTTTAAACTCTAATCTCTGCTAAACTTTTGAAGTGGGTATCTTGATCATCCCTACATCCTGCATTCAGGTTTGCATCATAACCTCTTCTCTGGATACAGCTACACTCAAAATTTAGTGTGCAGGATATTGGGGCTTTTTTATCCCTCAATGTTTAGCAGAGAGGGAGATTTTTTGGTGGGGGAGGGTCTTGGTTGATTTTTTAAATAGAAATTGCCTTTCATTTTGTGTCTTACAGTGTGCTGTAGAGTGCACCTCTGATATGTTCAAAGCAGTTTTTTTCTGGGTGGAAGTAAAATTAAAAGTAGTTCTCTCTGTGCATATACCTAAGATGGGAAACTGCTGTGAACCAGATTTCAACAGACACAATGTGAATCAGAGTCCTAGAATGGTAATAAACCACATTTATTGTGTTTCAACCTCTGTCTATCTACATTTGCACTGTAGCAGCCAGTAATGTAGAAGTTCAGATTGAACATGCAATTCATGCTGGATTCCCCTCAGCACAAGGTAACATGGGAGATGGTCTCCAGAGTAAGGAATCAAGCAATACTCCGAAGTAAAATATTCTAGGTGAAAATTTGACTGTTTCTCTCCACAGATCTGCTCCTATTGTACCCTTCTGTTTGCTAAGACAGATGGAATTCTACTCTCCCAGATCTCCACCTGAGCCGTTGACACTCTAGGGCCTGGTTAAAGCTCTGCTATCTTAGACAGTAAATGACATTTGCTGATTCAATAATTACTCTCAATTTCCTTTACAACAGGTAAAAAGAGGATGATTCAGGTGCCTGCCTCTAATAAAAGTAAAAGGTGTTTTAATTAAATATGTTCTCAAATAATCCACTTTGGTTAGACAGCTAAAGCAAGCCAGAATGAACCCAGCATAGTTAAGGCTTGTTTGGTAACAGTATGGTAGAAAAATAAAAAATACAGTTTAAGGGAAGAATTTTCCTTCAGCTGAAGAAACTGTCAAATAATTGAAGGCAGTCTTAAGAGGAGGTTTTAAAGCGTTGCAAAGTTGTCAAAGTCCCTTTTCTGTGTCCCTTTTATGTTCTACTGTTACATTTACCTGTAATGTAACAGGTTTTCCATATATGAGTTTCTAAACTTGTGTAAAGCCCTCTACCGTGGAAGTTGTCTAAGGTTCTCTGGCTCTAGAGAGAACAACAAAATAAACTACAATAAACACAAAGGAAGCAAACAAATAAACAAAAGTTTCAAGTGGTTGAACCCATAATCAGATGAAAATACGGGTAGATAATCCAGAATGCAGCACTGAAAACTTCTAATCGAGTTCTTTCATGAGGTGTCAGGTATTTTCTTAGATACACAAATTACTAGTAATGCATCATCAAAATTGCCCTCAGGTGAGCACACATATATTCAGGATAAATATGCGCTCAGGAAGTCAAAATCTAACAAGCGTATCCTATTGCCACACTTCTATGCATCAATAAATGAATCTATTACTACTTCAAATAAACTTTTCATTCCTTGCTACCAAAAATGAACATTTTGACCAGCAATTTTGCTAGAAATTGAATGAGGTCATTAATCCCCCCCAAAAAAACAGTTCTTCAGCTAGAAGAAAATGAATGATAATAACTGGAAACTGGTGTATATTTATTGCATAGCCATGGGGTAATATATTTGGGTTTAGCTACAAGTCTAGCATTTTTTATTAGGAATCTTCCAAGAGTCTTCCAAGGATTATCTGAGTCTTTTTTTTTAACATATAGGATTGGGATCCTGGTAATGTCTTTGGATGAAAGAATCAAAGTAACACAGATGTAAATTATATCAGTTCACATCTGAGTAATTGCTTCAGAGAAGCAATTAACAAAGCTTATCAAAGAGATTGTGAGTTGAGCTTACGATATTAAACTCATCTTTGGCTTCACAGGATGTTATAAATTGCATCTTTCTCCCAGTCTGTGTTCTCATTGTTTCAAACAAATTCACCATTAGAATTTCACTGTAGTTGAATAAAACTTCAGTGCCTTTTATCTTATTGAAGAAGTTCATCCACAACACACCATCAGTTGTCCTTTTGTGGATTATCTATTGCCTACTCTATTTCCTAAGAAAATTTCTGCTTTTGCCACTGGTTCCCTGTCACTCCTCTTCCATGACGACCAACTACCATAAGACTGCCTTATCAGAAGATTTTTTCCCCACTCTGCCCTACCTTGAGGGTATGCAAGAAATTTGAAGAAGACAAAAGCAGGACAAGAGATTATTCCATACTATTTGATGTCACAATTAGCAATTAATCCAGGGAGAGGATGGGAAAGGGGAAAGTTCATGGTTATGGTATTTGTTTTCCCAAGTGACTAATATGAATGATGAACTCTTGCTTCCCTGGAAACGGCTAAGCATCTGTTTGCAGATGGAAAATAGTAAATTAATTCCTTATTTTGCTTTGCTTGCACATGTTGCTTTGGTTCCTTTATTAAGTTTTCTTGCTTTTGGCCTTCCCATTTTTTCCCCCATCGTGTTGGGTGTGGGTAAGAAGGCAGATGTGTTGGACCTTAGCTACTCACCAGGGTCAACCCACCATGGCACTAGGAATAACCTTAGATACTAGATAACTGATAAGCCATGGCAGCCCAGTTTAAAATTCCTGATACTCGCACATTTAATGAAAGAGATTAATAGACTGTTTATAACAGTTACAAAGTACAGCATGCAGTTGTTGTGTGCATACTATTCATCATGTCAACCAGCTTACCTTAATGCCTAAAGTATTAAAGGATAAAGTAATTTTCTGCATTTGAACGCTAGTGAATGTGAAAAGCATTTTTTTTCCTGTATCAGTTTTGCTTGATATATATATGCTGATCACATATGCTTCTTTCAAAAACTACTGTGCAAGATCATAAACACCAGTATCCTTTTTATTGATGTGCTTAAATTAAGCATTAACAGAAAACAGGAGTCTCCAAAATTCCATATATAACTGTAGTTTATCATCATCAATTAAAACTCACATGCCACAAACAAATTAGTTTACATGCACAGAAAGAAGTCACATTTTGTAAGTGCATTAGTGATTTTAACTCTCTATCAATCATAGTGGCCTTATTACATGCAGCTAAGAATGCTCTTTCCTTATCAAGAGTAAATCCTTTCCCTTCAAGAAGACCCTGTGTATTTTCTATTGTGCATTAGATTTTTAACACTCATCGGCACAGTATTTTGTAAATCTTGCTTAAGCTCTTCATAATGAAATTAACTCCATCTGAAAAATCCTAACATTTTAAGTTCTAAGATAATATAAAAAATTACGTTTTAAATATGTATTACCACATCATAAATTGAACTTAAAAGTTTAATGGTAGCAGAACCTGAAGAGAAAACCTTTTATTCAATTTGAATATGGTTGTCTTGCCCAGCTTTGCAATCTTTACATCTTATGAGGCACTTCCTGAAATGATTTTGTCTTAACCTGTTTGCAGATATCAAAACCGTAACATCTCTCTGTTTAAAGATCATTCATTTGTCTTTAGAAATCTTCCCATACTTAAACCTAATTTTGGGCACAAGTTACTATCTCACAGTTCCTCCCCGCTACCTCTTCCTAGCACAGTTTTACTGTTACTAGAAAATTAAGACCTCCTCAGGACACATCCATTACACCAAAGCTATCTGGCATAGTTTGATTCATGTTTTCTTTACCTGGGAAGTAAGGGTTCCTGGTCTGTTCTAATTTGCTAACTATGCTTGGAAGTGTTAGGAAGTGTATCAACTATTTAACCATACCAAAGTGACTTCCAGTGTTCAGAGACATTCCTTTGTACTCTTTAATATACGCATGTAAATATTATTTAATATATTGTACTTTTTTACTGTTACTCCTCTCATCTGCTTCTTCAGTTCTTTCTTCTCTTCCCTCTCATCTGTCTCTTCTGCATCTGTCTAGATCTTATCTTCATTTAATCCAAACAGCATGGCATTGATCAAAAGGTCAGGTTATCAGAATTAATTCAAGCCATTCAAATATTCATTCAAATTTATTAGAAAGCTTCCTTGCCCTTTACTAAGATTTGTTTTTATGTAGTGTTTTTTTTAATAACTATTTGCATAATATGTGGTGTTTCATGTCTAACATTCCTAATTCCAATTATTTTTCCTTTTCTCCACTCTTGGTACAACATCTAGATTTTTTACAATATTAACATAAATGAAATCAAAAAGTTTAAAATTGCTTGATAGCTATAGTAATAAGATAATTCTAAACCATTAGCTAACATTTGTTTAGTGGAATTTTAGAAGGGAAAGGAAGCATTACTTGATGGTTTAACACCAAAAACTTCAATACCAACTTAGAAAAAAATTATTAAAATAAACATGATAGAAAAATCACAGAAACTATACTAGAACATTATATCGAGTGTTTTATAGACAGGCATGGAGTTTATGGACAAAAGTAATTCTGTGTCCTTCACGGTTAAGACTTCACACTGTAAGGACTTCGCAAAAACTACACAAAGTTTAAGGAAAGTAACAACATAGCGAGCAAAGTATAATTTCCCATTACATAAAGCAAGGACTAGGGTCAACAACACAGGAAAAGAATTTTTGAAAAGAAACTTGAATACCTGAGAGGTTTTTATTCTGCATTTAAAAGAGAAAAAACCCAGAAATCTGAACAAATGACTGTTTTGTGAAGCTTTAAAATTGCTATGTTTCCAAAGTCTGCAGTCATTTTTGAGATGTTCCATGGCAGAGATTTGTTTCGCCTCTCACATTACTGCTCCCTGGTGGTGGGGGAGATGAGAAAAGAAAAAACCAGAAAAAGTCAAGACTAGTAGGGAAGATTATACACTTACCAAACTGATGGAAACCATAAGAAAGATTTTTTTGAATATTGGATAGGGCTCAGGAAGACACAGAGAGGTACGTTTGGATCTAGCAGGCTGCAATACTTCCATGATGTGCACTGAAATTTTAGCAGCTGAAGTGGCAGGAAGCTGTGAATGTGTGGCAA
Source organism: Falcunculus frontatus (assembly GCA_013398115.1). NCBI lineage: Eukaryota > Metazoa > Chordata > Aves > Passeriformes > Falcunculus > Falcunculus frontatus. The sequence goes on along the minus strand of VZRV01008972.1, from coordinate 3,037,247 downwards.
GGTAAATAAGAGCTGAAAATGGAAACCTTGAAATCCAAACACACCATTCTGACATATTTGCCAGCTGGAGCATCAAGCTGACAATTGAAAATTACTGACTTAACATAGTCAGACACAATAGAAACACAAATATTGGCAAAAAACCAGTGTGAGAAAGAATATGCCACACATTGAGGTGCATTAAAAACTGCTAATGAGAAAATAGAATTCAGGAATCAACTGGGAAAAAAAAACCCAAAAAAGAAATGCAATAAAATAAATTAGCAAGAAGTGTTTCATAAGATCGGGAGACAACACGTCCTTCTGGGCACCCAGGAACACAATCGATTCAAAGGTTTCTAATATCTCTAGTTTATATTAACCTTACTTCCTCAAAATAACATTTGTTACATATCAAAGGTGTACATAATGTATCATTTTCTTCAAAGATTACTCTTTGAAGTAATTACTCTTTTTGGTGCCATCATTTTGGCAAAGCTCTCTTCTCCTTTCACTAGTCAATTATCTGCAGGATTCACTCTACAAGCACACCTGCCTAAAATTGTGAACTGAATGAACACAAATACTCCAGGCTATAGCTCAGCATAACTGTTCAATTATTTACTGTTACAAGGACCATATCAGCTTTAAGCTCTCTTTTGGCCCATGACTATCCTAATTCAAACTTGAAAGAGAAGATAAATTACAAAATTTTGTAGGCTAAGTTCTCTAATACAGGCTAGTACTCTATGACAGACTGGAACAGATGCACCAAATGCTTCATAAAGCCTACCTGACATTTCATCCAAAGAAGTGAGTACCCTAGAAAGTAAGGCACAGCAGCTCTAAAGGAGCTTAAAAATAAAAGATTTTTAATGGAGCGTCTTTTGCTATTCATGAAAACATCATCAAATGACAATAAAATGACAGGCAGACAAAAAAAAACCACCAAAAACCAACAAACCTTAAATCTAGTAATATTAAGTAACGGGTCTCTCCAACACAAAATCTTTAGGGCAATTATAGATTAGCACAAAGCAACAGGAGGATGTGACAAAGGGCATGGATCCAAAGCTTAGTAATTGAACTCCGCATCCTGAAGAAGTGAAATGTTAGGCTCAGGAAACAGTCACACCTATACCTGACCGCAATGAATATAATGAATTGGTGCATTACCATTTACTGACTACTTGGTTCAAGGTTACCAGAGGGAACAGTTAGAAAGAATGAGACTACTTTACAGTTTTCAATGAAAACAAAGGATCAACTCTCATTTCAGCACAAGTCTGTTCTGGATAAGCCTCTAACTGACCAACAGAACACGGAAAACATTAAATTACTTCAAGTAGCTACCCTTCTCCATTACTATTGGTATTTTCTTTTTCATGTGAAAACACAGAAGGTTCAGCGTTCCTTTTACAATCAATATCTGCACTCCAGCCCGCTAAAAGTTGTATTCAGACAGATATACAAGAAAACAATTCCTAATAACTTGAACTATCGTCCTTAGACACCACACAACTAAAGGAGAACAAACATGTTCATAAAGTTTAAATTACCTCCAAAAGAGGAATTTCACATGCAGTATTGCTTTCTTTAAATACAAAGCAAAAGTTCAACAACTTGAGTTCTGAACCAAAAAACAATAAAAAAGGACAGGTTAATGCAGCTAATGCGCCACCAAACTCTTCAGCTTTGCGGCAGGGGTTTGGCTGCGTGCACTCACTCAAGGTCAGCTCAAAGGTAGGGCAACTGTGTAACCTTGAATCCAGATGCTATGAAGAGAACTAGTTGTCTGAAAAAGCTATGAGAAACCTTATTAGGGCCTCCTTGGTTTGGCTTAGGAGCTGCAGAGAAGCTCAGGTGCTTTGCCTTGGTCCTTGCCTGAGCAAGAACATGGGCCTTGCACATTGATGATCCTGGCCTTGCCTTGTTGACTTGACATTCTGGCTTGACCTTCAGACTTCCTCATCACCACAGACTTGTCTGGCAAACACCGCTTTTGGCTGACCCTTGTTGCCATCACCAGACCTGCTCTGCTTGCCTTGTTCAGTCACTGTGGGACTGTGCCTTTGTTGGTGATGTTCCTGTTCTGTCAACCCTGTCATCACCCTGTGGTCTTTGTTTCCTTTGCAGGAAAACACCTATCACTGCCCCTTGAAAGTGATTGACCTTGCCTTTCATAAGAGACAGAAAGCCAGGATGAGCTAATTTTCACTGATGATGAGCACATAAATATTTCCTGCAATCCACCTCCAGTTTTTTTACAAAGACAAAAAATAGAAACCTCTAAGCTGCAAATTGAACATGTACATTTACATGGTACCTGCTGTTTCCCTCCAGCCTCAATCTTTTTGGTCTTGAGACTAAGTAACAATACAGAGTAAAGCTTCCCTATCTAAAACACATCCTTGGGTGTTTTCCATTCACAGTTTAAAATACATAATTTATATGCAGAGCTGAATGTGCCAATAGGAAACAGTCCAATTAAGTTCTGAGAATCTAAGCTAGACCAAACCTCAAAACCAATTCTTAACAGTCATTTTCTACACCTAGAGCCCACAAGACCTTCACTAGGGTGAGGTTTCATGTGTAAATTTTTTCCATATTTTAAGTGGACTAATGAGAAAACTGGAGCTAAAAGGCCAGTATCATACAGATAATTCTGAGCTTGGTTTTATGTAAGGTTAAGTAAGCAAGAAGACAGTCCTGGTATCACTCCACACATTGCTGCAGTCAAAAACTAGAGCAGTAGCTGGAAAATCCTGAATGCAAATCATGCAAACATTTGGCCAGTAAGAACTTCAATACTTGAACTTCAAGACCTTGTTTCTTTTCTAGCACTTCCACATTGTGGAGACAACTGCTTTCAATGAATATGATCCTTTCAGCTGTTCAAGCATCCATCGTGGTTAACATCACCCCCTACACACAGCACCAGCCTGACTGAGTTCAGGAAGCGTTTGGACAACGCTCTCAGGCACATGGTGTGACTCTTGAGATGTCCTCTGCAGGGCCAGAAGTTTGACTCAATGATTGTGACACGTCCCTTCCAACTCAGCATATTCTATGATTTAATGATTCTGTGACAAGAAACCAGTCCAAATCCTATTTTTTTAATTCTTTTTTACTATCTTGATTTAATATTTTTCAGTTATAAGGAGATCTGCAGTGTAGTTAGACATTGTGTAGAAGAAATGTTTAATCACGTAAAAATTTTCTACCATTCACTTTCAGTGAATATTCCCTTCTTTTTGGTATTCCTTCATAATTAAATTTTAAAAGTATTAAAACATTTAAAATTCCATTCTGTTCTCTTAGTTACTGAGTATAAAGTATCCTGTAATATGTGGTAAGATTATTTTTGCTATTGTCCAATATTGTCCTGGTTTTCTAATAGTGTAAAATAGTTGTCCACTATTCGTATATATGTATTTAAACTGGAACCACTTGCAGCTGAAATGGGGAATTATAAGCTTTTAAAATTCTCTCTATTTTTGTCCAAACTTTGGGCAAGATCTTCTTCAACTAGAGTCTGATATCCAGCTGATGCTTCTTCTTGTGTGTCAATCATGAAAATTACAGGAACAATAAGTGTGAATATTAACTTCATTGATATCAAAGAAAAGCAATTAAAGACCCTGTCAGGTTTTGGCTGTAGACTTCTGGGGTTTTTGCCAAATATGTAATCCCAGAAAATAGAATAACTGGCCAAAAAATGTACACATGCCAATCGTATTACCATATGAAAAGTACATTCTTTGTTTACTTATCTATTGCTTAGTAAAGCTAAGTCATAAACTTAATTACTACAAGATCTGTAGTAGCTCTGATAAGGCAAATAAATAATTTCTTTACTCTGTGTAATCTGAAGAATTTGATTTAGGCGCATGATGCTGAAAAAATTGTTGAAAATTCTAAAAAAAATGTCCCCACCTCCCTGTTTGCCTTTTTTTCCCCCTCTTGAGTATGTCTTGCATTGCCAGTTCTGACACTCTACACTGCACAAAAAATAATATTAGTGATAGCATAAGAATTTGTTTGGGATTTTTTCCATCTTAACAAGTACACTAGATTGTGTAGATGAATTTTCTAGGTGAATGAAAAACAGTACAGGATCTATTTCTTCAGTTTTGAACCAAGGAGTGGGAGAAGATGTTGATTACGTATAAATTGCATATTACACTATATTATATATATTACACATAAATATACAATCATATAAACCATTGGTAAGACATACATCATTGAAATAATTTAGGTAGTTTTATTGAGTCAAAGCTGTCATATGTTTCTAAAATGTGACGATTATATCTGCCTAACAAAAAGGTTCTTTTTTACTCTAGTATGTAACACAAAACGTGCTTATATGTATATGCTCAATTTGTTTTCCTCTAAACACTGGTGCAAAATCACATTAGTCAGGTTGCATCCACAGTTTGATGCTTTTAAAAGTTGTCTTTTTGACTTACAAATAGGAAGGGTTTCAACATCAGCAGAGAAAGTGATATTTATGGTATTCATAAAAAATGTTGGTACATGTTGACCAGATTCTGATTTTGGGATGTTCAGATAGAAAGGGTTAGTAAGATGAAGACAGATTAGACAGAAAAAACAAGTCTTTGATGAAGCAATTTATTTAAATGAAGAATCATACTTCTAATTGTTTACTAATTACAAGTTATGTACTTAACTCTTATTTTCAACATCACATTGAGTGAATTTCAATTCAGATCTTAGTGCTCAAGACCAAATAACAATAGAAAGCCATTTAAATAAATTTCCTATGTAGAGCAGTTACTTTTTCGTCATCAAATGGCAGTATTTAAATTAACATAATTTAGTGGTAACCATTTAAACAGACTGGCATCTGTTATTTGATGTGCTGGTGACGAATGTCTTTCTATATGATTCAGTCCTTTCCAGTATTCATTCTCAGCTGAAAAACAGCAGGAGTAAATGCAGTCTTAAGTGAACTTTTGCTCTCTGCTGGTTCACCACCAGCTGGGAAAAGATCTGTTCCAGAGGACAGAAAACAGTCTTTCCAAGCTGATAACAAGTCAATAACATTTTGAATTTAAAACATGTAATTAACATGTAACATGTAATTCTGTATTCATATTATTAAATTATTAAAGAGATCAGTGCCTCATTCCAAGGTTTTATCATGATACTTATTTCGAGTGATAGAAGAAATGCAGACACATAGAGCTTGATTTGTTTCCTTGGAGACACACAGCACCAAAGCAGGGGGACAGGTACAGGAAGAGTTGTCCTTTTGAGGAACCCCTTCTTATCACAAAGTTGCTAGCCCTGTTCTAGCCTAAATTTCTCTGCCCCCGTTCCTGTGGGACCAGGGAAGGGCAAGGTTGAAGGTAATTATACTTTAGCAAAAAATGCCTTCATTGTATGCTAGAGAAGTAGCAGAACGCTGACCAACATCAGTCTTTTAGTCCACTCCCAGAGGTATGACAATGCTGGTACTAGCGAGACTTGGTGGAACGTGTCCCACTACTGAAGTGCTGAGATAGAGGGCTATAGGCTGTTCAGAAGGGGGAGGCAGGGCAGGTGAGGTGGAAGAGTTGCTCTGTGTATGAGGGATACTTTACAGACCCTACAGTTAGGGATGATGTGACTGAGAACTTCTGGATGAGGAATAAGGGAACAAAAAATAAAGCAGATATTGAGGTGTGCATCTACTACTGACCACCCAGATAGGATGAGAGCATTGAGGAGCTATTCTATATGCAATTAGAAGAAATTTCTATATTGGTAGCCCTTGTCCTTATGGAAGATTTAAGTTTCCCAAACATCAATTGGGAATTCCAGAATGATATGAGAAACTAGTCTGGGAAATTCCTGAAGTAATTTGAAGAAAATTTCTCATCATAGGTACTCAGTGAGATAACTAGGAAAGGTGTGCTCCTAGACTTGCTCTTTGTGAATACAGAAGGACTCATGAGAGATGTGACAGTAAGTGGCTGTCTTGGTTACTATGATCAAAAATGAGTTTCAAATTTTTGGTGTAATGAGAAAAAAGAACATCAGAGTTTCTACCCTGGATTTCAAGAGAGCATGCTTTAAGCTACTCAGGAAGCTAGTTAGTGATGTCTGCTGGGAATCTACTTTTGAGCGCTTGCAGTTCCATCAAAGTCAGCTAAATTAATTCCATGGTCTCTGGAAGCAAGGTCAGGCTGCACAGAAAGATCACAAGAGCTGCTGTTGGCATGTGTACTGAGAAACCGTGAAAGGCCAAAGCTCAGCTGGAGCTGTGTCAGACAGCAAACCAGGTTTTTTTAACTATGTCAATACAACAGTAGGTCTAAGTTACATGACAGGATATGTGGCAAATATACAAATCTGCATCAAGGAAGCTGACATTAGTGTATCAGGAAACATTTATTTACAGAAAGGGTTGACAAGGATTTGAATAGGCTTTCTGATAGGTGGTCAGTGCCCAATGCCTGTCAATGTTGAAGAGGCCACAGAAGAATCATAGTGAACAATATGCCATGAGAAGAAAAACTAGATCAATGTACCTCAAAAATATGCTTGAAATTTTCTTCAGCCCTGAAGTCATCAGGCAATTGGACTAGATAATTGTCTCTTCCAAACAGAAATATTTTAGTCTAGACTTGTGTTTTCTGCATAGAAAATCCAAACCACATATATCAGCACAATAAATACAGCATAAAGCCACCTTTCACGTTCATATCCCAAGCAATACTGATGGCATCGGAAAAATTTGCAGACTTTAAATAAAACTTGTTTCCATATTATAACAGAGGAAATTGCTCTAGTAATCAATGAGTCTTTTAACTGTTAATTTATTATTTTCTACAGAAAAGACAATATGATATGAAACTTTATAGGCAGTACAATCATAGCTACTCAATAACTAGTCCCAAACTCAGGACCAAAAAAGACATTATATACTGAGATAAAAAACCAACAGTGTCTATCAAATAAATATGTGCAATGTAAAAATATAATACAAAATGTTCAAGACAATCAGTGTGCAATATACACAGTTAAAAGTTATATGTAGGGAATCAGTACCAAGACATGTATCAAGGGAATCAGTAAAGACAGCAAAGAGCTATCAATATGAAAAATCCTCAGCTTTCACATCCTTTCCAGTCATGAATATTTGTTCACTAAGCTCCTCAGGTCTGCTCTCTAGTGCTATGTGTGTCTTGGTGAATAATTAAACTAGTTTGGTTATCTCAATACTTCAGTATAGACGTACTATATATCTTCTAGATAATGTATTCCTTCTAGACACAAGACGATATGATATATCTTTTTGAAATTATCATTCGCAGTTATAGATTAGCAACCTCCTTCAAAACTGTTTTATACATATGGGAACCAAGTTTTCACACTGAAATAGGCCACAATTTTTTTCATCTTCTCCTTCCTGTTATTAAGCTGGTCAAAATTTGTTATTTTTAACTGTTGAATTTTTTTTTTGTTCTATTCAAGTCAATGAAATTTTCAAGCATTAAGCTTCCATCTGGAATCATCTTCTAATTAGCAATAACACTGGAAAACATCCCTTGATTTTTGTTTTTATCATATTACTAGTCATTTGTGCTATTCAGCTCCATGACTGCATAAGTTAATTACAGACAAAGGTATTTCCATTATCCTCGTTAACTTTAATTTCAGCTCTGGATGGAACCTGCCTTCTTACTTTCAAATATGAGCACTATAAACAGACACACACACAAATGGTAATAATCTGTTGTTATGAAACATATCTAAGCTCCAGGTATTAATGTATTATATGACTTTCCCAGAATCACTTGACATGATCCTGTAGTGGTCTATTATCTTTACAAATTACTTTAATTTGCATGGTATTTGACTTCCAAAAAGCCACTTTAAGATGCCTAACTGCCTCCCAGAGGAAGCATCACTCAGACGTAAACAGACAGGAAACACAGCTCTGATGTAGGTTTAGGCCAATGTCCTAGGTTACAATGTAATATGTAACCAAAAGCATGTATTCTATCATCATCTTCATAAGCTGTTAAAGCACCTGGGACAGTGCTTGTTATCTCCTACCATGACTATCAAGTTATCCTTGATAACTCTCTCCAGGGGCTATCTCTGTCTAATGGGCAATCAAGGACTCACCACATGACTCACAGAATTGCATCAGCCCATTGTGAGATGCTCCGCCCAGGGGGGAGGAGCCAAGCATTCCCACCTGGATATAATCTGGGGTTTGGAACAGCACAAACCGTTACCTGCTGGCTTCCCAGAGGATGAGAGCTATCACTGGATGTTCAGGTGAAGACCAGACCCTTTTCTATAAGATCACTGCTTCAACAGGACCACTCCATCTGGACTGCTACCACCACCCTAACAGGGGGTCAGGTTGTATCTTGACTCTGTCAGTGTTCTTGTACTAGTGCATTTATTTTAATTTTCCTGTTAAATTATAATTCTGACTTGTGATATCCCACTGGTTTGTTTTCAAACTAGTACAGCCAAGTAGTAAACCAGGTTTCAGTCCAGGTGCTTTGCAAAAATCCTAAAATTATAAAAAACATTGCATCTTTATAGTTGTTTAAGCACTCAGAATGAAGTGTCAGATGCAGTGTGAAACTTCTATGTTTCTGTTTCATTTGTTACCGAGGTATCCCTGGATGAGCAGTGACTCTAGGAACAATATGAGGAAAAGGGCTGATCCTATCGAAAAGGAAAAGGTCCTGCTGCTTTTACTTCACTTAGCCACTGGGCCTCGCATCCTGGTCCCAGCTGCAAACTTCTGCTACTACATCAGCACAGTCAGTGTGAGGAGGATTTGTTTGGGAAAGTATTGGCCAAGAGCCTTGCTCTCTATCTTCTTGTATGAGCATTTGTGCATTGCACACAAAGATGGTGTCACCTGTTCCATTAGGGCATTGTAAAAGTGCCCAGCCTATAACATTTTGCTATGCTTCCTGTGGAGAATCTGTTTACAGGGATTCTGAACTTCCTTTGAAGCACTGACACATATGCTTGTGCACTTTATATCCACTCACTGCGTTCATTCTGGTCAGTATCTTTTCTGCTAAAAGAGTGTTAGACATTTTGCAGGTTGTTTGGTATTCCTTTTTTCCCCCTATTTTTCATTAAATATGTATAAGTCCTCATGTCTGGCATCTTTCCATCTAACAGGGAGAAGATTATAATCATGATTACATTTCAATGACAAGATCAGCATCAGAAAACATTATTTACACTTTAAATAAATATTTATCTTCCTGAACTGTGCCGGTGTCTTCAAAAGAAGGTGTTTTTTTCCTGAACATATTGATAGAAATTGTACATTGAAGAGCATCTATTGATTGAAGTGCCTAAGTGCATGTGAAATAAAGAATGCTAGTTATGTATTAGGCAGAATTAACTTCCCGGCACTGTGAAAATGGGGTAACATAACACCATCTAAAATATTCAGTAAAACTTGGAGAACTTCTGCTACAGAAGAACAACCATTTCTGGCATCTCCTACTGTTTTCATGTCTCTATCAGTTAGTTATATCATGAAGTGCTCTGGAGTTGTTGCATTACAGTTACCATAAGAACTAAATTATCTGATTGATTCAGTTTATCATCACCATGAAATTCAAGATTTGTCAATGGTGCTGCTTTCAGGCTTAAAATCCTGCCTGTTATGGGGTCTATTCTTTTCACATAGCTAACTCACTTAATAAGTCAAACTGTTGTTATAGTCTTGGATAGTCATATTTCCTAGCAATTAGCAGTGGCTGTTAAAAAAATAGGTGGGAAAAATTTATAATTTTTGATAAAAGCAAGGGAGGATTTTTGGCACAGAGAAACTCTCATCAAACTATAATCTTGTCAGCTTTCCAGGACTGGACAGAGCAATAAGAGCAACAGAGAGATTTAAAATTAAGTATTTGTTTCACATTACAAAAAATAGAAAAGTATATATGCCACAGGAGAGGACAATAAGAGTTTTATTTTTCTGTCCTGTGTTTTCACATGTAGTTGCAATGTTATTAATGGAACTGCCTAAAAATGGTCATTCTACCAGATGGAATGGTATCTCAGTTGCTCATTAGTATTGCATTATTCATCACAGCTTCTGAAAGGGAAAAAAAAATGAACACAAATATTTCAGGAACTAAACAAATTACTTTCAGGAAACTTGCATGCTCAGCATTTTTAGGATAGTGTCCACAGTTGCTAATGTTATCTAATATACACTAAATTTGTAGGCAGATCAAACAGTGAACAAGAATAAACTCAAGAAATAATAGAATATGTGGTAAAAATAATGAGGAACATAAATTGAATGTTAAATCAGAGAAATAATTCTGGTATCCCAAAAGTTTCATTGTTGCAAACTCATTCTTGAAACCAGTGAACACTAGATACCATGTTCCTTTACTGATTTGGGCTGGGATAGAGTTTGCTGGGGTTTTTTAATAGGGGTTTGGATGGTGTTATTTTTGGATTTGTGGCCAAAGTATTGTTGGAAAGACACCAATGTTTTAGCTGTGTCTGAACAGTGCTTGCATGGAATCAAAGTCTTTCGCTATTTTCCCAATTACTCTGCCTGTGACTAGGCTAGGGTTCAGAAGGAGTTGGGAGGTGACACAGCCAAAATATCTGACCCCAAATGACCAAAAGAATATCCCACAACATACAGAATCATAGAACGGTTTGGGACCTTAAAGAACCTCTGGTTCTATAGGCAGTGAAGCCTTCCTCTTGACCAGGTTGCTCAAAGTCCTGTCCAACTTGACCTTGAACACTGACACGGATGGGACACCCAGAACTTCTCTGGGCATCCTGTTCCGGTGTCTTACCACCGTCTGTGTAAAGAAGGTCCTTCTTACGTCCAATCTAAATAACAGAATCACAAAATATGTTGAGTTGGGAGGGATCCACAAGGATTGTGGAGCATTTTGTTTTGTTGTTTTAAAGGAAGAGAAAATATAAGCAGACACCCACAAATCTGCACTGGAATTCTGTACCAATCTTATTACAACATGTCATAATTTGGAAGGTTGGAGGAAGAAATTTTGAGGAAGGAGACTTTAGAATTTCCACAACCTTTCTGTTGTTATGTATCTCTTGCAACACAACCTCAAAAAAGACACAGCTGTATTCTAAAATTGAATAAATCATACTCCAATGACTTGCAAAAAGATGAAGGCATCATAGCCACATTCTTGGATCCAGTGCACCTAATTCTGTGCAAAAAACTCATGGGTTGGTGGGGAGGAGGGGGCAGAGATAACACTCTAAGCAAAAATCCCAAAATAAAATAAATCGCACACACAAAAAAACCCCAACCCCAAATCAAGAAACAGGGTGTGTTCATGCCCTAAGGCTGTGATGGTGGGAGACAGTTTAGTTACACAGCAGTAAGATATCCTCTTCAGGCCATTCTAATATACTGTGACTAGCTCTAATATGTTTTATGTAGGTCACTGACAGAAGACAATGCTCTAAGTCCTGTATAATTTATAAACCTTTCTAACAAAGCTCACATAAAGACATACATGTAAACCAAAACACTAAATAAATTCTGAGGTTTGTGGGGAGCTGATAGCACGATATCAAACTTTTTATCTGGAATCTAACCGGCCTGTAATACTTCTCCTTCCATTAACACTGATAAGGCTATTGAGTATACTATTTCACATGGCTCCAGCTGCTTGCAATTTTTACAGCTCAGCTGTGGACCAGCTCCCTGTAGTGCAAGTGGAAATAGTGACCTATGAATATAAAAAATTCCTCCCTACTGTAATGATGAGCACTGATCACTAGTAGTGATCTCTCACTACTGAGAGATCAAAGAAACTTCTACTTATTTTCTATCAGTAAATTTCATTTGTACTGAGCATAGAAATTTAGAATTTTTCATTACGTTTCCCAAATTCTTTCCCATTTTCTCTTTTTATATTGCATGCTAGTGAGCCTTGAAGGACATTCCCTGAACAACTCACATTATTTTCCCTTTCAAAATGCTTAGCACATTTGATATATTAAAGTGAAAATACCCCTGAAAAGAGATTACTCTTAAACCATTAATTTCCTGCATTTTATTTCTCAGAAGCACATCTCTTCCAAGTATCAACTTTCTACACTCTTCTTTATCAGGTATCCTAAATACACTTAAAATTTAATCTTTTCAGTTATGACTTCTTGGGGGAAAATATGGGTGCATGTATAATACACTTCATTACAATATTGATTTGCAACAACTTCACAGAGAGAGAATCTGATCTGCTTTAATCTGTTTACTGCCTCAGGCTGCATGCATAGAAGAACTAGATTCCCAGACCACTTTGGTGATATCCTTAAAGGCAGAAAAAGCTTAAAGATAATACTTTGCTTTCTCCAAAGAATTTCAATTGAACAGGAAACCTTTTCTTAAAATAGATATTCCATCTAATGGCAATTCTGTAAGGATGCATGCCAACATTTTATAGCAATTTAGTAAGGGACATGTACAATTTGGATTTATGCAATATACTTACAACTTTTCCAGAATACTGGTGAAGACTGGGATCCGAATGTCACCTTTCAATGACATTAAACTTTTCAAGATCAGAGACTTCTTTTCTAAGTGTATAGGCAACATCTCTACAAGCAGAAAACATCTTTGGTTTCCACCAAGATATTATTTCAGTGCAATTCCAGTTCTGACAAAAAATGGGGGAACTTCACTACTGATTATTTGAGATGCTTGGGTGTCTGCCACACTAATGTTTTGCTGAATATGCCTTTTTTCCCCTGATCACAGTGTAAGTCTATATATATATATGACTGAGAAAAAGAAATTAATATTGGTCTGTACTCTCCCAGGCTTCCATGAATGAATAATTGATAATGTTAAAAAAGCTTTACTGTGATAATCTAAGCTGCTTTTCTCTACAATGCAAGTCATAACATTCCATGAAATAGATCCAATTAAAAAAAGAAAGAACGGAAAACCCAATATTGATTAAAAATTGGCATTGAAGAATTTTTAGCATTACTAGAGACATTAATTCAAGATTCATTTCATATTGACAAAAGAGAGGCCAGTGATATAAATTTAAAAATATATTGATAAGGATATATTTAGTATTTGCAGGCCTTGAGCCTAAATATAAATGACGTAGCAAAAAAAAAGATACAGAAGAATTTTGTAACGTTTTCATGGTATAGCCAGAGAGAAGTTATTGTGTTAGGTTTGGGCCCCCTCAGTACAGGAAAGACATTGAGGCACTGGAGTGTGTCCAAGGAAGGGCAACAAAGCTAACGTCTAGAGAGCAAAACTTGTAAGGGAGCTGGCATTATTTAGCCTGGAGGAAAAGAGGCTCAGGGCTGTAGCAAGGTGGGTGCCAGTCTCTTCTCTCAAGTAACAAGAGATGGAACAAAAGAAAATTAACTCAAGTTGCTCCAGGGAAGGTTCAAAATGGATACCAGGAAAAATTTCTTTGCTGAAAGAGCTGTCAAGAATTAGAGCAGGCTGCCCAGGGAAGAGGTGGAGTCTCTGGAGGTATTTCACAGCTATGTAAATGTGATACTTAGGGACATGGTTTAGTGGTGGACTTGGTAGTGTTAGGTTTGAAGTTGGATTCAATGATCTGAAAGGCCTTTTCCAACCTATGATTCTATGATTCTAAGTTCTAAGCATTTTATGCAAGTTTATAAGCCACATGAACTCCAAAGAGGAAGAGACATGTGGTTGCATTTAGGAGACTTTAAGGAAAAAAAATCCGGAAAAAACATATGTAAAAAGCGCTACAAGTAGGCAGGGCATTGTGCAGAATACATGAAATGGATGATGGCTAAACCAAAAGCAACGTATGCGTTATCAGGAGAATAACCTCAGGTGGGAGGGAGACTCCAGCATAAAAACATCAGTCATAAAAGAGGAAAAATGGAAAAGAAAGAGAAAAAAACTGACCTCTCTTCAAGATTTGGTTGTTAAACAGCTCTCAAGTCTGATCACCTCTGTGGCTAAGAGCCATAGCCATCACAGCTAATTACATGTGTTGACTGCATCAGTGCAAAGGCATCAGATCTGGGGTGTGGTATACTGATAGCTGATTAGGAGTATAAGTGCAAAAACCAGCAAGTTTTTCATATGAAGCAATGATGATTAATAACAGACAAGAGTACTTTAAGTTAGAAAAGTTTTCTTTTACATTTAAAACTGGCCTCATTTTTCAGTCTTCTGAGCCTTCACATCCCGATAATCTCTACATATATTTATTCCACTGAGGAATTCCGATTATGCCTACGTGCACTTGTCTACCTGTTAAGAGTCCAAATCTGCACTAGTCGTCTAAATGCCAATCACAACATTTAGTCAGTGAATTCTTACCACTAGATTCTTATTTAAAGGACTCTCCTTCCTTCATTAACTGTATTGATTAGGTGTCTGTTGATTACAATGACTCTTTTTTTTGACTCTTGGTGACCCTGTTGTTATTTGTATGCCACTGTCTGACTGGACTGTGTTACAGTCTTTGGATTTAATTGCCCAGCTAGTGTTATTTTAAAGAAACAAGAAGATGCAAGACATATGGACCAGGCAAGTAAGCCTCAAAGTTTTAAGACAGCGACACCTTTAAAGCTGAAGCCAAAGGTCAGGTGCAATATCTTAAGCCATTTCAAATAATAGTACAGGCCTGTTTAGGCTGTCATATTGATACAGTCTTCATTTGTTTGCTATGAAGTCTGATTTTATCCAGCTTATGTTTCAATCTAACCTTCCTGAAAAGTATATATCTTTCAGTCAATCCTATAATATACCTAGGCCTTTAAAAACAGATGTGATCCAGAAATAAAGATATTCCAGTTGAAAGAAAAAAAAGAAGCTATGGTAGGGAAATGTTCTTCTGTAACAGGTCAGATCAATCCAAAACTAAATATTTCCAGAATTTACCTGAAATCATCCTTACTTAAACATTTTTTCCATTCCCTGTGTCACAGACTTCTTACTAAGGATAATATCTTCTTATAATTTACTACGCCATGCAGTCATGTGGAGATTTTCTTATTGTCATTGGTTTTTTTTTACATGGAAAGTATTCAGTAAAAAAAAAAGGTAGTAAAGATCTTTCTTGTCTGTGAAATTATTGTATATTTTTTACTTGAGAGTAGTTTATGCAACTTGCATCTTTTCCAGATTACATGCTTGTATTTGAAACAAATTATTTTCTTTTTAATGGAAGAATTTTTATTGATGTGATCTTTTAAAATGTATTTGATTTATAAAACCACTGAGACTAGAGATTGAAATATCCACTATTCTTCTGCAATGGTGAACATGGCAAAGCCACTTTTACTCTTGAAGAAATGATAATGCTTCACTCCCTATAACATGAATTATACATTACAGGATGTAAGCTACATTAGATCATGTCAAAGCAGATAGTTTGACATACATAGAAATCTGCACCAGCCTGACATTTAGATTAAAATCAAAACCCTTATTCTTACTGTAGATAAAGCCCAATAGATGGAAAGAATTATCTTCATCATGTAAAGTACCTCTCTCATGTGAGATTTTCATTCAGACTACGCTAAAAGCACTCTACCATTTCTTTGACGTTTCATATAAACCATGCTTTCCCCGAAACTTCTGCTTTGTTAGATCTTCTACAAAACTCTTCAATTGAATACATTCCTTTAGCCCTCTTTTTAGCAAAAGACATCAGATGAGAACATGGGAAATGGAAAAAACCCCCAAAATCTAGAAAACATTAGAGACAGATATTTTATGTTCACAGTAATACTGAACTAGGAAATACAAAAAGTGGAAACCAAAGCTTACTGCTGGCTGCAGAAGTGTTCTTTTGTGCAAATAATTTGTATCTTTCTTCACATTTTTTCCTCTAATTCCAGGAAATTACTGCCTTTCATTTAATAGAAGAAAAAACACAATCAAATTATGCAGCTCAAAATCTGATATTAGAATATAATACTCTGGGCCATGGTATATACTTAATGACATGCAGAATATACTTAAGAATGCATGTGTGTTGGAAATATCTGACAAGCTCTGCTCATCTGACCAAAATTCTGGGCAATTCAGTCAGTCCACACTGCCATCTTATAGTTAGAGAGCTAAAGCTTTCTGTAAAATGATATAGCAGTGTTAGTATATGGACTAAACTCTCTTCATTCTCAAGCACAGAACTGGCTCCAGTTGGGCTGTATGGCTACCTCATTGTCAAAAACAGAAGACAGCTTCTATTTTTATATAAAAATAAAGTCTTTATTAATAAGGAAATTAATTAAAATCGGTTAATTAAAATCTAATAATAAAAGAAAGAAAAATCCGGGATACGGGTAAAAGGAGGAATAACAGGATTAAAAGAAGAAAAAGAAAACCGGGAATGCAGGGATGGAAGACTCTTTTGGTTGATAAACGACCTTGAGTCCCCAGGGTAGGACTCCTGCGTTGCTGGGTTGACTTCAGCTAGTCCAAAGTCAGGTGGTTATAAAAGGCTCCAGTGGAGTTAGAGGCCAAGTACCAGCAACGGGCTCTGCCGAGGCTAGTCCAAAGGCGAAAAGCAAGCTCTTGAGGTGTGCAGCAACTTTTATAATGTCCAGGCTCTGCCCGTTACCGCCCACAGGTCCGCCCCCATGGTTACAGCTGATTGGTGGTCCTTCAAGGTGAGATCATCTCAGTCCGCCAATGGGCTGCTGTTGTCTAGGGGTTGAAGTTTGGTGGTTTGAGTGGCGGGAAGGAACCTAATTGAAATTCATGGTTTCCATGGTGCAGGTTGCAGGGCCAACGATCGGTGGTTAAAAATAGTAAAGCGTCAGTTAATATTCGCCCTTTGCTGGCAGAGCCTCCTCTCCATTAGATAGTTAAAATCATAAAATATTCAACAAATAGTTCCATAAAACATTTAACAAACTTCATATAACAATAGGATATTGTCTGATAACATTATAGACATTTGGTAAAAATGTTAAAACAGAGGAATAGTAGTATTAAATAGAGAAATAATAGAGGAACTTTCTGGAACATCTAAGAAGGGTGGTTTCAACTCGGAATAAACTGGTCTCAACTGGGGTACATATAAAAACTCTCAATTGAGCAACTTTAACTCTTAATTAACTAAACATTGAAATAATTAATCATTTATGAACTTGACCAATGTTACCCAATATGCAAGGACAAACTTAGGTTTGTGCATAACATTCATGAACGGTGATGGTGGAACAGAGGATGTTTAAGGTGACTTTTAACAGCACTATTTTAAAAACAGCAAACCTTTTTTAAAAAATCTTCTTTTGCTTGCTGTATGCAGGAAAATCTGTGCTGAAAAGTAATATCATTCTTGATAGCTTGTCACAGTCCCTGGACGTATTTAAAAAAAAGACTGGATGTGGCACTCAGTGCCATGGTTTAGTTGATGAGGAGATGTTAGGTCATAGGTTGGACTAGATGATCTTAAAGGTCTTTTCCAACTTAGTCCATTCTGTGATTCTGTGATTCTGTGATTCTCTTATTCAGTGATTCTGTGATTCTGTTCAAATATGAAAATAATCATAGTTAGCTTTTTCTGTGGAGATATACTGAAGACACTTAGAAAAACAAAATTTTCCAGACCTTCTTAGAGAAAGCTAACTTGAAGATTAACCTGTTTTTGTTTATTGTATTAGAAGTGTCATCAGAAAAAAAGAATAAAGTACCAATAAAGTGACTTTGAACAGGGATATGCTGCTGTCCCTGGATTGAATTGTTCTATCAAATGACATTCACTCTCTGATCTCATTTTAGCTTTTTCTGTCCCAACAGTTTCCTTCATCTGTTCCTAACACCTTTCTGAGTTCATTTACTCCACCTTCAATTTGGAAAACTCCGGGCATGGTCCTAAACAAATTCTGTAACTTTTCGTCTCTGTATGGGAAAGATCAAAAAAAAAAAAACCAAAAAAAAACCCTGATTGATTCTCCTCCTTTTTCTAAATCATGTAGAGAAATCCAGCAGATACAGGATCTGGCCATGAGATACTTTTCATATGATTTTCTTTTGAATAGCATTTTCAAATTTTTTTACAACCCAGACATTTCTCTTGAGTCTCCCCACTCTCTCACAAGTCTGGCATTCAAAGCATTTAAATGATGAAATAAAAGCCATTAAGTAAATCTGTAAGCATGACACTCTCCAGACTGAACAGTTTATGTTCATATAATGAGCCTTGAGTAACTAATGGAATGAAAACAGCTAAGAAAAGTTGCCACCCATATATTTCACAGATTCTGTATGCATTCCTTTCCTTATCATTAGAGTTTTGGCTTTCAGGATATGTTATATAGTCATACGAATAAAAATGCACTCATTCCTCAGAGGAAACATTCCCTCACCAGAAAAAATAAAAAGAAAAAATTAGTTCCTCTGGCTTATAGGACTTCCGCGACTTCATTTGCAAGAGCCTGTGGACACATACTGTTTTATGTGCCTATTACAATTGCATAACACTAATATACATATTAGAGTGTAGATTGCCAGAATTGTTTACCTTCCACAAGGAATTAGTTGTTTGCCTACCACTGCCTGCAGAAAGGGGAATGTGAAAAATGGCAACCTTCCTGTTAAATGATGTATGTATGAATGAATAAATAGTATGACAATCACTAATTCTGAATGGGTTTCTTGCTGCACAGAGAAAGGAAAATAGTGAAGTGGGTTGAAAGTAGACTACCCAAAAAGTTCAGTCCTCTCTGACATGTTAGCATTGTCAGACTATCTCTAAGTTTTCAGTTGTATGGGTATTTCAAACAATTTACCTTTATAAAAGTAATTTCTTCTACAACCCGTCTGAAAAAAATTGTGATCTGTGAATATTGCAGAAAGGTACTCAATTTTTTTTTTGGTCAGTCTTTGATGAGTCTGGCCATCCCCTTAAAAAACCAGAACTTTTATTTCTCTATACTGGCTTGTCACCCATGTATCAGATTAATGAGCCAAAGTGTATCACTTAGTAATCAGTATATAAAAAAGTAAAAAAGAGTTGCAAACAACAGCAATGTATTTCGAGAATTTATGATGCAGGGCAATGAATTAGAAAAAAGTAAGTACACTTAGCCAAAGATGAGGGGTAGCCCACCTGAGTGGAATTCACTAGTTGTATGAATAAATAGAAAGTCATTGTAACATGTTACAAGCACCCAGTGATTATTTTTCCTCATTTAATTGTTTTCACAATATATACACCAACAGGAGAAATAGAATATTTTTCACATATTAGCAACCTGAAAATATATAATCAATTTCTCTATACTATTTTTTCTTGCTTGTGGTAAAATGCAAGTGGAAAAAAAAAAGGAAAAGAAAAGCTGTGCTTCCACAAACAACTGTTAACCTGTTTGATTTGTGAATAGCACAACAATTCAGATCAGCTTGATAGATTGAAGTAGTCATAAAAAAAATGAAACACAGAAAATCAAACTCACATGAAACCTAATCATATATTGACAAATCCAGGGAACCATGTTACCACTGCATCTGGCAGACAAGAGGAACAAGGACCAAAGCAATAGAATGCAATTGATGCAGCAATAAATAATTCTAGAAAGTAATGAGACAATGAGGAGTGTCTTTTCCATTTGAAGCCTTTTAATAATGATAGAAAGAAAATGCATGGGCAGAAAGCGTGAGACTAAAAAAGTCAATGTGTCCTTACTCAGGTGGACCAAGCTATCATGCTATTTCATTGTTCAAGGTGACAAGCACACCTTATTGCCCTAACTCTCTGGGCCTTCTTATTCTTCAGTATCAACAGAAAGGCAAATAGAAGACCACAGAGCCATTTCCGCTGCTGTTTCAGTAAGTGACATGTCTTAATTATGCTGCAATAAGTGCCATTCATCTAGTGGCAGGGTTTTCTAAAGAGTTATTTTAGAACCTACTGTGATTGTGTCTCTCATATGAGTGAAGAGATTTGTTAGACTATGTATATGTTTAGCATGAGAAATGAAACGATGGAGACAAAGGAAACTATTCCTGGCACTATCACATTCTTCCCATTTTGGTCCTTAAGTATTCAGAGAGAAGTCTCTCAGTACCACTTTTACAGTGACAGCCCTGTTTATTTCCTTCTGTTTAAAATTTATGTATTTGTACCTTTAATGTATACAACAGAGCTATATACTATTGGTTATTGTTGATAGCACAAAGGCCTTGTTTACAAATCAGTTCAGTTAATTAGGTTGATACAATAACTTTTGCAAGATTAATAAATGTCTTAACACAACAGAGTTCGACTTCTTCCAAAATGAAATGGTATATGTCCCTAAATTTACACTTGAAACAAAGTTTTATAAATAATATTAAATAAACTTGCAGGTCACTTGCAGGAAATGAAGCAGGTTTGATTTTTTTTTTTTGAAAGTCTAAATTAAGTTGATTTCACACTTTCATATTATTTCCATGGAAGATGATTTCTAAAACCCCATTGGCCTAGCTCATAGGCTGTTAAGTTTAACAAATCACAACTCATTACAATTTGTTTTCTTACTTGAACATCCTGCAGATACATGGATAACTTGAGATTACTAAATAGTACTATTCTAATTAAAAGAGTTCGATTAGAGCTTTGTGACCTACTCTTCCTGAGAGTTAACCCAGTGTTGACTAGCTTTGAAAAGTTTAGCTGCATTACATACAAGACTGTATTTTATATTTATAAGTTTTGCAATTTGTTTACTTCAAAATACCTTGGCATGATGCTAGGGGTAGCTGAACTGTTAAAATTTAATACTTTTTTAGTATAAGCTCTTTATTTCTCTTCACAACGTCCAAACTCTGCCTCCTTCAGGCTATTAAGATACTGTGCATTAAGTTTTTAGTCTACCTATGTGTCGTGTTCCAAGAATTCTCCCATCTCTCTGATAACTACACGTACAGAGCCAGACACTTGGTATTCCAAATTGCAGTGTTCTTTCTGATTTATGATTTATTCTCTTGTGTTTTTAATAATTATTTCTAGAGCAGAATGGATAAGAATATTTGTGTTAGAACTGTGCAAACACAAACTAATAGCTATCCAAAGCAATAGTAGTAACTGATATATAAACATATATTATTATAATTTATAGTAAAATATATCGAAAGAAAATCGTAGAAGAGAAAAGTTATGCTAAAAGACAAGTATGAGTAGCTACTTCACAAGAAGGACTACTTGGAATTGTTTATGAAGTTAATTTTTGGTTTGGTTTGGTTTAAAAGAATTTTTTTTTCTTAAATGAATTCAATATTTTAACAAAATATCCTGTGGTTTGAGTTGATCTTTAAAAACAAGAAGCCAGGAAAGATCTCAAAGTATAATTAAAACCAAGAAACTAACAAAGAGATTGATGAGTAGATCTAATTTCTGTTTTTTGTTTTAGAGTGGTTGTCATAGCATTATTTTAACTTTGATGAAATACCTCAAAACATTTTGACATGCACTTGCAGATAACTCACATGCTTCAGTGTGAAGAAATAAACATAACAGATTGTGTTATTCCTGTGTAACATGATCCAAAGCCTATAGAGGTAAAGGAAAAATTGCTACTGGCAATGGACCAGGTTCTTATATTTATCAGTCTGAATGTCATCTTGGTATTATTACTTGTAAAGAATTCACTGCATAGAAGATCAAGAGACAGATTTTCACTCTAAAATTTCAATAGTAGCACAAACACTTGAAATTTTACAGTGGAATATGGAGGTAGGCTTTAGTTATTCTCTTTACAAGAAAATGTGTTTACAGTGGATGAGTCAAAAGAAAGAGACTATAATCCTCAAAATGCCAGAAATCTGCCTGACATTATTAAGAATCTTGCCGGTGTATGGAATACTTGACCACGTCCTTTCTTTGTACGCTTTCCTTATGGATGGCCATCTAAATCAGTACATAATACTGAAAGAATACCAGTGCATGAGATTCTACATTTTTATTCATGGAGTCATATTATCTTGAATTATAATAACTTAAAATATTAAAAAGTTAAGGGATAATTCACCTTGGAAGTCAAACCATGTGTCTATCTTGATTAAAAAAAATCTGAAATTGGAATATGTCATTGTCCAGTGAATCTTAATAGCACTCAGTTAATGTCTAAGTACAAGAATTTCCACTTTTTCTTGAGCACCTTTCTCCTTCTATAATATTCTTTAATATTCATATTTTCAGCTCCAAAGTTACTATGAACAATATTTTCAGAGGATCATGAAACACAGGATCTTGGAAATATTTGTACTGCCACTGGATTAGGTGCTGAAATACCTTTGATGGCTCAGATCAAAGTCCAGCTAACTTTTATTGACACTCAATGCCCAAAGCCCTGTAAAAAGCTAACTTTATCTACACAAACGTGAAAAACCCAATACATTTCTCATTGCCCTACTCTGATTTGACTGGTGATAAATTAAACTAATTCTCCAGATTTGAGTCTGTTTTGGCTGTGATGGTAATTACTGAGTGATCTCTCCCTGTCCTTATCTTGACCCATGAACCTTTTGTTATATTCTCTTTTCCAAGTCCCATTAAGGAGGGGTTAGGGTAAGGGTTAGGTTTAGGTTTAGGATTTGGGTTAGAGTTAGGGCTAGCGTTAGGGTTAGGGTTATATTTAGGGTTAGGGTAAGGGTTGCCATTAGAGTTATGGTTAGGGTAAGGGTGGGGTTTAGGTTTAGGGTTATGGTTCAGGTTAGCTTTAGGGTACAGTTAGGGTTATACTTAGGATAAGGCATTTGGTTTCGTTTAGGGTTAGGTTTACAGTTATGTTTAGTGTGAGGTTTAGGTTTACTGTTAGGGTTAGTCTTCAGAGGGTTAGGGTTAGGTTTACAGTTATGTTTAGTGTGAGGTTTAGGTTTACTGTTAGAGTTAGTCTTCAGAGGGTTAGGGCTAGGTTTAGGATTAGGGTTAGGGTTATATTTAGGGTTAGGTTTCGGTTTATGGTTAGAATTATGGTTAGGGTTATGGTGGGGTTTAGGCCTAGGGTTAGGATTATGGTTCAGGTTACGTTTAAGCTACAGTTAGGGTTACAGTTAGGGTTAGGTTTTTGATTTTGGTTAGGATTAGGTTTAGGGTTATGTTCAGTGTGAGGTTTAGGTTTAGTGTTAGGGTTATTTTTAAGAGGGTTTAGGATTGGAGAGTAGAGTGGTGGACACTTGTCATTCAGGCAACATTTGTCAACCAGAGCCATTCAAACACAAATTAAAGAACAATGTCAGATGCAGATGACTTTTTAAAATTCTTTTTTAAGGTTATGGCTTTTTTTTCTGAACATAAAATTTAGTTTAAGCAGCCTAACTAAATTCGCAAAATAATTTTTTGAGAGATATTGTGGTTGCACAAAATTTATCTTCCTAATCCTTACCTGAATTACACCAAGTGTTTTAAAATATTATCCTGAAATAAATATTTTTGTTTGGAAATAAGTTTTAAATTTTTCTTCTTTTTGTAGCTTAAAATAAAATGATTTTTAATAATTGCTTACCTCCCTACTTCATTACCGTGGTTTCTCTCTTCCACAGATTCTAATAAAAAGAAATAGAGAAAAGTGTCAGATTTTCTTCTGAAACGTACATCTTTCATGCATATTTCCTAAGAATAGATTTTCTTACTTCTACTTTTGTAGATTACCACATTTCTCAATAATTTACTGATTTCAGTGGACCAGATACAGGTAGTTCTAAAAATTCTTATAATAAGATAGTGTTAATAGCAATTAATTCTTGGCAATTAATTCTTTTGTTCCTATATAGAAGCTTATGTGTATATCATATGCTTAAAGTCTTATTACATGGTGATTAGCAAAATATTTTTACCACAAAAATTTCAGTATGATTATAATGGTTTTTTTCTGTTTCCTGGACTTTTCTGTTACTTTGCAATAAAAAAAAACCTGAAGAAATAATAGGTTGCAGAAATAAATGAGTTTGATATTAAAACCGGTCTCAAGATGATATTCTTCTTTAACACCTGAAAAAGATTTTTAATGTGAATAGCTCATAAGAGATTCTAACATTTATGCTCGTATTTAGTCTTAGAGTTTCCTCCATTGACATCAATTAAATTATCCCCAATTCAAAAATCTTTGGCAATTTGGTAAGAGAACACAGTGGTGGACAGATGGAGTTTCTGTTATTCTTTGAATTTTTACCCCTAAGTACTTTGCACCATAATTCAAACAAAAGTCCCACAAACTCGTCCTGCTTCTACTGATTTAAAGGTAAATATATTATATGAAGTTCAAATATCCTGTCTTAATTTAAAAAATACTTAATATTTTGTCTGATGCATTGAATAAAATTCTTGAAATGTGTTCTTGTCACCTATACAATAATGTAGTATGCAGCTTAAACATCTATTAGAAACGTAATCATTCATTTGCATTCATTTTTACTTTTAATCATCATATTATACACATCTTAGTAAACAATCTATATTGGCACATGTTTTGGGTTTGCTAGAGTGGTGTTTGAATAGGACTGTTTGGGGAGAATTAGCAGGTATGTATTTTTGAATAAACATCTTGGTGAGAAATAAAAATTATGAATCTGTATTAATCTTGAAAAATATAGATTTTGTTTTATCAGTAGCAGATTTTTCATTTGTCTAATTTTGCATGTCACAGTTTGGGAAAGGGTCTTTATTTGAGGTTAACTCTAAACCCAAATGCCTAAGAAACAAACAAGCCAAAAAGTACACAAGTGGGTTTACATATTTTTTCCCCTTTTGATTAAAATGAACAGTGATCAGAAATAAAAGATCCTTTGTGCAACCTTTCAGTGTTTTTTGAAGTGAAAACATAGTATTTTTATTTGATAAATAAAATCTCTTTTCTGGGTGCTGCAGTACCTATAAATGATCAGTTCATTGCCTTTTTGCCCATGCTTGTTATTGTACAATTAAATAAAGCAGACTAAAATCTGCTATCTGAACCTGAGTTACAGCAACTTAAACCAGTTTGTCCAGCTTTCTTCCCCTCATATATATGTTCATCCATATAGGTTCATCTGTACTGTCCATGAGGGTAAGTTCTTGACTAAGCATCTCTGACCATACTTGACCATTGCCTAAGAAACTGTTACTTAGCATTGGGCAAAAGCATATCGAGGAGCAGACTCACAATGAAACATGCCAGAGGATTGTACAACAGAATTTTATTTGAGCACTGTATTGGTTTGCCACGGCCTGGTTTTGGGTAGCAGGGGGGCCACAAAGATGGCTCCTGTGAGGAAGCTGCTGGAAGCTTCCCGCCATGTCCAGCAAAGCCAATGGCTGATGGCTCTGAAGATGGACATGCTGGCCAGAACTGGGCCAACGAGAGAGGTTGGTAACGCCTCTGTGATGGCATATTTAAGAAGAAAATCAAAACAAAGTCACAAGATTTTGGGATTCTAGTCAGAGAAGAAGAGGAGGTGAGAATATGTGAGGGAAAACAACACGATGACACCAAGGTCAGTGAAGAAGGAGGGGGAGGAGGTGCTCCAGGCCCCGGAGCTGAGATTCCTCTGCAGGATGTGGTGAAGACCACGGCGAAGCAGCCGTGCCCCTGCAGCCCATGAGGATCCACGGGAAATGCAGAGATCCACCCACAGCCTGTGGGGGAGGTGCCCATGGCAGAGTGGGTGGATGCCTGGAGGAGGCTGTGATCCAGTGGAAGACCCAGTGGAGAGAGAGGGCCCTTGCTTCCAGGCTGGAGCAGCCTGTCCTTGGAGGACTGCACCCCGTGGAAAGAGTGACCCACGTCGCAGTAGTTTTGGGAGGACTCTCAAAGTGCCCGTGGGAGGGACTCACACTGCAGCAGGTGTGGTTTGGTTGCTGCTCGTGAGAGCAGACCCACGCCGGGAGGTTCACAGAGAGCTGACTCCCGTGGGAGGGACCCAACGGCCTCACAGGGAAGGACTCTTATCCCGGAGGAGGGGAAGAAAATCTTGATGATGGACTGACCAAACCCCCCTGCCCTGCCTCCCTGTGTTGTCAGTGGGAAGGAGGGAGGGCTTGGGAGTGGGGAAGGTGTTTTAAGGGCTTATTTTACTTCTCATTACTCTCCTCTGATTCTGTTAGTAATAAATTTCACTTAGTAATCAAGGCTGAGCCTGTTTGGCCCTTGAAATATTTCTCCCGCTCTCCTTATCTCACCCATAAAGCCTCAGTTAACCCTTTTTCTTCTTTTCCCTCCTTTTGCCCATCTGTGGTAGGGGAGGGTGAGCGAGCTATTCTCATGGGTGCCTGGCATTGGGCCAGTGTCAAGCCATGACAAGCACCAATCCTGAAGTCATTATTCCAGGCTTATGGAGCAGGCTGCCTGACCAGACAAGTACTCTGTAATGTCTTCCACTGGATAGGAAGAGAAGCTGCAGTGATGTATGGGGAGAGACCCAGCCTTCTCAGACAGTCTGACATGAGAAAAAATACGAAAAAAAATGAAGCTTGACAATTCAGTATTCATTGAGCTTATCCAGGAACTTATGACATCCTTCATCACACATTGAAACATATAGAAGTTTTCTACCTCCTCTACTGGTTATTATAAAAGTCATTTAACGCAAATGATGGGTCTCTATCATTTTAAGACTTCCAATTCTCTGGTGTTCAGTTTAGCAGGACAAATGGATATGGTATTGAAAGAACAACTTAATAACATAATTTTTAAAAAATTCAGCTTTGATGCTGAAAGAGTAATCTGACATATTGAAAGGATTTTGTTAGTAGCATAGTTTCTTTGTCTCACTCTTTTTCTAAAACTTGGGAAGGCTCCAAAGAATATTCACCACCTATGGACGTCACACTGGATAAAATGTCCCAAATTATCAAACTAGTGGCAGGGCATAATTTGTCTAGACGGTAGATTACTTTAGTTTTAGGTGGTTAAAGCCAAGGTCTGTTACTCAAAAAGAAAGTTGCAAGTAACCTCTGCAAGCAATTCTAAAACCTTAGAAACAGAGGCATCAGGCAATTTTTCTGTCTCTATCCTATTCTGCTCTTTCTGTTTAGTTCTAATATATTAAGATTGTTTATGGTATAAATAATAGATTTTAAGTATTTGAAATAAACTTTATCATGAAAATTTTTAGATTTCTCTTCTAAGCCTACTTTTTATCTGAAGTCCAGAGTAGATAAAAAAGTTGCACATAGTGAGTAGTGTCATAAAAGATTTAAGCATCTAATCAGTTGAAGCAATATGCAGGGTTTGACCAAATGTATAGACTTTCTAAGAGAGCTCGAAGCAAATTAATATCTCCTAAATTTTGATTAAAATCATAGAATCATCATAGAATCATGGAATGGCTTGGGTTGGCAGGATCATCTAGTTTCAACCCCACTGTCATGGTGAGGGAGCCTTCCACTATACCAGGTTACTTAGAGCTCCATGCAACTCAGAGCTCCATCCAACTCTTCCAGGGATGGGACATTAACAACTTCTCTGGGCAACCTGTTCCAGTGCCTCAGCACCCTCACAGTCAAGAGTTTCTTCCTAATATCTAATCTAAACCTACTTTCTTTCAGTTTAAAGCCATTCAACCTTGTTCTATCACTGTTTATATGTCCTTGTAAAAACTCTGTCTTCATTTTAGGCTCCCTTCAAGTTCTGGAAGGACATGTTAAAATCACCCTGAATCTCTTTTCCAGGCTGAAGAATCCCAACTCTCTCAGCCTTTCCTCATACAAGATGTGCTCCATCCCTGTAATTATCTTGATGGCCCTCTTCTGGGCTCGCTCCTGCAGGTCTATGTCCTTCCTGCGCTGGGGACACCAGAGCTGGATGCAGTACTCTGGGTGGGGTCTTATGAGGGTGAAGAGACCAGTATTGGATGGTTAATCATTCATTGTCTAAGGCAAAGATAGTAATTCTAAGCATTCTTTATAGTAAATGGAGAGCCACAGCCACCCTCAAATGATACATGACATCCTAAAACAGATCTCCAAGGGAAAGATGAAGAATTCTCTAAAGCTTTTCATTTCCTTCTACTGAGTATACAGGGAAGCCAGAATGGTTTGTTTTGATTTGGATAACTAACATTTAGACATGTAATATTAGGTAATAGATATGCCAAAGAATTATAGAATTCACTGAATTAATGTATGTTTTACACACCCAACAGCTCTGAAAAGCAGGTAGTTTACTAATAACCATGCTTTAACTTGGGATCAGAATGAATACTGAATCCAGATCTGATTATCATTTCAATCCTTTCTCAATCAGATTACTCTAAATTTTTTCCTTGGGGAAAAAAAAAAAAGAAAAAAAGAAAAGCACAGAACTCCATTTCTTTAAAATAAATGAACACTCTGTACCCATCCTAAAGGTGTGCTTTTGGAACCTATGTAGAAAAGTAGCCTTTTTCTCTTGGTTTAATCCATGTACAAATTGCAGGAAATGTTTATCAAGCTAAAAAAATATTAAGGCTCTCTAATGATAGATCTATCTAATAATAGATCATAAGATCTATCTAATGATAGATTATCTGTAAAGGACTAATGCATAAATAAATTCTTTAGAGTCAGAACACCCACCATGGATTATTAGCCTTGCCTGTAAGCAAAAAGTGGAGTATAAGCTCTCCAACCATCCATGTACCATGTCAATACTGCTTTCACTTGAATGAACACTGTTCTAGCTGTGCATGCTTGCTTTTCAGTTGTACTAGGGCTTATTCCTAAGCTCCTGCCTTTAATATTTCAGAATTTCCTTTATCAGACGAACTTAAAAAATTCAATGTCTGCTTTAGGCAAGCCAAATAAAATCAGCACCACAATTGAATTACAATTACACCAGTCATAATCTTCTTTAACTGAAAACTAACAAAACAATTCCAGTGCATAAACACCAATGACACTGTCTCATGTTAAGGTATTGTGTGGGCTGGGTGCTCTCTGGGAGCTGGGAACATGAGCAGAGGGGCCAGCCAGAGCCTGTCCCAGTGCCCATCGGGAGCAGAGCAGCCAGGAGCACACCAGGGGGAGCATTGAGAGCCTCCCTGGGATTGTGGGTGGAACTCCTGGCTGGACAGGGCAGGGCTGTGGGGAGCTGGACACCAGGATTTCTGGGGCAGAGACAAGTGGCACCAGGGGGCTGGAATGGCATTATGGGCTGTGGGTGGATTGGGGAGAGCCCCAGGAAAGGGTGGTCAGGCAGATGAAATGCCTCTATTGCCCTAAAGTCCTCAACATTTCACGCTTCGTGGAAGACTGCAAGACAGTTAAGAAATCACTGGTTTTTGCAATGCCATTCAAATAGCATTCAGCTGGACAAACAGTGCAGAGGTGAAAATGGCAACCTTTTATTTAAAAAGGGAAAAAAAACAGGCAGGAAAAGACAACTTTTGTTTTGTTTTGTTTTTTTTTTAAAACCACGGTATACCTCATAAACAGAGCTTCCTCTTCAGTTTTAAAATTGACTTTGTGAAAACAATGTGGTTTTGGGGCCTGTTCTTTGTGTACAGTTGGACTTGTGAACAGGGAGGTATTATGAGCAGAAATTAATTTTAAGTTGACAGAAACAATGTGGATCTTGGAAAGTGGAGACTGCCCTGCATAATTTCATGGCCTGAACATAATCAATATGTTTGTTAACTAAAAGTTCCAGTTGCAGAACTTTTCTTCAGTTCCACTGTTTTTGGTGTTTTCCCTTCAGTTACATTTATGCAAACTGACTGAAAGTAATGGAGTTGCACAAGTGAATCCAAAGGCAATACTTGGCCTGCAAAAATCTTTATTATTGGTGATCCATGAGTCAGATAGAAGACAAATAAGCTCCCAAATCCCAGACCTAATTTAAGGACTGGCAGTCAGAAAAGCATTTCAATTGTAAACTGAATTAGTTTGATTGAGAAATTATGGTGGGGAAAAAAACCTATTGAATGTGACAATACTATATTTGTAGAGAGTTTATAGAATAACCTTGCACTTTTAGAATTAATCACATCCTGCTGCTTATTCCCTACTTGAAGACAAAATGCTCCATTTTGATATTACAATCGGTTACCATAGAAATCATAATCAAGACAAACAAAACAAAAAGAAAATTATGATTTCTGGTGAGGCATAACCAGAGGAATTCTTGTAAAACAAGGAATTTTCTTCCTTTAAGCATCAGTTATAACAAATATAAGAACAGAAATGTTCTTTTTTTACATGCAAATGCACATTTATATAAATGTAGTTAAATAGTATATTTTTTGTTTTAAAAAACACAGTTTCATTTAATTGCAAAGAAAGGGTGATGAGGTAGCACATTGCTATTTAAGATCCTAACTATGCAAAACCAAATTATAGAGTAGGTCTTAAAAGTTAGCGCACACACACAGAGTAAAACAACATTCCCAACCACAAAAATTTGCGCCAAAAAAGTAAAAAAGACCAGTCCAAAAAATTGTGAAGAATCTCCCCAAATCAATATAGCTCTGTTTACAACATGAGCCATAATGGTTATAAGGTTTTTGCATTCTTTATGTCTTTGCCTTAAAATGAGAGTATGTAGTTAAAATTTTTCACATAATTAGATATTACTGGGTCTTGGTAAACATTGTGAAGGAGAGGAAGAAATTATGAAGGTGCTTTGGGCCTTTTTACCATCTTGAATAATTGAATATTTATTTAAAGTCTGTTATATTTTCACAATCAGAGAAGAGTCTGAGTTGGGAGGGACACACAGGGATCTTTGAGTCCATCTCCAAAGTGAATAACCCATACAGGGACCAAACCCACGACCTTAGTGGCATTAGCACCACACTCTAACCAACTGAGCTACTCTCAGGGTCAGTGATAACTGTAACTGGCTAACAAAATCAGGTTTATACAATATATAAGGATAAAACAAGGCTAAAAGATTAATATATACCCAGTATTAAAGTCAAGGAGAAACTACATACGAAATATGACTCCATAACCTAGTTCTTCTCTTGAGAGAATCACGGATTTTCTGGAGATTTTCTGTACTTTTCTGTAGACTGTAAGTGCAATTAAAAAAATAGGAGTAATCTAGAGAAAAATACAGGAGTCAGGACCTTCACTCATTTTTTGTAAACTCTCCAAACTTTAGGGTGATGTCCCAACATCTGTGTTTTTTCCTTGTCACGTGAGGTATGGGTTTTTTGGGAGAAATTGAAAGGCATTTTCACCCAGTCTTATCTAGCCTAATGAAGACAGTATTTTCACAGATGAGGTTGGTTCCTCAAACCTTGCAAATGAGATATATACTCCCTTCTCAAATACCAGTATAATAATGTTCATTGCTCATAGTTTTTGGTATGGATGTACATTTCTTTTCATTACATATTCTGTTCATTGTCCTGAAAACTCTTATTTCCCCTTTTTATTATACTCCTTGAAATAATGTCTCTTTACTTCACTCTTATAATGATTTCTTCCTTGGGCTAGTAACACTTTCTTTGTATATTCCTAAGATGACAATGACAAGCTTCTGCAAAGCATATTTGAGATACGTCCATTTTTCACTCCTATTTTCACATTCTCATTAGAGGGTAACGCTGAAACTTATGTCACTGCTGTATTCATTTATTTATTTGCCAAACCTATCACTTGTGGGTTTGTTATGCAGTAGTCATATCTTCACTAATAATTTTCCAGCTGAAATTGGAAAATTAAACACGTTAAAGAATTGATTCTTTATAAGGGAAGACAAAAAAATATAAAAATTTTCTCGGAGTGAATAACAAATTACACCGTGTAAAAAATGTCCAATTATTGTCTGTCAAAGCAGTACTGGTGATTAGCTCCATAAATTCAGGAAAAAAAATGTGCTGCTGATGGATACAGGTTATTACACATATTAGTACAAGATCCAGACAGTCTCCTAGAACAAGACATTAGATGTGTAGTATATGTTCAGACAGCAGCAGTGCTGGAGCTGTCCTTTAGTGAGTAACTAAAATTGGTATAAATTAGACAAAGAGCATCACTCTAGGATTCTTTTTTATCTTTTTAAGTGGCAAGCATGAAGTATGTTTACTGCTGTAGTGAAGACTCATGTCAGAAGGGTAATAGCACCACAGGCATGCATAAAAGTATGCCAGGACAGCTAAAATTTCTAATCTGTGAAAATTAGAACTAAATTCTAAGTTTACTTCCCTAAAAGAAAACAAAAAATTCTATTTCATTCATGATCTCTAAAGCACGTCTGTTAAGCAAACCCTGATTTTGTGAAAGCTGCATTAAATTTTATGAATAATATATTTCTTCTTTTCCCCTACTATAACACTGTTTTCATGACTGTATTCATACTTCATGGTCCAGCATGCTAAACTGAGAAGGCCTGAGATGAGTCAGATTACTAAATTTGTACAGATGCAATCTTCTCTGTACATAGTTGTTGAAACTGAACAGACAGAAGAGATAATTTTCAATTTGCAAAGGTTTACTGTACAGCGGGCTCATTATTAAGGAACAGTGATCAAAAGGATTTAATGGCCCTCAAGGGAAGTTTGGGTTAAATTGATTCTAGGTAATTCAGGAAAAAAATGCCTTCTTGGTTGTTGGTTTTACATGTCTTCAATCTATGACCTGGTTTAAACTCACATTGACCTTCATGATCTGGTACACAGCTTTTACAAATAAAGACAGGAAAAGAAGCTATGAAAGACAGAAGATATGAAAGATATGATAAATGTAGGACAAGATGTAAAAAACTTTACACTGGAAGAGGGTAGTTTTAAATTATATATTGGGAAGAAATTCTTTACTGTTTGGGCGGTGAGGCACTGGAAAAGGTTGCCAGGGAAGATGTAGTTGCCACATCCCTGGAAGTGTTCACGCCAGGTTGGATGGTGACCTGGGCAATCTGGTTAGCAGAAGGTGTTCCTGCTCATGGCAGGGGCATTTTAACTGGATGGTCCTTAAGGTCCCTTCCAACAAAGCATTTTATGGCTCTATGATTCTATGAAAAGACTTCTAAACAGAAGCAAATAAAAGGTCTTATTTTCAGCACATTAAGGAGAGCTCACAGAAGAAGTTGCAGAAAATTATTCATTTAAATACTTTTGTCAGTAAAGCTTTTTTTTCAGTCACCCAAAACCTCCTTGCTTCCAACATGTGATAATAAAAAAAGATATTCTTTCCTGCTCGATATTTCAAGCTAAGGTATAAACTTGGCCTTCACAAAACTTTAAGGAGATAAACTGTTTTCACTTGAGTCTACTCTTAAGAAAAATGGTGCTCATAAATCCTTGTAGAATACTGACTCCTCAAAATTGAAGTGAAAATACTGTTTAACATTAGGTAATGGCGACAATATGATAAAATATGATAATATGATAAAATGTATCTCTACCACATTAAGAATAACAATATTACAACAATGCTCTATCTTTATTGATGTTCATCACTATAATAACTAAACCCTGTGCTATAATTTGGAGTCCATTAAACAAGACCTTCCAGTTAAAGAATTTTCCACTTATCCTGCTTTTTTGTTTTGTTTTCTTTTTCTTTCAACTTTCATTTCCCCCTTTTTTAATGTGACAGCACAAACATTTGACCCAACTTAGAGGCAAGATATCCACCTGAAAAGAACTTAGAAAAGGAACCCTCTTGGATAAATCAATGTTCCTACTTAATTCAGCATCAAGCTGCAAAGAGCTCTGTGGAAGGCTATGTAAGTATACGAAAGAGTTGGAAGAGGATCTTTGGTAGCAGTGTTACCTTTCATATATGTCAAACTGATACATCCTTCCCAAGACAGGCATGGTTTGCCTTTTCGATTTACTGAAATATCCTTTCACCTATTGATTAAACTCACAGCTAGACCTTTGCATGGCAGTTGAATGACATCCAGTTGGATGAATTTTGTTGGAGCTGTGTTGATTTAAGTAAAATTCACAGATTAAGAAGATCCACAGAGTTTTAGATCTGAAAAGTGTAGGTCCAGGTTTTAAGCAGATTTGTTTTGTTTTGTTTTGTGGTGGCATTTTGTCAGTTTATTTGGGGCTTTTCCCAACTGTTTTATTTTTCTGTCAAAGAATCCTCTGTTCAACAGTTACTCAGAAGCTCCACTATAACACTCTTAGCCTAAAACTCTCACAAATTGTAGAATTAATTAAATCCCTAGAAAAACAGAGATGACTTTCACACACACTTTGATATACAGCAATTTATCAGCTCATAAATTCTTAACATTTCTCTTTGAAGTCACAAACATGCTATATTAAGTCTATGTGTATTCTATAAGGACGATATCAGTACATACAATCTAGAAGACATTAAAATTTTCTACCTAAACGTTTACATTTTAAACATGTACTTATAAGAACGATTTTAACACACTGTAATTTGCCTTTCATTTTGAACTACAAATTGAACCTGTTGTACTGTGGTTCTGTATCCGAACGTGATGTTCTGTGGGCCTCTATTAGTTTTGATGGGTTGCCATGGAAACTGGAGAGAAAGAAAGAGAAGGAGAATACTTTTCTAAGCTTTACCACAGAGAGTTACATCCTCTTCCACATTTCTGAGAAAGAAATCAGTGACTGAATTACAAAAGTTTATTTTTAGAGATAGGCTGTAGTACAACATATATTTTTGGCAAGATGGAAGGTATTAATGATTTATGCTGGATTTGCATTAAAGGCTTCTGTTTTTATACTAAGACCATGAATGTCACTGATAATGGGAGTTCGAGCTGTCTGAAATTTTTATCAACCTACCTACCCGGCACAAATGGGGCATGGGAGTGAATGATGAACGTATGAAATTGTGCTGCATGATGAGACATCAGAAAGCTGCCAAGTCTGAAAAGAATCAAAAATTAATCTTCTTGTTGAAATGTTCTCATCTTACAATGACTTTTTTGGCCAGATCAATGTGGATTAAAATTAAAATAGTAATGAAAAGCTTTGTATGATGTCCAAATTTACAAGGCTATTCAACAACTAAGTGTGTGAAAAAAACCCCACAGTTTTTGATGAAAAGAAGAATTTTCTGGATTCTAAATAGAACTTAGAAATAAAAATTATGGGTTTTTTTAGTGTATCAGACTAACAAGTATTAAAAACAAAACAAAACAAAACAACAAACAAAAATACCCCCATGAACAAAAAAGACCCAAAAATATTTACAAATAAGCAGATATTTGACAGGGATATTACATGTCAACTGTTATTGCTTGCATTGGAGGAATTTGGTGACACTTTACAAAGAACATCATGTGAGGTATATAAAATGTTTAAGTAGGTGAACACTCTAACCACCGTTTTATATATGCTATATATTTTTACACAGTATATTTTAGATAGATGTCCTGACTTTATCTTGAACTGACTGTTACATATTTATTGAGAAAAAGCAAGCTAATTTGTATCACAATTCTGTATACTTGCTGAGACTTAGTGAGATCTTCCAGTCAGCAGGTTGTCAACAGGAAAGAGATGTTATCCATTCGGTAGAAATCTTCCATAGAGAGGTACAGGTGCATTTCATTTTTTCCTTTTTTTTTCCTACAGACAAGAAAACCAATTATATTGTTAAAATAAAGAAAAGAAAAACAAATTGTCTGCAGCACCCACAGTTGTCCCATCTAAATTTAACAAATTATCATGTGATTAAAAATAACCATGCTCTAACTGAAGGTTCAAATCCTCCCTCTTCTGCAATAGGATTAAACCTTGGTTAAAAATCCAGGAAAAATTGCAAATTGCAGTGTTGAGGTACAGTATGTGATGAGTTGCCTACAACCAGAAGTAGGTGGTTGTGATCTACAGAGTGAAAAGAAGTGCCAGAAAAGGGCACTTAAATCCTGCATATGTGCAAATTTAACAGAGGAGCCTATTGTTTTTTTTTTTATTTTGGCTTTCATCTTCCACTGGGCTGCTATGGCACAGAGTTTGGGAATTCAGATATTCCTGGAAAACAAAATCCTGTGGTTTCTCCATTCTTCCTTGTCTCATATGTAGGGAAACAGAATGAATCTGTGGTGGTAAACTATATAGAAGAACATTTGCTTTATTTATTTTTTTTTTTCTCAGGGAAGTGCTTCACTTACATGACCTTCATTATGCGATTTGACAACAGAAGCATGTAAGGTTCGTGTCACTGACATGAAAATCATGCCCCTTCCATATGTGCAACACAGATGGGAAAGGAATCTCTCATCTTTAAAAGCAAATGTTTAAAATGAAGTTAAGTCCTTATAAATCCTTTTCCCTTTGTTGGATTCCTGAATCATGTGATGACTTTGCAGATTCTTTTCCAAGGTCTGAAACACTCAGTCTTCTTTTGGGACTGAAACCTCTTGAGAAAGTCTGGATTACTACAGCAAACAAAGCATTCAGAAACAGGAACTGAAATTATCTGTGTGAAATATCTAGGTCTTGCTGGGTGCATGTATATGTGTTTATATTTTACAGGTTTGACTAGAGATCTGCAGTATCATTAAGTGTTACAGTTCTTAATCAAGGCTTGAGTGATTGGAACTTCAAATTAAAGAAGCTCTGACTCTATTGAAATCATCACTAAAACTTTCCCTGCCTTTGACAGTCAGGATTGTTTTTATGTAAGCATAAAAACACATCTTCAAAGTGCTTATCAGAGATAACTTGTCAGTCAATTATGAGCAATGTTTAATTACTTTTAAATTACCATGCTACCAGGATAAATTTAAATATTCATGCTGAGAGTGTGAGTTGATATTAGCAATAAAACAAAAAGGAAAGTAAGTAATTATTTACCTGCTATAATTCTGCGGGGGAAAGTACGCTAGACTAAGTATGAACAAGTTTCTGTGCAGGAGAGGGTAAACTAAGACACTTAAGAAATATCCTATGAAAAAAATTATTGACTGCTTTGGCACATATCAAAGTGACAAGACCCTTGAAGTTATATTTAATAATAAAAGTAGTCTGTGTATTCCCATTAGTTATATGTGTTATCTATCAATGCTTTTATAGAGGCAACATACATCAGTAAATATTTCAATTTAAAATGGTGTAAAGTGGTCCCAGTGGAAAGAGAGACATGGAAAAAATTATTAAGCTATTGAAAGCTGCTCAAGTACTAAATTTTAAGATGAAAAAATATGTAAAAGATCATTATGCAATGTTAGCAGTTGTGCAAAATAGAATCTAGTGCCTAATACAGCTACTTTTGTTATCTTCAGCTTTCACATAAAGACAAAAATCTTATTATTCTGAGTTATTCAGGTAAATTGCCCAGATATTCTAACTTTTTTTTCCCTACATTTGTAAGACAAACCATCTTTCCAAAGTATATTAATTGATCTAACATTACTGAGCTGATGTCAATTTCCATTAACAAGGAAGAGTACAGAAGTATTTGGACACTTTTGAGGTTATAAAAGGCTGTATTGCCTTCCCCATTCTAATCAGGAGCCAGTACTCTTCTGATTAGACAGCATTTGTCCAGAGAAACATCTTGCAGTTTTAGTGATCGAAGCACTTATTCCTGAATAAAAATAATACTTTGAAGAAAAGAATCTTATCAATCCATAAAATTCATGTTGGAAACAATTAATATGTTATATTGCATAAGTTCTCCTTATACTATCCTAAAAACAAAAGATGAGGATTTTCAAAGGAATTTCTGCACATAAAAATCATCTTTCTTGTGCAATCTGACTTTCTTGAAGGTGGGCGTAGAAGTCAATCCATTTTTTTGTAAAGATATTATGGTACCACATACACTAAGGATCTCCTGTGTCTTTGGTAATACCATAACAATCATTCTAAGACGCAATATGAGTGCTTCAAATTGCAGATTTCTAGGAGTTACAGTAAAATTTCAGATTAGGCAAATTGATCCTAAAAGAGGTAAAATTTAGCTGTTTTCAAGCGTGATGTTTTAAATAGACTACAATGTGGTATGTAAACATTTAGAGACTGAGAAAGCTTCCATTTAGATGGGGTTATTTAGCTTACCTTTGTTTCATACAGAGTGTAATATCATTAACTGCTCATGCAGCAAAGGAGGTAGGCAGTAGTAGTTTTGACACATATTTTAAAATTTTAAAACAAAAGAGTGTGGTAAAAATGGTATCCAAGGCTCCCATAAAATGTCATTAATGCTGATAATTTTTTTCCTTAATATTGACAGTATTCATTAACATTTTAGGTAAGTAACAAACATCAAACAAATTTTTGCTTAAAAGAAAAATTCCCAGGTTGCATCTCCTCCTATGTATTCACCTACTAGTCCTAAGAAAAGAACGATTTGAATAAATGGCCCAATATACGCAATTCAACATTTTATTGTGAAAAAAAATATAAAAATCATCAATACAATGTTCAGCCAGGTGTGCTTGAGTTATTTGACTTACTGCAAAATACAGAGCAAAACTCCTTCAGTACTGACAAAAGCTAAGACACAACTAAAATAAATTTGCAGATGAGAAAGGAAAAGATGGGGGGGGGGGGGGGGGTGTTGTTTTTTTGGTTTTGTTTTCTTTTTAAATAGTGATTAGAGTGGAAAATTAGCCACTTCGGGATTTTTCAACCAGTGGTAACAGATGGCTAAGTGAGTGATGAACCACTGAGGGGGCTGAAGAGTTGATAAGGGAGACTGACTGAAAGAATGTACCGTCAAACTGGCAGAATGCCTAGTAAAAGCAGTGACCCATCGCTCTTAGTAAGTCTTTGAAATATTAAGTGGACATATACATTCAGAATGGTGGGGGAGGAAGAAAGGTGGCAGGAAAGCTTGCACAGTTAATTTTAAATTATTTTTTTTTCAGAAAGTTTTCAGATAGAAACAATTTCTCAATTCTTACTTGTGTTTCTTTTTGGTGTATCTTCTTTTCCTATTAATGTCTTTTGGAAGTAGGGGGTATTTATTCAAAAAGGAGTGAGTTTTTTCTCATTAGTCATATCTTTTAGAAAAATAACCTTGCTTTTCTGTGGTTATAATATAAGCTTACTTCAGTCATCTGAAAGGTAGGAGACTGGCATTGCTGGTTTTAGCTACCAGCTTTGATGGAGCATTTGAAAAAAATTGTTATCTGTAGAAAATGTCTTCCATTTTAAGTTAAAGGTCTAGAACAAGATAAAGGAAGTTAATATTCCACTGCAGACTAAATGCAGCCTTAGACCAAAAGACTTTTAAATTATGAACTGTATTGTTCTTTGTCACTAGATACTTCCACCATTTCTCATATTTGCTGTTTTCTGCAGCCACTCTACTAACACAAATAGCTATGCTGAATAGAAGCACCCAAACAAGCACCTTTATAAAGCGCTGATGCTGAGTGCCCTTGGCTAACAGTGCCTAAGCAGACAGACGTGCATTGTCCCAGACCTCAGTAATTTCAAGAATGTGTGTTAGAAAAGTAATAGCTCATGCCTACTTACAGTTCTCTAAAGTCACGTTTTCCATAATGTAGTTAATAATTTGTTTCCTTTGGTTATTTGGTTGGTATAATTAATGTATTGTGTTTACATAGCAGGGTCTTTGTAGTGGGGGGTCTGAAGAAGTGGCTTCTGTAAGAGGATACCAGTAGTTGTTCCCATGTCAGGCAGAGCCAGTTCTAGATGGCTCCAACAGAGACTTGTACCTGGCCAAAGCTGAGCCCATCAGTGATGTTGGTACTTCTCTTAATAACACATTTAAGAAAGGATAAAAGATGTTGCAGAACAGCAGCTAGGGTAGAGGAGGCAGAAAACGTGAGAGAAACGATTTTGAAGACCCTGAGGACAGTGAAGAAGGAGAGGGAGGACGAGCTCCATCACTGATGCAGACATTCCTCTGCAACTTGTGATGGCCATGGCATGGCAGCTGTGCCCCTGAAGCTCATGGAGACCCAAGGTGGAACAGATTTTCACCTGCAGTCCATGGAGGATGCCATGCTGGAGCAGATGAACACGCCCTGAAGCAAGTTGCAGCCTGAGAAAGGCCCCGATGGACCAGACTCCTGGCAGGAACTGCTGCCCTGTGAGGGTCACTGGAGCAGTCTGTTCCTAAAGGACTCCACCCTGTGGAAAGGACCCATGATGGAGAAATTTGTGAAGTGCAGTCCGTTGGGAGAACTTGTAAAGTTAATGAAGGAATATCTTCCGTAGGAGGACTCCATGCTGCAACCAGGTAAGAGTGTGAGGAAGAAGCAGCAACAGAAGAAGTTTAATGGACTGACTCTAATAGCCATTCGCTGTCCCACTGCCCTGCTAAGAGAGAGAAGGAAGAAGAGTTGGGAGTAAAATTGAGCCCGGATGAAGTTAGGGCCCTGGAGAAGTTGGTTTTAGATTTGTTCTTATTTCTCATAATCCTGTGTTTAATCAGCAATAAATTAAATTAATAAATTCATTAAGTCTTGGTTTTGACCCTGATGGTAACTGCAAGTGATATTCCTGTTCTTATCATGACCAACGAGATTTTCGTCATATTCTCTCCCCCTGTCCTATTGAGGAGGTGGAATAATAAAGCAGTTCGGTGTCATCTCGTAGCTAGCTAAAGTCAACCCACCACAATCAGCTACAATAACATTTATTTCAGGATATTTTACAGTGGAATGGTCACAGAAGATAATTTTTAATTAGTCTTTCAGTATTTTTTCAGTTTCATAACACAGGTAAAAAAAATGTTTCCAGCAAGAAGATATGCTAGGAAGTTGCAGCAGGCACAAACTGGCAGGCTTTGGGTGGCAGGCACCTTCCAGAGCGCCTTATATTGGTGCTCGCCATGACCTATCCTGTGCTGGGCCCAGCTGGTTCCAGCTGGAGTTTACTCTAATGCAAACACAGTGCATCCAAAACTGTAGCAGCTGGATGAGCCCACAACACCTCCACTCAGGAAGTGATAAGAGAGCAGCTGTGAAGAGAAGCAAGGGAGATACAGAGAAAACACAGAGGGAGAAATGAGGAAAAACAGAAGATATGTGGTGGAAATATGGAGGAAATGCAAGGCAGAGTGGGGAGTCACCCAAGGGGAGGGAGACACATGGAGAGAGATATTGTTGGGGACATGGTGGAAGGCTCTTGGAATGAGGTCCTGTCTCTCAGGCACTGCCACCATAGGGGACCCAACTTAGGGCAGGAACACACCTGGGGGACTACAACCTATGAACAATCTTTGGCAGGGCAGACAGAAGTGAGAAAGAACCCAGGAAAAGAAGAGGAAAGTATATGTGAAGCAAAGAGTGGCAGAAAGGATCTGTTATGCACTGTTGTAAACCTCCAGCACTTCTGTCACCTTGCTGAAGGAATCTGGTGAATATAAATCACAGTGAAGGCAAGGGGAACTGAAACTAGCATTGCCAACTAGTCAAGGGAGGGATTGTCGCACTCTGCTCTGCACTGAGGCAGCATCACCTCAGATCCTGTGTGCAGTTTTGGGTGCCATAATATAAGAAAGATATAAAGCTATTGGAGAGAGTCCAAAGGAAGACAATGAACGTGGTGAAGGGCCTTGAGGAGAAGCTGTATGAGGAGTGGCTCAGGTCACTTGGTTTGTTCTGTCTGGAGAAGAGGACACTGAGGGGAGACCTCATTGTGGTCTTCAACATTCTTACAAAGGGGAGCAGAAGACCAGACACTGATCTCTTCACTCTCTTGACCAGTGACAGGACCTGAGGGAAAGTCATGAAACTGAGTCAGGAGAGGTTTAGGTCTAATATCAGGAAAAGGTTCTTCACCCAGAGGGTGTTTGGGCACTGGAACAGGCTCCCCAGGGAAGTGGTCACAGCACAAAGCCTGACAGAGTTGAGAAGTGTTCAGACAATCTCTCAGGCACGTGGTGTGACTGTTGGGGACGGTTCTGTGCAGGGCCGGATCCTGATGGCTCCCTCCCAACTCAGCATATTCTGTCATTCTGTGATCTATTCTATAATAAATTAATGATCAGAAGTTTGGCTTAACAGGTAATAAGTAAATATTCTCAAGACTGTTTTGACTGCAAAAAAAGAAAATCAATACACAGTCAGTATTTTTAAAAAGAACATGCAATATATGAATGAGCTAAAAGGACAAAAGTTAAAGAAAATTAATAGAAAGTAAGACAACACAAGAAGGAATACAGATCATGACCCCTAGTGATCCGTCTCATTCCTTCACGGCTTCTGTGTGTCCCTGTATGTTCTCTCACCAAGTCTATAGGGAATTGATCTAGACCCTTACAAGTTGAATTTGAAATTACTTACAAAAGTTAGTATTTCTTTTTCATAAAGATTTGCAATATATTTTCAATTTTGTATATAATTATTTCTTGCCTTCTGCAGACCCAGTCTCTAATACGTCAATAACTCTTGCGATGTGGAAAGAGAAGAATTGAGTAGTTTATTTGGAGAGATATTAAAAAAAAATAAGCTCATGGTGTTACAGTAAATTATGTCAAATTTTCAGCAATTATAACAAGTACTTAAACTTTTCAAGCAATCATTCAAATTAATTTGCTTTCCTACAATTATTCATCTGCATTGTTTAGGCACCATTTAGTAATCATTCATGACTCTGTTTTTGAGTAGAGAACATGAAATAATTCACTGTGGTTCAGGAAATTCACTAGAGGCTTGAGAATATTATAATATTGTTGAATTGGGTGTCTTTCCCTTAGGCATACAGTTAATGAAGAAATTACACTTTTTTTGATTGATTGGTGTGAGTACTAATGACTACTGTGTTTCTGACAAAAAATGACATGCCTGTCAGAAAGGAAAGTAATGCTTAAATCCATTTGGTTTTATTTCCAAATGTTTTTCCTCAGTTTACAATAGATCTGTCTTTCAGAGCAAAAGATAGGTCAACTACTAATAAAGAGGAAATATGATTTCATATTACCTGCTGATTTAATAATACTGCTGATTAATAATACTGCTGATTAATAATACTGCTGATTATAAAAGTACAAAAAAACTTGTCCCAGAATCCAGGGCTTGTTTTAATCATTTGACTTCTAAATTATATGGAACATTGCTTATTTGTATTCAGATATGCAGATACTAGCATGCAATTAATTAAATCAATCTATTCAAAGGCTATTGTAAGAAGTAAATGTGACATTGGAAACAAAGTAAACATTTTTGATTTGTAAATAGAATTTGATTAACAATAATGACCAAAATTATGGGGTTTAGTCTACAAGGTGTTTTTCTTTACTTTGCTTTATGTAACCAATAGGAACGTTCAATGAAGAAAATAATCTTTCAGTAGGAATTCAGACTAAATAAAAGTTTGGGTGCCCAATGGCTTGGAAAATGGTACTATCTATAACTATGCAGATGTGTAAATATAAGTGTATGTTTATATATGTGTGTGAGTGTATGTAAAGTTTTTCTCAACTATACTTTTTCTTCTCTCATTTCACATTCTTTTTCAATATTCTCTTATAATGAATATCTTAGAACAGAAGGACTAATTTGCTTACAGCATTGATTATTTTACATGACTTCATAGAAATAATTATTGATACTGACCCACAGTATTACAACACTAAATAAAGACTACCTAATGTCCCAAAATATAGCGCTTTCTTTTGTCACATGAGCAGAATTTTAAATAATTTAGTTTAAGTTAGTTGAGGATTATACTAATAAGAAAAACATTATGTTCAATATCTTAACAGTACCATCTTCAGAAAGATCAGTGATTACACTGCAAGAGTAGTATCTAAGTCTGATTCTTTGTATTGGCAAGTACAAGTACACCTCTATGTGAAAAGTGATATTATTGTCTTTCTCTTAGAAAGGGATAGCTGAAACATAATTAGTAATAGTCACTGTCCAATGATAAAACCTGTACTTAAGCCTGGCTAGGCAGTGCTGACAAATAGTTCTGTAACAGAAGTTGTTTACAGAAGAAAAGAGAAAAAACCCCACCCTAATGTCTCAGCATTTGGTTCTACAGCATTAATATTATTTTTAATTTTAGTGCAACAATTATTTTAATTCAATAAAATATATCTTGGCTATTCTAATGGGTCTTTAAGTCTTACACATGCAATCACAATTTCTCTTGGGCATCTATGAACAAGTCTGTAAAATCCTGGCTTAGCAGCCAACTCGGAATTTTAGAGTGTGTATTTCACGTGGATTTCATACAGCAGTATCAAGAATATTTGACAGGAATTTTATTCATAAAGAATTTTATAAAGCAGTGCACATGTAAGATGTT
The DNA here is from genome assembly GCA_013398115.1 of Falcunculus frontatus. Lineage (NCBI taxonomy): Eukaryota > Metazoa > Chordata > Aves > Passeriformes > Falcunculus > Falcunculus frontatus. Next base: position 2,993,227 of record VZRV01008972.1, on the reverse strand, counting down.
TTTTTCAAATGACAGGTTAATAATTTCAAAATTTTCTTAGAAATTATAAATACTAACTTTCCTAGAGCAATTAAGAGCTTAAGAGGTTCTTCAGTTGCTTTGCCATTGCTCTTTCTACAACAAGAAAGGAAGATGTGCCAGTTCCCTCCTCTTGGCATGCAGTTCCACCTCACTGTTGCCAAAAAAATATATATAAATATACATAATCTGTTTGCTACACGTCATGAACATGAATAATGTGAATGCGGTTAAGCGTTTATCCAGTGGTTCTTAATCCAAAGAACATAAATTGCTTGCACAAGAACAAGATAAGACTTTGTAAGGTGTATGAAAATATATTCTTAGGTGCTCTAAGTAGGGAAAAAATGCATATATTTGCTTAAGCGCTATCCTTTTATTGAGAGTGCAATTGCTATCAGGAATTGTTATTGTCCAAGGTATTTATAACAGATATAAGTAATACAAATTTCAAAGTTGTAGATGTATTTGTCAAAATATGATACCATGAAAGAAAAGTAAATCATATGTGGTAAAAGAAGCCACACATAAACTAGCGAAGTAATTTTTATTAACAATGAGAAAAAGATAAGACCAAGGGAAAAAAAGAAATTGTATTACAGTTCTGTGTAGCTGTACTGTGTCTCTCCCAGTTCAGTGCTCTGAAATTACCACTGAAGGTCAGTTTAGCAATCTAAAGATACTGGATTTTATCTTTCTGGAAGAACACACAATGCTATATTCCTCCTTTGAAGGAGGGAAATTATTTTTTAGACTGGAACAAAATTTCTATATTTTATAAATAGAACACAAAATGAGAGTTTCCTTTAATGTAGGAATAAAGTTCTAGAGTTTTATAAAACTTTGAGATGCCTATTAATTTATTATACATTCTAAAAATTTACTGTATTCAAGTCCACTGTTTTATTTGCTGTCGTCCCAATTCAAAAAGTTACGAAGAATATAGAATCCACAAAAAAAAAGAGAAAATATTCTCCATTGAAAACACATTAAGAATATGATCTTGATTTGGATTCCCTTTGCTGTTAATGAGTGGACACTGATGTTCAGTACAGGAAAATTTCACTTTGCTTAAATGTAAAGCTACCACAGTGGGTAGTAGCTTTACATTTAAGTCCTTAAATGGGCTAGCACAGTGCACAGGTAGTGAGTGTCCTTGGAGGATGAGATGAAGGATCACGTTTCTGTAATTTAATAGCCGGAATAATGCTAATAACAATTAAACATCTGTTCACAGTAGAAATCAGGCAATTTATAACACAGCAATTTTCTGTGCCTACTTCCATCTACTCCCTGACAGAGAACCGGGTACTTTTACTTTTGGATTTTAAGGCTAACATCTGGTGTGGATGTTGGAAATTTAGCTGGCTTTTTAATGTCTTCCAATTTCTATTATATTGAACAGTACAGGTAGCTGAAATGATATATCTGAAGCAATGCAAATTATACTTTATCACATGTGTAAACCTGGCAATGCATTGTTTCCTAGGATATCCCATGTATGAAGATATTTTCTTCCAGTTCTACAATTCTCAAACACATTTTCCTATTTGAAGCAGGGGGCTCAATGTATTGGTTTGAAAACAAACCAGTGGGAGATCACAAGTCAGGATTAAAATTTAATAGGAAAAATTAAAAATAAGTGAAATAATACAAGGAAAAGCACTGACAAAGTCAGATACAACCTGACACCCAGTTAGGGTGGTGGTAGCAGCCCAAATGAAGTAGTTCAATCGAAGCAGTGATCCTGTGGAAGGTCTGGTCTCCAGCAGACAGTCCAGTGGTAGTTCTTGTCCTCTGGGAACCCAGCAGACAGGACTGCCTTAGGCAGATCCAAGGCCAGGTTATATCCAGGTGGGAATGCTTGGCTCCTCCCTCCTAGGTGGAGCATCTCATAATAGGATGAGGTAAGTCCATGAGTCATGCAGTGGTTTCTTGATGGCCCGTTGTCTGTTATCAGGGGTGGGTCATAGCAGGACATAACAGCTAATGGCCCACAGCTGGTGGTAATAGAATACTTAAATACATCTATATTGTAACCTAGGTCACTCAAGAATGTGTTTGAAAAGGTCATTACTTTTGATTGAAACACAGAAACAATCTGCCATTTTCCTTTGCTCTTCCCATTTTTTTTGGAGGGCACTTAGAGAGCTCTGGATTCACTCCAGTGAACGTTCACATATGGTATCACTGTGGATGACTCTCACATAATTCATGAGTGAACTGCTTTTCTAATTCTGGATCAGCCTGTCCATCAGTGGTGCTAATAGGTCTGCGTCTATTGCCTCGATGATTAATCATTCTGATTGTTTAAATGTTCTCATTGATGCAAATTTAAATTTGTCTGACTGCAGTTTCCAGCTTTTTGCTTAGGTTGTCTTTTTCCTCTGTTACAGTGTATTTCTCTTCATGAACACTATTTGAGATGAGTCAAAAATGTTTTGAACTTAACTGACTTTCTTCAGAATCCATTACAAAAACAGCAACAAAAAAGGCTTGAATGGAAGAGAGAAAACCTTCTTAATACTTCTTCAGTGTACGTACACCACTACTTCTACACTCATGTTAAGTGCAGACAGGAAAAATTTTGCCAGCCTCAGAAACTTATCTGCTTCTGGAGAAAGAAAAAAGAAAAAATAATAGCTTCTGGGAACAATCGGAATCAGAAATTAAGAACATGATGAACTTCTCTGTAACTAAAAAAGCTGAATATGAAAAGACGGCGTGTCATCCACCTTTACTGTTCTCAGACACAGGGATAATGCCCCTAACCTAGCTTTGAAGGAAATGAAATGTAAGTACTAAAGACTTTGGAAACAACAGATTGTCTTCTTTATTAATGTCTCCAGTTAGAAAACTGATCCCAGAGAAAACAGAGTAATGTCACTGCATTAATCTATATTTTCTCTAATGTTCTGTTTAATTGAGCACTTTGATTTTAGAGGCACATGTGTCATTTAAAACAGGCGCAGCATTCCTCTTTTTACTATTTAATTACTTGGAGTAAAGATTATCTAATTATATAAAAAAATATACTCTTCTAAATGCTAGAAATTATTTGTTTTACTGAGAATGAGATGCACACAGATTCATACACCCCTCACACACACGCACACACAAAAGGAAACTTCAGTGCTACATGAAGGAAGAACACCACTGTCTGACATATGAGAACAGGATTATAGAATGGCTGAGGTGATCTCTGGATAGTGTCTGACTCAACCCCTTCTTCTCGAGCACAGCCTCTAGAGCAAGCTGCCCAGGATTATGTCCAAACAGCTTTTGCATATTTCCATGGATGGAGACTTCACAATCTCTCTTTATTATATACACAGGATCACACTTTTTCTTTTTTTTTTTTTTGTCTGAAATATATGCTTTCATTTGGGTGAAGGGGAAAATTAGAAGGAAGAAATTAGAAAATGGAAATCATATAAAATTAAGAACTTCAATATAATAATCAGGAAAAAAAAGATCTATTTGTTTTGGTTGGGTTTTATTTTTTGTTGATAACCATTCTGAAAGAGATATTTCTCTTCCTAATATCCAGATTATGAAAGCTAAGAGTAAAAATAATTCTTTTCATATATATATATATATGTGTGTGTGTGTGTGTATATACATATATATATACACATATATATATGTATATGTATGTATTTTAAGAGAAATAAAAATAAACTGATTATGTCCATCTAGTTAAGCTTCTTGTTTCAACTCAGTGCTTTATAAGTAATGCAAAACTCTTTAAACATCTGCTTAAGTCATATTTCTATCTGCTTTGTACTGTGACACTCTGGGAAGAAACTGAACAGACAGGGTTATATGGACCAAATCCTTTTACAAGTTGTAATTCTACAAAGAACGTATAAAGCAAAATACATTACACTAAAAATCAGAGAAATTTATTCATGTGTGTGGATTAGGAGTCTGAAAAAGATTAGAGAAACATTCTTCACAGCTTCATTTTAAAATAAAAATGGAACTGTGTCACCCAATCAAATGACAGGAAGTCTATGCAGCATAACTTATTTAGTAATACATTTACCTTAGGTCATACATTCAACATGTCAAATTTATCCTGTACCTTTTTCAGACACAACATAGGAGACGAATTTTCATTTCACATATTAGTGTTATCATATAAAACTATGTAAGCAAATCCAATGTTTTCTTGATTTTCTTATAGATCACTATATTTTGATTGGCTCCCATGATCAGAATTTTGAATTGCTTGCTGAAACAAGGGCTACAGAGAGGAGAGAGAAAATAGGGACCAAAAGAAAAAGCAGTAGGAATTTTTTTTAATCATTAATTCCATACCTTCTGTCCGACAAGGCTTAACAGATTATTGAGACTTGTCCTCAGAGATCTTTATATTTACACTGTATTTTTTCTTTTTAGAGTGTCATTTTTCCTAGTTCATAAATAATTTAAGTCAGAAGTATATAATAGTTGTTTTGGGAATAACTATTTTATTATTTGTTCTGTTATAGTATCAAGTGTGTTAATTGATATCAGATCTCCAATGCACAGAAACTATTCAGAAGCCTTATTAATTCTTTGAAAGAGTACCAAGTCCCTCTTAATTTTAAAGGAGACAGGGGAATGGAAGATAAATGGGAAAAGTAAGGTGTTGTCTGGGGTTTGCTTTTAAACATTTAAATAACTTAATCACTGAAGCAGTCACACTAGAGGTAAGAAACTCATATTCAATACTTGCCCCTGACTCAGGAGATTCCAGTCCACATCTCCTGTCACCCTGGTGTGTGTTATCTGCCCAGATGGACTTTTTGGGAAGAAGCTCTGCTTAACCTTCCCAACAACCAATGCAGGAAGAAAGGTATGTTGTACTTTGGGTTTGATCACAGCCATTTGGGATTCCAGAGATTTTATCCTTTTTCCAAAGTGGTTTATGTATTTTATTTTTTGAATGGGTAAAACTCTATTCTGTTAAAGACTAGTTTAGTCAAAAACATTATAGTTGGTTCTCTTCCTGGTAATCAAGTTTAAAGGAAAAAATGGTTCTGATAATTTTGCAAGAAAACTGATCACATGAATGCATTTCAGGAACTTTGTAATGGATCAGGTCTTTTGGGAATAAAGGGATACCTCCCAAGACTTACAAATCTTAAATAAGACAGTGACATTGAGATACTGAAACGAAGGTATTTACAGTGGTCCAAGTCTCAAAACCCAGGGAATTTTAAATCTAAACAGAGAGGTCCATCAAATTTAGGTGTTTTGGGAAAGTAGCAGCTAAAAAATAGTAGAGGACAGGCATTACTGCAAGTGTATATTTTGGTGTCTTGAAAATCCTTTTTGAGTTCATTTTGTTGAAAGTCACTGTCTATATTGCTCCAAAATTAGAAATGAAATCAGATGAAGAGTTGAGAACAGAATTTGCAGTGTTCATGTCCTTTTACAGTGTTTAATTCCTGAGCATTCCTGTTCTGCCTCAAGACACAACAGTAAGAGAATGGAAATGGAAGAACTGGGGAAAGAAATGAGGACACTGGTTCCTCAGTTGGACTCCTTCCAACAGAAGGAGTTGGAAGAGGAGTGTCATTGTTCTTTTTTAATATAACTCACTTTTCAGAGCTTAGCTAACCATTTATGCAACGAGTCTTCAGGTCATTGCATGTACAAAGAATCCTGCACAGCATAAATAAAAGAAAATGCTTATTAAAAAAAAAAAAAAAAATACTGTGTTAGGTATACAATATATCCCAGCATAATCTCCTAATAAGTAAGAAGACAACTCATTTGGTTGGTTGTTCAGCCATATGGGAATTGGACTAGATGAACCTTGTGGGTCACTTCCAACTCAACATATTCATTGATTCTGTGATATTTTAACAGAAAAAAAAATTGTCTGGGTCACACTTGCTTCATACTATAAGTTAAGAAGTTATGTAATGTAAATCACCAATAGTCCAGCTGCATGCAGCAGATCAAATACGGCCCATAGACTTTTCCATTCATCTGACTACTTATTCTGTAGGAAAGTAAGTAGAATTTTTCAAGCAAGGACCAACTGAAACAATTGATTTTCTTGTATGTGCTAGGGACCCAAATTAAAAAACCAGACTGTCACACATGCTGCTACGGAAATGAAAGTTATTGAGGTCTATGAGACAGTGATAGTCTTGTTTCCTTAGGGGAGGTCCTCCACTAATTGCTGCTGTATAATGAGAGGTAGCCCAAAGCTGGTTCCTAAATCTGCTTCTTCTCTCTGCAGTTTATAAAGCTGGGTCTTGCTGACATAAAAATACATCTGTGTTGTGAGCAAAATGAAGAAAAACATCTCTACAGCTCTTACAGCCTTTCGTCACTAAAGGATAGGTTTTGTGATTTAATCCCAGTAGGAAGTCAAACATCACACAGATCCTCGTCCACTCCCTTGCAGTGCAATGTGGGGTAGATTAGAAGAATAAAAGTGAGAAAAAACATGGGTTGAGGTAATGACAGTTTGACAGGTAAAGAAAAATCTGTGCGCACAAGCAAAGCAAAATGAGGAATTCATTCATCCCTTCCCATCAACAGGCAGGTGTTGAGCCATCTCTAGAAAAGAAGGGATCCATCACCTGTCGCAGCTACTTGGGATGACAAATGCCATCACTTCCAATGTCATCCTTTTCTCCTTTGTTCTCCCAGCTTTTTTTGCTGAGCATGATGCCACGGGATCCAGGATATCCTTTTGTCCAGTTTGGGTCAGCAGTCCCAGCTGTGTCCACTCCCAACTTCCTTTGTACCCCCAGCCAACTTGTTGGTGAAACAGCATGACAAACAGAAAGGGCCTTGATGTTGTGTTAGTGCAGTTCAGCAATAATTAAAACATCCCTGTGTTATCAGCACTGTTTTAATCACCGATACAAAACAGCACCACATGAGCTACTATGAAGAAAATTAAATCCAATCCAGTCAAACTCAGTACAGGAGGCCATGGGACCTCAGATTTGCTGAAAAAGAATATCAAGTTGCTAACAGTATTCAGACATCCTAGACACCTTGTCTTTTCTCTACTTGCTTATGATAAAGACTTTTTATTCTAAGGGAGGAATAGTACTTTTTTAGGTATTTGTGCAATACTTTGCAGAATAGATTTAGAATCTGAGTGAAAGTGTAGAACTAATGTAAATTTTACAGAACACTGTTTTGAAGATTTTTTTTTTTTTTAAGGTGTCCACTGCAAACATTATGAAAAAGAACTCTTGTATGAACTGGAACGTTTGTCAAACAGAGAGATACAAATGTGTAACAGATTACCATGAATATTTTCTATGCTGATGTTCCACAACTACTCCTGGCTCCTGTCCTTAGCTTTCTGCCTCTGTATTATAGCAGGAACCAAGCATACAGGAGAGGAATCCTGGACATCCAAAAGGGAGACAATACCAAGAAGATCAGATCCTCTCTACCTGAGTATGGACTTTCCACATGATTAGAAACTAGACCAAGAGAGACTTCAGATTCAGTTTGCTTGAGAGATTGTTTAACTTAATAGTTGTAACTGAATGCTGGTTCTGCAGGAGTGAAATAATTTGGACAGAGGTCAAGGGAGAATTCTCCTGGTGGTCTGAACAATTCATACGGTCAGTTATTGCTGATGCTGCTGTGAAAAACCAAATCAAAATCACATATGGTCAACCATGTGTAAATTGAAAGGCAGATTGCTGTCCATTTTCGCCTTCACAGTTTCAGCTTTGTGAATGTTAACATCTAAATTGCACTCTTTGAGTGGTGTCATCAGTGGCATGAGCCTAAAATTGAAAAGTCATAATTCCTTTTCATTGTTCTTACTTCAATTAAAAAAAAAAAAGAGAAAAGAAAAGAAAGGAGGAAAGAAAAGACAAGAAAAGAAAGGAAAAGGAAAGAAAAGAAAAGGAAAGAAAAGAAAAGAAAAAGAAAAGAAAAGAAAAGAAAAGAAAAGAAAAGAAAAGAAAAGAAAAGAAAAGAAAAGAAAAGAAAAAAAGAAAAGAAAAAAAAGAAAAGAAAAGAAAAAAGAAAAAAGAAAAGAAAGAAGATATGAAGGCAACAAATTACTTTCTGTTCAGTACAGCTACTAAGCATGCACATCAAACTGGATGTGTGTGTCCCATGGGATACAATTAAAATGCAATTACTATACGGAGGTATTATTAGATGTCAATGTTAATTGAGTGTACAAAGAATTTCTAATGGCCTGCTATGTGTGCTGTGGTAATAGGTCAAAGTGGACAATAATTTAAATTCTGTGATGGTTGAATATGGTAAGTACAATAAACATCTATAACTCTGCTTCTAGAAGTGAAAGCAAAAGTGCTTTCAATCAAAAAGCCTTTTGGATATCAGATGGGATGAGCTAAGCAGTCATCCTGGTTTTGGCTGGGACACAGTTACTTTTTTTTAGTATCTGGTACAGTGCAGTGTTTTGGATATAGTGAGACTAATGTTAAAAACAGACTGATGTTTTAGTTGATGCTAAGTAGTGCTTACCCTAAGTCAAGAACTCTCCAGTTTCTCATGCTGTGCCGGTGAGGAGGTACACAAGATTCTGGCAGAGGACATCTCTAGGACCGCTGACCCCAGCTGACCAAAGGGATGTTCTGTACCACACAGCACATTATTCAGCATATAAAGCTAGGGGAAAGAAAAAAGGGGGAGCATTCATAAGGATGTCATTTGTCTTCCCAAGTCACCCTTACACCCTTACATGGGATGGAGCCCTGTTTTCCTGGGATCAGCTTTCCCATGAGATGTGGTGGATGAATTCCTTATTTTGCTTTTCTTATATGCGCAGCTTTTGCTTTACTTGTAAAACTTTGTCCCAACCCACAAGTTTTTTTACTTCTACCTTTCCAGTTCTCTCTCTGATCCCATTGGTGAAGGAGTGAGCAAGAAGCTGCAGGGTACTTAGTTGCTGGCTGGGCTTAAGCCCAAAGGAATAGGCTTAAATACCACTCTGATGAGCAAAACCACATAAATAAATAAATCTCACATGTATATGTGAAACAGACTACCAAGAATCAACTTCTGGTATCCATGCTAAGCAATGAGGTGAAAAAGAATAGCTCCAGAATATTTGGCCACTCTGTCTGAGTATCCTGCAAAAATCTAAAAGAATTTTAGGTCTAGAGGAATACAAAGCATTGTGCTATCACACAAAATTAGCAAAATAGTTTCAATCATGATTTGTTCCATACTATCATATATCTCATGTGTATCTGTGTGTTGTGACATCTGGAAGACTTTAGAAAGACATTTTTGTCTCAGTTTCTTCAAAATGAACCTTTGAACTTTCAGTTACAAAGATTAATTTCTACAGAAATTTGCTTAAGTATATTTTCTTAGATTTGGACTTGATTTGGATTTCTGCTGATCTTTGTGAGAATGCTTGCCAAGGGACGCTTCACAGATGAACAGATAAAGACATAAGATTGATGCAATTGTCAATATCTTGGCTGGAATATAAAAACTGAGAAAAATTGTTTATTAAAATTAGGGAAATAAGTGCCATTTATTACTCACCTTGTCTGCAGCTTCCCAGAATAAATGCCCATAATCACTTATACTTGCAGCAGTCTGTACCAGTATGGATGGGTTAAAAATTCTGAATGTCAACTTTCTGCCTCAATCTAAATAATTTCTGATCTTTTAGTAATAATTCCTACTTTTTCTGGGAGGTAATTATGTTCATATTAAAAAGAAATGCATTCTGTTAAGTATCAGCAAGCGCTTATTCACATGAGACTTTACAGGATGGACTCTGAGTCAGAGAGGAGGCTTCTTGTCAGGCCTTCTGTCTTTGAAAAATCTCATTGCACAGGAAAGCATGTGTAAAGCAGATTGGCTGGAACCTGCAAACATTTTCTTCTTCACTTGAATTCACAAGTTAATATACAGCAGACCTCTGTAAATTGCTCTGAGTATGTGCCTTCCTAAGAGAACACTTTCACAACTTACAGTTTCTGCAGGTTTCTGCTAAAAAAAGGCGATGGAAAGGTTAGTATGGATATTGTAGGGACAATTGTGGACTAGATGGAATATTTGAATTTAGAAAGTTTTATTCCACTTACTTTCAAATCCCTGAGATTTATACTAAAAGTGAAGAGAAAAGTGTGGAGGATTGATCATCAGAGAGAAACAAACCTATCTTAATGGGGGTCAAACTGACAGGAAAACTAACTGCTATTATGTAGAGATGTAAGGTATGAATTCTGAACCACCTTTACTTACCAGGTAGAACTTAGTACATTGCTCTAAGAATATTGTAAATATTCTTAGAATATTAGTAAATATTCTTAGTAAAATAATGGTATTTTCCACCTTTTGCTGTTCAATCAAAAACATATTGAATGGAAAATACTGATCATTCCTCTCTTTTTTTTATAGTCATACGTATCTTAGTTTTCTATTTTGAAAATTCCTTTGCATTTGACTTCATCTGACATAGAGACAGTTCCTTTGAGACTGAAAATTATTCAGAAAGATAGACCCATTTGCATAAATTTGTCATCACTTTAGAACTTTCTTCTATGCTGTCCCTATTTAATGAAACAGACTTCAGCATTTGTTCACTAGACATCAGAGAAAATGTATTTATTTTCCAGTAAAGTATCTGTCTTTCAGATTTTGCAGGTTTAGGTTTCAGATCTGTATTTATATGGGGATTCTAAAGGAGAATATAACCCTGTTAGTCTGCAGATCATTTCTTGATTTTCTCATGGTACCTAAGGAGTGTATTCTATTTCTACCAAGAAGATTGAGTCAACAGTTTGAGTACTATGCAAGAATGGATTCTGAGTGAAAAGCAGAAGAATTCCTATTCATGATTTGTTAGGAATATTTTTATGTTTTTATTCCTAAGAAATGTAACCCTAAGTATGAAAAAAATCCGTAATTAGGAAGAAGGAAGGCAGGCAGTGAATATTTTTTTTTTCCATTAAACCAATTAAGGGACATACATTCCATTATGCTAGTAGTCTGGATATTTCAGCTGTGCTCTTGAGAGGACATACCACAGTTATAAACAATGAGAAAGATCACAGTTAATAATTCGTCTATTTTCTTGTGAGAGAATAATAAAACCACTGACCAGTAAACAGTAGTTTCTTCTTTTTATTCATTCTTTCTTTTTTTTCCCCCTTTACTCTTCACTATGGGGATCTCAGTAAGAACTGTGGTAATTTTCTCTGTAGAAGGCACTGTATACTTTATGTCTCGAAATAATAAGAACTCCTAGAAGAGCGTAATACAAGCAGGCTTTCAAATAACCATATAAGAATATAATTAAATTCTTTAATTAATATTAGATACAGCTATCTAAAATATAAAGTGACCAGTCAAAGGCAATCGTCTAGTACCTTCTGTCATAGATCTTCAAAGTGGTATCAGCTCTCTCTAGCGTCTAGAAGGTGCCTGTACAATCTTAGATTAAATACCCAGCTTAAGGATATTTCGGCACATGTTCTTCTGGGGTAAGACCTAGGCATCTGGACAGAAAATGTTTGATTCTGATGTGTCTGTCCGGATCGTCATTAGGGTCAGTGGAGGTACAACCAATACAGTCAGTCTGGCCACAGACTGGTCCATTTCATCCTGGAGTCACACCTAAACACAGAACACACAGACTAAACAAATCTGGATTTCAGAGAGTAGAAGTAGAAGCTCTACCTATGATATTTGTATTGTATCTCACTTGTAGAATGCGTAATGAATCCTACCTCTAGGATTCCGTAGAATGAACCCCGCTTTAATGTAAACACTTAGAAAGACGGGTTAGGAGAATCCTACCACAAAGATTAATTTATACAATTTAGAATATGATGGATAGGAGGAAGTAAATACATATATATCAAAAAACAACAGTAAATATGAATTGATTCTTTATATTTTTGTGAGACAGGTTCACGTTCTTTGTTTAAAAGAGAAGAAAACAAGGCTATTATTAACAACATTGTTATTATCTTCAATGAGAACAGCATTTCAATATTGCCATGAATTTTTTTCAAGAATAATTTAGTTTAAATATACTCACTGTGTTACAGCTTCATCTAATCATGACATATTTAATCTATGTGAAGCTGTGAACTGGAAAGTCACTTCCTCGTGATCCTGCTGTAGAAGCTTAAGGTTTTTTCTATTGTGCTCATTGCCTGCCTTTTTGTTGGCTTATGCAATTGAAGAGTGCAATTAAATCAAGGACTGAAGGACAAAGAAATATCTTATTCAGCTCAAGTAGAAGTTTTAATGTTCTTTTCCAAAACTTTATGAAGAAAACAGACATCCTTCTTTCATGCATGACTTCGCTCAAAATTAGCTTTTATCATCCTTTCATTAGCGCAATACCATAACTAGTCTTTTTTATAAGAAGTAGATATTACTATTTAGCATATTTTAATTATCTTTCTCCATGTGGAAAATTCATACACAGTCTGTAAAGTAGGATTTTACTTTTTTTTTTATTTCTTCAAACTAATAGCTAAGATGTTTCTTTAGTTTTACCTTGATCTAATGAGGCAGGAATTTATCTTTTAAATAAGTAGAATCATTTTACTTTTTATGCACAAAGCTTTTTAATCTCAATATATATTTAACTGAATCTACTAATCTGTTAATTTAGACTAAAGTTGATCTTATAGTCTCCTAAAGTAGTCAATAAAAAAACATTCATTTTAGACAACTTCTGGAGAGAGCTTTCTTGTCTTTCTCACAGAATTACAAAGTTTCACTGCATTAATTATTTTCTTAAGAATTGTTAGATATCTATTTCCCTGTAAAAATAAAAATTTTGTGTTAATACAATCGTAAAATGATTTAGTCTGGAAAAGACCTTTAATATCAGCTAATCCAGCCATTAAGCCAGCACTTCCAAGTCCACCACTAAACCGTACCCCTCAATGCCACATCTACTTCTCTTTTAAACACTTCCAGGGATTGCCCTCCCTGGGCAGCCTTTTCCAATGTTTGGCAACTCTTTCCATGAAGACACAGTATCCAATCTAAACATTTATTCCAGCCAAAATCCACTCTATCTCTCTCTAAACTCTATACCAGCCAAAATCAACACATTGCCTTCAAAACCAAAAATAAATTACCTTGGACTACAGAAACTAAGTCTTCAGGGAATGCAGGTTTTAACATATTTTCCTTGATTTTGCAATTATTGCCAAAAAGTCACAGGCTTTTGACATCCTTAGATGGGGAGTACACTTTCTAGAAGCTGAGACATCAACCATTCAGACCTTTGTAATAAGGATTGAGACAATAAGTCTTAGGGTTATAGTGCCTTAGGTTAGAAAAAAACCCTGGAAAATACAAGAAGAAAAAATCAAAGAGTTAAAGAGAATTTAAACAGTTTTGAAATAAAACTAAAACCAGTGAAAATTGAAATTTTATGGTGGAAAAAATCTTCTGAAAATTATATTCTTTCAAGAAAATTAGAGTGATAGCTGTCCCATAGATTTATAAGGAGGTATCTGATATTCCTTACTCTTAGTAGAGAGAAAGACAGAAGAACATTCCAAGATGACAGGAAGAAAACTAAATCTGACTTTAGAAACAGAGGAAGTGGGAGGATGAGCAGAAGGAAAATCTATATTTTGTATGTATTTGGAACTAAGTTTTCAAAATGAAGTACATTTAATGAGCAAAAACTTTTTTTTCTTCTCTGTTAGACTTGCATTTCTCACAGTCAGATTTGCCTTCTCAGCTCTCATCTATATCCCTGTAGTCTGATTCATTGTAGTATTCTTTAGATATGATTCTTAGGAGAAGAGTGAAACAAATTATTGTAATCTAGATGGATTTATAACCAAAGTAAAATCTGGCTATTTTTACCACACTGTTAAATTCTCCATAGTAAATAACATAGAACATCTCTCTTCAACGCACAGTTTCATGAAAGGGTCTGTTATGTGAAAACTGGCACAACTTCAAAGCCAAAACTAGGATGGAAAACTTTTGTTCTGTCAAATGCACTTCCAAACTGCACTTCTGATTTGTCTGCTAAAGCAACACAGTTTGAAAACACCCATCTTTCGTCAAGTAAGAGTCCTTATCTACCCAAAGTTAGTGGTACTTTTGCTGAGCCTATATTCTCCATAGGTTTTGTACCTTACCATGCATATTTTTTGTTGTAAACGGAAAGAGGTGTCCTACCCAATCTAGTGCTCACAAGACCATCTGATCTACTGATGGTAGTGTGACTAGAAACTGCTTTTCACTACATCTACTTCAAAAGCAAAGAATATTAAAATCTTCCTGGAGAGTCAGTGGTCTATGCCTTAGGAAAACACACTATGTAGAACATTCAGAAGCAAGTAATTTTCTTTTAAAATACACTTTTGTTTTCATGATCGTATTTTCAGCAGAATTCATGATCTTTTTTACTTTGATTTGAAATCTGATTTACTTAATGATATTTCAGACTGAGAGTTTAAGTGCATACAGGAGGATGAAGACTTGATTGTTTTTCAGGAACAGACATAAAAGTAGCATGGATCAACTTAGAAATTACTTTGTTGAGAAGGAAACTCTGCAACTCGTTTCTCAGCCTTTGTCAAAAAATCAGGACCCAGAGGAATAATTTCTAGAAATCTAGGTTATGTTATGGATGTTTCTCTCTCAATTTGAAGTAAAGCGATCATTAGCTAATTCAGAGGGAAAAAAAAGGATTGAATACCATTTTCATGATGTATGATTTCAGAATGTATGCCTGAGGGAAAGAGTGTACCAATAAAGTGTTCAACAAAACTCATGGTTGTAGTACATACCTTATATCCTCAAGCTAAGACATATCCTCTTCTGTGGAATTTTTTAAACCTAAGACAATATGTGAAATATCCTATCAGAACAAACTCATACTTAAAAGGACGAGAAAAAAAAAAAAAGAAGACAATTGTTAGAAAGCCTTTCTATTAAGAAAATAGAGACAAGCTAAGAAGATGAAATTTAGCTTTACATGGATTAAGAAAGCTGTATAAACAACTCAGCTTTCAATAAACTGCAGTTTCTTTCAGGCCTTGGTCCTTTCAATAGATTAGATGAAGAAATGCTACTATTTGTATATTACATATATGTTCTATAGAACGTATAATTGATCCCATGACCAACGTTTATCCAGGTTTTCTGTTCATATGAGCTTTACTTAAATATGCATCTCATATTTATTTCACCTGATAATACTATATGATAAATAAGAGATATAGATATATAGATATATAGATATAAAAGTATAAGATATAATAAGAATAAAATAGTAATACTATATATATATAATGCATATAATGAAATTCTAATAATACAAATATACATTGCATGAAATTTTATTAAAAACAATGAGGTTAATGATTCAAAATTACATCCATTCTCAACACGTTCACCCTCATTAAGCCTATACACAGAAAAGAATAATAGGATCTAAATGAGTGGAATTATCAGAAAAACAATAAGAAATAATATCCGGCATATTTGTGTATGAATTTGTATTTATTTTAGGAAAAAAAAAGTACACTTAAATGCTGGCCATCCATTTTTCATCAATGTGGAGAAGTAACAATAGAAAAAGGGAATGTTCAGGAGTTGCTTTTTGAAGTAATTAATGTATATAGTGTTCCTCATCCTTTCAGAGAAAAATTAAAGTGCTTTAACCTCTACTTAACAGCAGCTGAAGATTTTGAATTTGCTATGAACTGAAATAAAGGCTCCAACAGTCATATATCATATCTGAGTTGGACATCTTCCAGTTCAGAAACTTTCTTAAGTGTTTCCCTGCCCCAAAGATTTGATGTGTTGAAAAATTAAAAAGTAAGGTCAAGTAATATAGTACTGCAGAAATATACAGACAAAATTTGGCTCAGAAGCAGCCCATTAACATTCTAGGATAAAGCTATTTAGATCTACCAAAGGCCAGAGAGACATTGGAAAATGAACCTTTTTGTTTTCTTTATTCTTTCTTATGAGTTTCATTCTGAACTTTCAAAATAATTTTTATTTTTATAACACTTATGCCCTTTTTCTTTGGGAAAACTCAGGACTCGAAATATAACAGCCCACCATGAAACATTTAGTTTAAATATAGAATAGAAATCTGTTACAAATATTTAATGCAAAATAATAGTCTATTTGCATTGATTTGCTAAAAACTTAAAGTTTTACTCTTCAATATTGCAAAATCTCGCACAAATACAGTTTTAAAATATTCTAATTATTTGAACAAGGTCTAGATTTTAGTTAGGTTTCTTGAAAGATGAAGCATTCCAAGATGAAATGGGATCTACAGTTTATTTTTCTTTTGTGATGTAAATATTATGATACATTTCTTTTTTATCAAACTGACTTTTTGCTTTCTTGACTCTGTACCTCAAGTAAAAAATCAAGATTTTAACTAGAATTCAAAAAGAAGCATACTGCAATACAATATTAGTGAGCTCCATACAGGAGAAAAACAATTTCTGTTTTTCTCTTTTCACCAATTATTTTGTGCCAGTTTAATTGATCCTTCTCTTCAAAATAATAAAAATACCTACCTGAAGCTAATGTGAGTTGTTAAAGCTATTATTATTAGCTAGTAGTAGGAAAAAAATTGATCCAAGCTGAAATATCCTACAGCTGATGATAAAGTGCTTCATTACTCCAGTTTTACCTTTTTATTCTCTATCAAGTTCCAAATTAACACTAATAAACAAAGAATATTGTGAAACATTTTCCAGAGAAAAAGGATTATATGAATTCTCTCCTCAGGATGTGTACACAGGCTTGCTATTGAAGAATACAGTTGAAAATAAATCACTGAAAACAAAGTACTCTAAATGTCTCTGTATATGTCAAGCTAGAGACTTTATCAAGTGTAGCAGTTATCATGCTAAATTTCACATCATGTCACGTGATTATTTGTATTTTGGCTTGTGTGCAGTAGCAAAATACTCACATCTTTATAATGAAATCTAAAGTTTAGTGAGATTATTTATTAATCAGGTGTTTGAATAGAATTTTCTGCCTAGGTGTCAAAACTGAGTGACGGTACTACGGTGAGCAAGAAAAGAAGGAGTCAAAAGTTTTAAAAATTTGAGGAGTCCTGCTTTTCTGTGAGCTCATATCTGTATGTCAGAAAATATCAAACTTTTTAAATTTTTTTTTTTATTGTTTCGGTAAGAACTCTATTTGATTTAGAAGCTACAGGCTGTTGTACAAATGCTACAGAGTGGCCATAAATTTCCCAGACTTGCAGTTCCCAGCTATTTCCATTCTCCTGCTTCAAGCTGCCTCTGGTCAGAAAAGGCAAGTGTAATTCACAGCTAAGCCTAACTTGATGTTAAAATTGATGTGGATTTTACTGTACAACTTTGTCTTAAAATGTGAAGACAGCAGAAACATTTCATGCTAATGTGGTACTGTTCATTTCCATTTTTTATGGAGTCAAATTAATCCTTAAATAATTCTGGTGTGTTCTAAATGATTGCCTACAAATAAAGATGAAAAATGACAGTGCAGAAATTTCCACTTCTGCTCCTCAAAATCAAGTAAATACTTGTTTATAAGACAAATGCTTGTCTTGAAACATCCATTATAATTCATATATTCAATTTTACTGAGGTTATGTAATAGCCTTAATATATTGGTATAAGAGATGTGAAACAATTTACAAATTGATAATAGATGTCAGTGTGACAGTCAGCTAAAGCTCTCAGTCTTGACTTTAGTATTTGGTATACACAGGTGAAGTCAGCCTTGATTTGAAAGAAAACAACTTTAACAATTCTAAATTACATGGTTTTACCTTAACATTGAAATAATTTATTATAATATTGATGCAAAAAGGACAAAAAAAAGAGTGACGTCTATTATAATACAAATTATCTTGAAAATCCCAACTATTAGAATTTTAGACAACCTACTTTTAACTTGATTGATTGAATAATGACAAAATATTTGGCAGGAGATTAAAGGAAAGTTATTTTTCAGGAGCCCAGGCTAACCTCTTGGTTTTAATTGGTTTTCCTGGTCTCCAAGACATTTATACGAGGTGTAAAAGCAATAGCATATGAAACAGAATGTATTTTTTTCACTTAGCTTCGTCAAAACCATTTTCTATCTTCTTTTTATTTTCTAAAAAAAAGAAACTATAGAAAACTATTTTCTAGTTGCACTGTACTTAAGTCTGTATTAATGTTTACTGCGGTAATCAGGTGCAATATGAAACAAAAGATTTTTTTTTTTGTATAAGATATGCATGAAGAATTAATTATGACTTTGAAAACAGACAACTGTTTATAACCATAAATACTTCCCACAGGAACAGGATAAACCCATGAAATGTAAAAAAAAAGTTGTGGAAAAGAAATGTTTTGCTTTGAAGAGGCTTTGAAGGCCTTTCGCAGAGATCATGGCAGATGCTGTGGCCCTGTACTGCTGTTGTCATTCAGCTACTGCTGAATTCCTCCTGTGAATAAAAAGAAGCAGAGAGACTAACAGACTTCTTTTATAATGCCTTTGGCACAGAAGTGTTGTGTGTCGTCAGTATGTTTTTAGCTGCAATGTCTTTAGGACTTCTTGTTTTCTGACAAGAATCTCCGTTTCTAAATTTTTTTTCTGCATAAATGAGTTCAACCAACCAGTCCATATCCAGATGAGGTACATAGCACATGTATTTTTACAACCAAAAACCCCTATAATATTTTTAATTAGACTTTTACTTTTCTAATCAAAAAAAGCAGAATAGGTGAACAGTACCAACACATCTTCATTACCCCAACAAAGTACTTGACTTAATGAAAGCTTTGATTTTGCCAGCCTCCTAAATGCTGGAAAACTGTACTACTGGACTGTTTCCTGGCCATAAAATGGGATATCTCAAATGCTCAGCTGACCCACAGTCATTCTAAGACAAGCCTAATGGAGAATCCTCTGTTAGAGAAAACAACTCAGTTCAGGACTTCTTAATGACCAAAGTAAAGGAAGATGAAACACACCATCGGACTGCACACAGCTCTACAGACACACATAGCATTTTACAGAAATGGTTTTTAAAGTCATCCATAAAAATAAAATGCATAAAGACATAACCAGGACAGTGTTATCCTATGTAATTTATGTGCAGTCAAACACGACACTGAGCAAGGTAAAATGCTTGTATTTTTATCTGGTATATAGAAAGTTTTCAGTCTTGCTAATTCTTCGACTACACCAGCTATTCAACTAACAAACACTCTTTTAACTAGGTATTTTTCAACTAAAGTCTAATTTGAGTGAAAAAGAAGTCAAAATGAGTTTTGCAGACATTCCCTTTGAGGCCACTAGAAACTAGTTATATCTGAATCAACACCTTCAACATCTCCAAAATAATAATATGAGTTCAGTATTAAGCACCGAATACAATTTTGCAGGTTCTGAAGGCCAGGATATCATTCTCTATATGAGATAACTAGTAAACACAACTCAGCTGAACCAGGTTTGAAACATTATGTTTGAAAAAATCTCAATTTTATAAAGCTAAGAAGTGTGGCACACAAAAGTTACAGAATGGATATAATTTTTTCAAATTTGAAAACCTAAGGCTGTTACAAGTTTTCACAGATTTTGCTACCATAAAGATCTTTAGTATGAAATATGAAAAATGGATATTTTCTGTAAGTACGAATTTTTTGTGAAAGAAACCCTATGCTGTTTCTGGTCACCTTGAAGCCTACCTCATTAGATATCTAAAAGTTGCAGGCACGGTTGTATAGAACACAGAGCAATATAATAATGCATATCATTAATGCAATGCATTAAACTGTAAGAGCATGTAGAAGTGGCTTCATAATATTAGAATGCTTTGGATTTGGTTCACATGTACACATCATTTTGAGAGACTATGAGCAAAAAGTTCTGTGTGAGAAATATGGGTGTATGATTATATTCAAGTCATGCCTGTTGGAATTTCCAGTGTTGCCATGACAGCTTTTCTCTTCTCACAGTTTGGTGCCTCATTCATTATTGACTTTCTAATTTCTGCAGCAATAAGCAGGCCAAGATGAGAGCGATAGTAAAAAGTAACCTAATTTACTATATGACCTTGAAGAATTGAGAGAGAAGCACATCTTCTGGGTGCACAAAGAGGTATAGATCTGTGACTCCATCATACTTAAACTTTATCCAGATCTCAGGCTATAACAAATATTTCAAGAAAAAGTTCTGTGTTGTTCTTGAAACCCTAGAAAAAAAAATATCAGTGTGAGAGACAAAGGAATCTGTAAGCTGGTACAAGGCGGAGTCAGTGGAGATGAATACATAACTTTAAGAAAACTTACCAAAATATTGAATATATGTAAAATGAGCTCTTTTTTTTTTTTTTTTTTAACTACTCAAAACAGTTTAGAAGTAGCAGATACTGCATATGCCAGGAAATCCTAGAATGAGCATTCATGCTGCTGCCCCACCAGATACTGCGTGACTACAAATTCTGATAATTATTTTCATTAAATGTGCTCTGTAATTGCTTGCCGGGCTTGCTGCAGCTGTCAGCAAGGGAGCAATAAAATAGAACACAGCTACTAGGTTTCAGACACAAAGCATAATTTTGTCTGTAAATATACCATATTAGAAACTAAATAATAGAATTCAAAAAACAACAACAAAAAAAGTTTTGAATCCAAAATATCAGATTTATGGTAAGTAAGTTTAGCAGGGGATTGAAAATGAGTATTGACACTGACAAATTCATAGCTCAGCTGGCTTGGAGATATTTTATTCCATGTGAATGAGAAAAGACAACTTATGATATAGTCTATTCTATCAGTAGAGGTGCAGCAAATATACACAAGCCCTGGAACATAAACATCCGTGCATATTTAAAAATACCATGTGAATTTGCGACTATTACCCAGAACAGTGATTTAGGTGATACAATATGCCTGCTTTTAGAAAAAATACTGTAGAAAATAATAACAAGAATGCCTATTATGGCATAGGGAATGTTAAAGCGAAAAATGACAGATTAGTTTGGATTGAAATGCCCTTCAGAAGGCATTATCTTGTCAAATCCTCTGGCCATAGGCAGGGGCATCTTCCACTAGATGAAGTGGCTCAGAGCCCTATCCAACCTGGCCTTGAATACTTCCAGGGATGGAGCATCCACAGCCTTTCTGGGCAACATCACCAATCTCACAATAGTACCTCACCACGCTCACAGTAAAAGATGTTATTCTTATGTGTAATAGAAATCTACCTCTCTTAGTTTAAAAACTTGTCCTATCACTCTAGGAAAACTTTGGCAGAACATGGAACAGCCTGACTTTTCATTCTAAAGTAGAGCTGTTTGTAACCACGTGATGTTTTCTAGCTTACAAAACACCTTAATTGATCTGAGGGGACAAATTCCATCAGCTTCTCACTTAATGGCTACCTTGATATCTGCCCTCTTTAATACATTTGTTTACAATAGTCAATAAAATATCATCTTTTTTATTTTTGTAAATAAGGAGAAAAAAGAAAAAATTCTGATGATGCCATCTGCCTTGAGGTCTTTGTCAAGCAACTCATTATATCAGCTTGAAATCAATGAAGTCAACAAGCATGCTGAGATACCTGAAACTCCTCAATTTGGTTTTTTTTTCTTCTGCCAGAAAGCCCTTCATTTTCCAATGAAAAGAAAAAAAAGGCTTACGCAGCTCAGCAGGCCGTTGAAATTAAAGTATCTCCTTTATTATAGACATGCTAAAGACACAATGCACAGGACAGTTCAGAGATGAATTCATGGTGTTTAACCTGTCATATTTCCCTCTGACCAGACACATTCATACACATACACACGCACATTCACACAGAAATGCACAAACACATCCACATGCATTTATATGTATTAAACACAATTCAGATTAGGCTCTTCTTTCTGTAGCAAAATCACAGTAATTTCAGCGCTTGATGTCAATTAAGCTTGTTTTAGTCCTGTCTCCTGATGTGTTTCAGGTGCTGGTGAATGTTATCTACAGATTACGATTTTGATAACATTAGGTAAAATTACAGAGCTTTTTCAAAGCTTTCGACCACCTGTGCTGCACTGTCTTTTTTCTTGCAGTTCCAGACTGCTAAGACTAAGGTTATAAAATTGTCTAACTACTATAACCCCCAGGACCCTATCAGCAGGGTTTCTCCATCCAATAGTATGAATCATTTTCTTATTTTTGATATATACCTTAGCACGTTTCAAAGTGAGCCCAGCTGACATCTTCAAAAGTACATCAAGTAATTGGTAGTTTACTAAATTGTTTTTATGTTTCTTAACAGTGAAATTTTAAATTAAGTTCTAGGCTATGTCATTTTTTGTTTGAAGAAAAGTGTTCATTTTTTCATAATGGATCACTTGAGCTGAAACATGTATGAAGACAGTTAAATATCTTCATAAGCATTTGGGCAGGGTTTGGATGTTTACTCACAACTTTAAAATCCCATCAATGTTGAAAACAGAGATTACTAAGCTTGGCTCATCTGAACATTTTCATCACAGCTTAATAAATATTTTTCTGTGTGATTTCAGTTAGCATGCTGTTACTACCCTCTGTCAGGCTATGTTCAGCTAAAATATATTAAAACCAATTTATAATCAGTACATCACTCTTTTATTATTATTATTTTTAGCTTTTAAAGAAGAAATTCAGGACAAAAAAACCCCAAGAAATAGATGCAGAGATGTAATGAAGAAATTATTTTAGAGATAATTCACAATTAGCGTTAAAGCCATCATGTAATTTCATTCCAGCTGATCATATGTTTAAGTGTGTCCCAAAATAAGAAAATTATCTGAATCTGACATTTATACATATACTGGGGATTTTTTTAGTTATATTTGCATCACAATAAGAAAAGTAGTTGATGATTGTATTCTTCATCATAACTCATTTTTTCACCAGAAGAACTCATGATCCAGTGAGTGGTCTTGATTTATACGATGTCTTTCCAATGCATATTCAATGGAAAAAAATTAAACAATGCTGTCTAGAAGGAACAGCACTGTATCCCAAGGAAGTTCAGGATCAGTTAGGGTCTGTGCTGTGCAAAATGAAGAGAAAACACATTCCTACAAGAAGCAAAAAGAAAGGCAAAAAAAGGAGTTAGAATTTTCATACTAAAAGAAATAAACTAGCTTTTCCTTTGGAAAACATACTGAGTTTCTAGAATAAACATATTTATTATATTTACATAAACTATTTTTTCTGCATTTGGGTAGTTATTTCCAGAATTGCAAACCAGATGAATTCTTTCTTTTGTGATAATATGGATGTGTTGTATCTTGGCAAGAAGTTTTATCTTCATTTACTTGTCCAAATTAAAACATTTCAAAAATGTGATATTTTATCATTGTAGATTTTTTTATTATTTTAAATATATTCACTGTACTTGTATCTTTTTTTTTAATCAAACTCCAGGTTCTCCATTTATTTCAGAATTGTATAACCATAATTAAAAGAACTCAGTTTGTTTTTTACATTTCCTTCTGCATGTGACAGCATCAAGACTAAGAACTCACACATAGTCTCATTTTATTTCTCTGCATAGACTCAAGTTAAAGCATACTGCTTTGGGGGAATCAATTTTGTCCAAAGATCAATTAATAGTTTTCCTTCTTTCACCCACATCTATAACAGAGGTAACATTGCATATGTCATTTGCATATACAGCTGAGAAAATCCAAAATAAAGTGATTAAAAGTAAATTAAGTAAACAGTCCACTCTGGACTCCTGGGTAATTAAAAAACATTGGTTTTGATAGTTATGTATTATGCTTGTGCATGTACTGAATTTAAATACAAATACAAATTATAATTATTCACTATTAAAATTCCACTTTATGTTGCTCACATATTTATTCAAAAATATGAGAATACATATTGTTGACCACAAAACTGCTCAAGGATATTTAAAAAAAATATTCTTTGCTACATGTGTATGTATGTCCACCTGATCATTGTTCTAGGTGTAAGTAATTTCAAATTCCTTACATTGCTGCAATCTTTATAGGGGTATCACAGGACTCCACTATTGCCACAAACAGCATAGCAGCAGGTAAACAATCAAAGAAAGTATTATCAGTTTTAAAAGAGCTTTTTGGAAATTCTTGAAGCTAGATATCATTCCTGAATCTCCTGTTGTGTTTTTTCAATGTTCTCTCTTGATTTAAATCTAAAGTAACCGTTTATCAGCTATCTGCTCTATCAAATAGGTAAAAGATATTTGTGGTTTAGTTCAACATATATTTAAACAAAACCAAAACCAAACCAAACCAAAATAAAAATCCTGAAAAGAATCAAAGCAGATTCACTGCAGAAATGCTTCTTTAACCTAAGGAAAGATTTCTTTTCCAGAATAATACTAGTTAGTGTAGATAACCTGCAGTGCCTGAGCCATCATGTTCTTTCCTGAACAGACTGTGTCTACTTTTAACACTCCTTCCTCAGCACTCCCTGTATTTCAGGAAACCATCAGACCTTTGATGTGCAAAATCTCTGAAAAGTTTAAAGTTAGTATTGTAAAAACATTGATGTAAATCTCCTGAAGTATTCATAAACAATTAATTTATATAGGCCGATTCTCCGCTCTGTAAGAAATAGGTCACCTGAAACAGAATTAAAAGAGCTGAGCAAGAGTTCATGCTTTAAATGTCGGCTTTTGTTTACACTTCCCTTAACAGAAATGAATTAAAGTTTTCAGAGAGCTGTTGATTCTGTGGTAAGACAGGTGCCTAACATCTTTGGGATAAATCACCTGTTTTTTCTCTCCATTCATGATAGAAATAACATGGAGGAGTAGCTCAGACTATTTCCTTAGCTTCTTTGGAAAGCTGAACCTAGCTGATATGAATCATAGTCTTTACATCTAATATCAAAAATGCAGATCTACAATATCTAAGTGAATACAGGTATACAATTTACCTATCCAGTAAGTCATACAGTGATCTACTCATTACACAGTGATCAAAATGTTTTCGCGTAAGAAGAAATTCTTCAGCATTCCTCTATTGTGCCTAAATATGAATTTGCTTAAATGTGTGTAGTGACAGAATTATTAAAGCTCATGGCTTCTTTGGCTTGTTCTTATTCTGAACACCTATAATTAACACTGACAAGTGATCACAACTATTGTAGCACAAATCACATCTCAATTGAGTACAATGAAATATGCTACAATATATTGAGAACAAATTGAACAACTAAAAATTCAGCAAGTAATAGCTTCACATCATAAGACAAAAGGCTGCACGCAGTAAGAGAAACCAGAAGAGTGAATTCAGCAGTGAACAATTCACTTTGAATTTTCTGCTCATTGCTCCCCACAAATCATTTCTTGACAACATTTTTTGGAAGCAAACTCAGTCTTAAGCTTTCTGTTCCTTTGTGTGTCCTCTCCGCTCTCCTCTCCAGTTCCCAGGCAGGTCTTAAATAGCTGCCTGGGAACTGGAAATGCCATTAACAGATTATCCATTGCCTATATGCAGCATTAGCAGCTGAATGGGCTTCCCATAACTGTGTTATACAAAACAGACTGATCAGTGATCAGTGGTGCTTTTCCTCTCATCTGCCTGTAGGCCTATGCAGTAAAGTCAAGAGATACAACACAGCATTTGTTGAGAGCCCAGGTGCCGTACTACGCCTGTATCAAAAGCAGGAAAGACTTACAGTGCGAGCCTGGAAGAAACAAGTAAGAAGTGATATGTCTGGGATGACCCAAAATAGAGCAATTGGAAAAAGAGGTAGAAATACATAATGGAAGCAGTCCTGTGTTCTGTGAAAATAAAGAAGAAAATGTAGGAAAAAAAGAAAAGCACATGTGAATGGGAGGGAATTCTTATGAAAATGCTGAGGAGAGGTTATTTCTGCAGCACAAATACAGCACTACTGCCAGTCCTTCATTTACATTGAGTGTGCAGCTAGAGAGTAGACACGACAAGGATGCAAATACAAATGATTACAAATTGTCAAGACCTTACATTATAAACTGGGAAAATGAGGACACTAGAGGAATTAAAGAAAAAGTGTGAGGATGAAATGGAATTAAAAAATGATCAGTCAGTGATTAGGTGAAAGAGCTGGAGAAACCATAATGACAAAGTAAGACTTGCAAAAGTAACAGAGTTACAATATAAGAAATGTCTGATGATCCCAATTATTTCTCCCCAATTATCTATTTTTTTTTTATTTTTTAATCTTTTCACTAAATATCTCAATTAATTTTAGTGTATTTTTTAGATGATGTGTCTTTTAATGAATAAATTCTGTCTGAAGTTTTTCCCACATGCTGTCATACACACTGGTAAAGATGTCAAGAGATGAGCTCAAAGGTCTTTGGCTCACAAAGTCTTCCCTTTCCCTCATAAACTGCGTAAATTATCCTTAAGGATGAAGGCTGAAGATACAAGGTAAACACTCATTAGCTGTGGGACTCTTAAGAATGCTGACTGGTGGAACTGAATTAATTTTGCCACGGTTGGACAGCAAAATTGAATTCCCCTTGCTCTAATCTGAAATCTGTGTTATTGTTCTACCCCACACAGGTATTGGTCTTCTTATGCCTGGAAGGAGCTATAATAATTTCAGATTTCACCTCTGAAGTATAAGAACTGAACAGCCTTATATTAAAAAACCCCCAGATCTTATTGTAAAGTTATCTGATTTGGGCATTTTACCTCTTCTACAGTGAAAAGAGCTAGAACACTACATTAAGAAACCCCTCAAACACCTGCACATAAAAAAGTCCTTTTCTATGTGTTAATGTAGTAGTCAGTTTTGTCTCAGAAGCCAGAAAGCCTGACTAAAGACCTTCTTTTTTTCACATTACAAAGAAAAAAAAGTGTGAATCCTCATATCTGTGATAGAAGAGAAAAAGTCGCTCGTTTTTTTTACTCATGAAGTCTTTCACTGATGTCTTCTCTTCCATGTATGACAATCAGTCGAATATGTTTCATAATGTAAGGTGAATAGTTACAGAAATGTGCTTCTTTTTGAGGCATTGGAAAACCTTTGTCATGTATCACATGAATAAAAATATACTTGTGATAAAAATCAGTCTATATAATAATATTTATAATAGCAGAAATAAGTTTTTTAAACCTAATATAAGAATTTGGAAAATAAACATCTAAAATAATTCTTTAAACTTTGAACACAAGAGCCCAATAATATGTTCACTGCATTTTTAAAAATACAATGATAATAGAAAAACAATTATTAATTAAAAATTCAGAAAACAAAGTGGAACTGGAAGGGAAAAAGGTAAGATAGGGGAATAAGCACTTAAACTAAGACTAAGCCACTTAAAGTCAAGGTGGCCTAATTTTAGTAAATAATTCCTAGCAAATAATGGTAGGAATTGAGGATCTCAACTAACAAATATATCACAACACATCTGTGGAATAGCAAGAATTTTGTTCTTCGAGTAATCTGACCATCTTACTTTTTTATTAATTTTTATTGCTTCTAATCATTTGAGGAATTAAATACTTAATTTTTGTCAGAAAATTTTTCTTTTACTGTTTATTATCTCATATTAGGTTATGCTGACTTCCTCTTTTCTAAAACCTTGCTTCTCAACGTCTATCATGCCATTTCTGTTCTTATTTATCTGAGTTTAGAGAGAAAGTTTCTGGAAGACATTTAGGGCAGAGAAATCTACTTTATGGTGGAAAGATACTAAAAAAATCCCAAAAGCAAACCAAACAACAACAAAAACCACATGTGCACACCCCCAAAATTTAAATAATAAAAGTAATCTTTAAAAGCTCTATGGCCTCACAAAAAGTAAGGGACTTTAAAGACAATATTAGGACTTTTTATATAAATCTGGTTTAATTAGAGTATCAATCAAAATAAACCATAAGAATGTCCTGCTTTGTAAACAAAAAGTAGAAACTATCAGCGGCAGGAAGTGGTCTCTGGAATTACAGAATGTTATTGTATGTTTTGTGGGCTTTTGAAGAATATTAGACAACATTTTCAATATGTTTCTTATATTACTTACAATTCACTACCATCACAAATACTGACCTTCACATTCTACTGGAGCATTTTCAGCAGGAGGCTGGAAATCAGCATGTCATGAGCTAACTAAAAACATTTCTCATAATTCTAAACACTGGCCTTCCTTCTGTATAGTGTTACTGCTTTGCAGTTAGTTTCTTAATGGAACTCAAAGGCTCATTCTATAGAATTTATCTTTGCCTACTAGCCAAAACAGTTCTATTAGCTCTGGCGTCATCTTTAAGAATGTCTGCTCATCGCTGGTTTTGCACAGCCTAATTCAAAATGAACTGACAAAAAAAAGTTTCTCATATTACTTACAGGCCTTCATTATTTATGCTGAAGGTATGTCAGTTGTTCTCTGAAGGAAGTATTAATAAGCCCCTATTCTTCATATTTTTCAGATACCCTGACAGTGTTTACAGATTAGTCCTACATCTTACTCAGTTTCAAAGCTAATTAATTGTGGCGAACACAGAAGACAACAGTAAATTCTTTCCCAAATCCATCAGTGTTACAACTAACATTCATATTTTTCAACAGACTGGGGGTGGACAAGCCTTATCAAAAAGAACAAACAACCCACCTCAAAAGGCTTTCATGATTTATACGTAGGTGAATCTACTTGCATCTTAAACAGCTACCCATTACCAAGCTGTGGAGTGCCAAGTGGTGTGGTGCTGATGAATCCAAGGTTGTGGGCTCCAATCACCCTATGAGCCATTCACTTCAGAGTTGGACTTGATGATCCTTGTGGGTCTCTTTCAACTGAGAATAGTCTGTGATCCGTGATAGCCTTTGGGTGTTGCCATCTGGAGCTCCTTCCGAGAGCTGCCGTTACACACATATCCACAACTTGATATCTTTCCCAGTATGTCAGGCTGCTGAGGTAAGGAGGGTGTTTGGGAGTTGTGTGATAATAGCATGTAGATAGAAACAGATGGGACTCAGGATCTAAACAGATATAATTCTTGATTAAAGAAACAAAATTTCTTCACATTATCAGCCTGTTATTACAAAGCTATGTCACGGCATGCCCATCAGCATTTACTTACTAGCCAACAAACAATTAGAAAAAAGAAAAATATTTGTATCACTAACAGGAAAATCAGATGACATTTCAGATTTGCTCTTTTCAATAAAGAACAGTGAAGCTTTTCTCATAATTAAACCAACTGCAGTATAATTTAGAACAAACAAGCCCTAAGAAGTACTGCAACTGTGAAGAAATGTGCTGCTGAATAGTATTTGTTTGCAAAAGTTTGGCAAAATGATTGGCAGCCTGTTATACTGAAAATGCACAAAATCAATATTGATATAAAACTCCAGAGCCGGCTGTCACAAAATACTTGGATTAGTCTGAAATAACAGGATTGTTTAGTATGGTTATATGCATGCCACTATCCCCAGAATGCCCATGAACTATTGATACTGAAAAGTCTCAGAACATCAGGCAAGGAGCTGTCAGGGACAGAAAAATATGCATGTCAAGTCCAAATACAGCTGATGGTGGAGGTGGAAAACTTCACAGCTACCTCATACCATTTTTATCACTGGAACCACTTGTAATTCATAAAAGATATGCAAAGCATAAACCTAGTGTTAACAGGTGCAAACAAGGGGAAAGTTTAATACAGAATGCTAAAATGCTTCTTTTAAGATAAGTCTCTATACATTAAGAAAGCAGGAGTGGTAGTGAAGAGTTATTGACAAGGGGAAAAAACCCAACCCCAAATTTCCCAAACCCTGACACCATTAAGCCTAATTTCCAAAATAAATCAATTTCCAGAAAACTAGTCAGAAGGGATGTTGCTTTGTAGCTGCTGAACAAAAGGCAGTGGAGTGGTGCCCTCAAATGAGTTTCTGTTAATAATGTTAACTCTCCTGTTCAATGAGAAAACAACTAAAAATCATTTTTATACAAAGTAAGATTCTCTTAATTTTATTACTTAGAGATCATATCTGCTACTGGATGGTACAGAAAAAAAACTCCAGTGAAATACATTCATGTAAATCTCATTTTCTCAGATACAATGAATGTTTCTCTAAGTGAAACAAAACTCCCAGAGATATAATGCTCGACACTTTTACTTTTTTATAGAGGCTTAACAGTGAGATGTCTTTGAAAATAATGATAATAAAAATAATGAGACAGTTTCCTACAACCTATTTTCTGTGGAAGAAAATAATACTTTTTATTAGAATTTCCAGAGAAAAAAAACTCTAGATTTTTTTCTAAGAACAAAATCAAATCTTCATGGCAAAAAATTAAGAGTTAGTATTTTCCTTTATGCATTTCTGGACATTAAAATAATTTTCAGTTTATGGTCCACTCTAGTGAAAACCTGCACAGAAAGTGGAATGTGCATTTTCCACTTAGCTATCCTCTTACCTTGTCTATGAAATATTTCTGTGTTACTCTTACTTCCTTTTCTAGAAAAGACCATGATGATTTGCTCAATCAGAATAATTTGCATCACAAAACTGTTTGAGAGTGAAAAACGTATAGTAATATAATCTCCATATAATCATGAATGAACGTGTTTTAGCTAAAATAATGCAACTCGCCTGAAGTGCTGGACATTCTCACAATGCTATTGATTACGGTCTTTTCTCCCCTGTTGTGATGGTGATAGGCCGTAAACTTCCTCTTTAAATTTGCTGTTATTTTCAGATCCCAAATACAAGCTCAAGATCATTCCTATGCCTGCGATATTCATGGATCTCCAGAACACATATGAAAATATACTAGTAGCTGCTCTAAAGATGCTGTGAAAATGCGATGATTTCACAAGCTCAGCACAGGGGAGATATCACTAGCCACAGCTGTCACTTTTGTGCAAAAGGAAAACAAACAGGTGGTGTGTTCCTCAGAGTTATTTTGCAGCTAATATTTGTTTCACTGTTGTAGGATAACAGGATAGTTCAGACTGGAGGGGGCCTCTGGAGATTATCTGCTCAACTCTCTGCTCAAACCAGGGTCAGCTATGAGGTTCAGTGCTGTCTCGTGCCAACTCAGTGTCTGACACAAAGCCCAGTGCTTTTTTTTTTTCCAGAACACTCCAGGTGGGCAGATTGTCCATAGCCCATATATTCCCAGGATTTGGCATTTGTCCTGCTTGATATTCATAAGGGTCCTTTTGGCCCATTCCCTCAGTTGATAGTCTGCCTTTGAGCAGATCAACTATTCCCTCCACTTTGATGTCATCTGTGAGGTTGATGAGAGTGTCCTCTGTTGCCACGTCCAGGTTATTGATAAAATCATTAAGTAGGACAGATCTCAGGATAAGCTCCTGCAGTGCTCTGCTTCCTTCTTTCCAGCCTCCAGGCAGAGTACAAGCCATTAACCATAATTGCTTGATCCAACCATATAAACTGTTCTTCATTCACCCAGATCACACATACAAACCATAGTATTCTTACTTGGATGCAAGAATATTGTGATACCTAGTGTCAAAAGCCTTGCTGCAGTCAAGGTACCATAGAATTTTATCATAGATGGGAATTTAAAAGTATGTTAGTTCTGAGTTGCTAAGGTCCAGAATGTTAATTCAATTTTCATTCTTCCTAAAATCTCACTCCTCCAAAAATACACTTTGGAAAAAAAAGTCCTGTTGGAGTATTTCATTTTGAAGCAAGACTATCAGTCCAAATAGTCTTCTGTCTCAGATTTGATTATTTACCATCCAAATTCTAAAGCGAAATCTCTCTCTAAATAGATATGAACTTATAATCCTGGAATTTCTTCTAGTTTTTGCATTAAAAAAAAACCCCTACATTATAATGTAAATCTAACTGCAGTGCTCAAAGAACCTGAAGGAAAATATAAGGAAGTCCAAGGAAAACAGATTTATTCAAAATTCCTTTTACACATGAAGAAGTCAATGGAAAACAAGAATGATGCAAAGTAATCTTCAAACAAAGTATATGCAAAGCATTTAATACAGTCTAATCATATACTTTCAATAAAAGTCCAGTGCACAACTGTGGTAAGAGGATTGTAAGTTCAAAGAAGGTTGTGTTGATTTTTAACAAATATTTTTGGTTTTTATTACTTTGAATAATTGTTTGTTTGTGATTGCATATGAAAATTTTTGGTTTTTTTAAATTTTAATTTTATATTCCCATGTGTTTCTGAGTGTAAACTAATCACAAGATATTAACTACCACCAGATATTACCAACCTGAATGAAAAGTAATTGAAATATCTGTATAAAAATCAGAGGAAATACATTAGAGGATTCAAGGTTGGAGCTAAACAACAGAAAGGAGTCGAGAATGAAGAAACATATGTTTCCAGCATGTGGAAATTGTATCGCCTAATATAGAATTCTCAAGATTTGGCTTTGAAGAAAATAGTTGCAAACAAAATGACATACTTCTCCAACACGAGACATTTCAGTTGCATATTTGTTCCTACTCTGTTCCTGTGTTTACATGCCAGCCGTGTCCTGGGGAGCATCAGGGACAGCATCACCAGCCAGGCAAGGGACGGGATTGTCCCGCTCTGCCCTGCACTGGGGCAGAGTCCTGGGAGCAGTTTTGGGCACCACAATGTAAGAAAGACTTCAAGCTGTTAGAGAATGTCCAAAGGAGGGCTACAAAGATGGTGAAGGACCTTGAGGAGAAGTCATATGAGGAGTGGCTGAGGTTACTTGGATGGTTCGGTCTGGAGAAAAGGAGACTGAGGGGAAACCTCATTTCAGTCTAAAATTACTCTCTTTCATGTACTCATTTATAATTGTTAACTAGAATCCTGTTCTCTATTTTTTTTTTTTCAGAAATTACAGTTATGTTTCTTCACTATGACATTTAGTATACTAAATGTCCAATTAATCTTTCCATGCTGTGGCCAGATATCATGCATTTAATGCTGTAGTAGACATTTAACAGAGGAAAGAATGGAAAGAATCTCAGTTGTTTGCACTGGCTGTTGTAACATACTCTTTCCTGCACCAGGTAACTCAGTGACAGCTCCGTATCAGGACTGCATCTGGCTCTCATCTGTAGTTACAGTGAATTCTACTTAGAGAATTATATCATGGCCATTCATTTCCTGCCAGACTGAGCTGTTACAGCAATTATTGACCTTTAATCTGTCTATTCCAAGCCATGCAGTCTACAGAAATGCAGATGACATATGTAAGACCTTTTCAAGCAAAGCTTGAAAAAACTTAAACTTTTTCTAAAAAAGGTTCAGTGACACAGGCAGGAAATTCTTCCTCACAAGGAAACAGGTTCTCTGAGGATAAAAGTGTCAGCGTCTTCACACTTTGATAAAATCACACATATCCCCTCGAAACATAGGAATTCAGGTGATTTCAGGGCATTTTCGGGAGATTTTGAGGGGGCTTTAAAAATTTTTAACTTAACTTTGACCTTTCCATGTCACTGCTTTACTCAGAAACTTACTTTTGTCTGATACTTTCATCAGATTAATTTTCCCCCTAAGAACAAAGGATTATGACTTCCTATTAAACTCAATACTGGACCAACTGCATTTTCTATTCTTCTTGTCTTTTGTGTTATGCTGGAGGGTACTTCAGGCTGTCTGAAACTAACAGCATGGGTTTGTGATTGGAGCATCTGATGGCAAAAAGTACAAACTGTTCTTATATATCCTTTATTATTTTCTCACTACAACACGGAAGATTTTAGATTGAATGTCCCTTTCATATTTGAAACTGTTTATGTGTATTTTAAAGTTTATTGAAAACTTGTTTCAGATATTGAAGATGGTAAGGAATTCATCACGATTTTCCCCATTTTATCTAAGAGATATAAATAATGAACAGAAAGAATATCAGATGTTTTTTGAGTATGCCATGTACTCTAGGCTCTAGCTTATGAACAGGGTTAGCTTAACCTCTATTTATATTCAAGTGAGAGAGATCTCCTGAGGCTGAATCAGTGCACACTGCAGCTCAGACAAGGGCCATGGCAGCCCAGTCCTGTGGGAATGTGTGGGGGACAGACTGTAGAGTCCACTGGCACATTCAGGGTCCTGTCAATATCAAAGGAAATGTATTATAATATGCCTTTACCATGTACAATATCATAAGAAAATACAGTGGACTAGTAAAAATGAATCTCTAAATTAAATGTCAGTCTGCTTCTTAGGATATCTTGAGATTTGTGAGGACAAAGAAAACAATTATTCTTCATGAGACTAAGAAGTGAAAAAATCAGCATGGGCTTTAATTCCTGAGTTTATTTGAAATGCTCCCTCTCCAAAAAAGAAACAATCAATGAACCCAAATAAAAGAAAACTCAAGATGAAACAAGAGCAAAACCTAGAAAACAAGAAGAGAAAAAAATGTTAATCACAAAACCAAAGACAGCAAAATGAAGACAGGTTATTAACAGATTGCTAGTTTTATGGTAAAAACTTTTGACAGATTATGTTCTATTTACAAATTATCCTTTGTGTTGCAGCTCTAATTATAAAGTCTTAAGATATTGAATTGCTCAATAACCTACACAGAAATTTAGTTTCATTGCATCAGCAGAATAAAAACAAGGTAAAAGACATTTGTCTACACAGCACTGATATATTTGAGATGTGAATAGAACATGTATTTTTCTTACTAATATATGGACAAATGCAAAGCAAAAGCAGTGATAATTAAAATTTGCTGTACTAAGCTGCTGGTACAAACATTGTCAGAAGATGAATGTCAATTGAAAACTGTTCATCCATCTGACACGGCACAGAAATGAGCATATAATGAATCAAGTCAAAGTTATTTCACATTAATTTTGAAACATTAACTTCCTGTGTTAAAACATGTACAATAATTAATTAAACTGGTTGGTTAAAGGTAGATAAAAATGAAAGTGCTTTGTTTGTATGAGGCTGAGAAGAATACTACCAATATAATGAATACTGATATCAGGTTTGCTAAACATGTGTATCTATCTAAAACAGAATATATCCTAGAAGGCTTTTTTAGCTATTGTGGCTATTTGCTGGAGACTATTTTTTGAATGGATTAGAATATTTTCAGCTGTAAAAGTGACTATGTTGACCAGAAAATATGGCCTGGACTCTACTTCCTGCTTCCTAATTTGTAGATAGAGATTCCCAATATATGATCATTTTCTACCTATCTACATGTTAGAGGTTAGAATATATATTTCAAATAAATTTAATATAGAATTGGAACTTTTTGTTTTACACAAGAGGCACAGTGCAGGAGAGGTAGAAGGCAATACATTTTATCCTCTCTGTACTCTTACTTGTCGGAAAAAGCAGGAGAGCATTAAAGGGTTTGAAAAAAAGTAGAATATAATCTGGATCTCTATCCACCATAATTAATAGAGCAAATTATGGGAATAGATATTGCAGTTCCTTCAAGCTATACAAGCGTTTAAGTATGCCAAAACAACCTAGGTAGGTGATATTTGTTAGTTTACTCTTTCAGTGGTTGCAGATGTCCTATTGAAATATCCCTTATGAGACATAAGCTAGAATAGTTCCTTTACTTCAGAAAGACAATAGAAACGTGTCACCCAGGACACGCAGTGGAGAACTGGAAGAGGAGAGCTTACAATCAAAATCAATTTCTGCAATGAGTTCCCTGAACCTAAATTATAAGTGGAAATTATCTATATAAAGCAAGCTACAGATAAATCATCAGTTTCAGCATCATTCCTTGTATTTTCATCATTTACTTTTTAAGGATCAAAGAGCAAATCATAGGTAAAAATTCTGCAGTTACTGTTTTTTACCACTAAGATATGTGGAAAAATAAAACCATTTACAAAAACCCCCACTAATCATCTTTTTGCCTTAAAGAACTGTTAACCACCAAATACTTCTGATGCAGCATTTCCCTTTCTATGTATCATAATATAAAATATCAAAAGTAATCAAATTATCCAGAGCTTCTAGCATATTTTGAAATGTATCAGATAATTCTTCAGGCAGAAAGATCTGAATTGCAAGTAATGCACCCTAAAGTTCTAATTTCTCTTTTTCTAAATTTCTCATGTTAGTACTTGAAGAAAGAGATAAGGTTTTCTGGTTCAAAAAAGTTGTCCACCTTATTTTGCTAATCTTGTAGGAAGCAGAGAGGAGGAAAGAAGACTTAATTATAGTTGTATACTATTTTCCTTTCCATTTCTCAAGTTGCTTGTGAAAAATCTATATTGTTTGGGTTATGTGTGCCTGGGGAACTATGATGGTATACGAAAATCCACTACTTCAACGATATACTCCTAGAGTGAACACAAAAAATTTTAAGGACAGTTTTCAATGGCCTTCTTTAATGACAATACCAAGTGATGAAGGATAATTAAAAATTAAAAATGTAAGAAGCAGGTAGATTTGTGCATGAGGGTGCTTTCAAGGTTCAAGGCTAAAATAGGGCATGGATGCTCACACACATAAGGGCAAAGAAATACATAAGTGAACCTTGGAAAGTCTATATCAAATAGCATCTTACTCTATGAAATGGATTCAATTTTTCTGGAGACTGCACGTTCTAGATGGACCCCTAACATGGATTTTCACTGATGCAACAACTTAGGTTAGTTTGGATCAGTTAAAACAATGACCGGAGACATGTGGTAGGATATAGAAAATAAAAGAAAGAAGAAAGAAGGGTGAAGAAACATTAATGCCTTTCTTTTGATGATATGTTCTTTAGGGCCTGGAAGGTATATTTATAACATTGCCTTCAACTTGGAGCTCTAATTTTCAGCAGCATTGCAATCACTAACTGCATTCCATATAAAAGTAACATTTCTGTTTGTTAGATTAAAACTGTATATTTTAATGTCTTCACAAAAAGTGAGGTAGAACAAGAATGCCTTGAGGAGACAAGCTGTGCTTGCTCATGATTAGCAGCCCCTTCTTTTTGGAATAATTTGGTTTCAGGAATGAAATAAATTATTTGTGTCTTAATGACACTGAAGTAATTAAATGTCTATTTGCTTATCATTTATGTTTATTCTTAGATAATAGCTTACACTGGTTTTCAGTTCTCATCTTTTTTTCTATGTTAACTGTTTTTACCTCAAGGGAAGCAAGTTTAGGAAAGTTTAGAAAAAATAATATTTTAAAGTTAAATAATGTGTTTACTTACCTGATATTCTTCTCATACATTTTTTGCTTGCCCACTGAAGAATACCAAAGCTGATCCTTCCCAAAAAGAGACATATGAAGAACTGCAACCATTAACTTTCACAAGATTCGTATGCTCAGCTCAGTTTTATCCTCAGATATAAATCTTTTCTCTAACAGGCTAATAAAATATCAATGTTAAAAATGAATGTATAAAAATGTGTGTTTTAACCACTAAACAAGCTGATTCTTAGTGAACACAGGGAAATAATAGTTTAGGAATCTGGAATCATATCTAGTGTTCTGCATCTGCTGTTCTTACCTCTATAGAACTGTGTTCCTCAGGTAAAATTGTGGAATTATTTTTGATCCTACGCATAGTTTCCCGCCCAAGAATGTTCTCATGGTATCATGATGTAAGTTTTCTAGGGACAACAGAAGACGCAGTTGTCTGGAGAAAAGGAGATTTTAAAATTTCAAGAAGGTTTAATTCAACTGCAAAAAATATTTCCTATGATGGTAGCTATACACAAACATTCTAATTCGGGGGTACAGAATAGAGTCAAGGCAACAGCACCACGTGGTACTTGCTGACCTACACAGTTACTAATGCCTGGGTGTCTACTGACACCACACGAAGTAAAAATTCTATACTTACTGAAACTATTCACTAGCCACAATTCCACATGACTTTCTCCAAGACAGTCGATCTCACAAAAAAAACCCCAAAACCACTTTGTATCATGTTTCCCAGCCAGATAAAATAACAGGAGTGTAATTCTTCTCATCTGGACTCCTATCACGTAGTTGTCTCAACATCATAAAATAGAAATGATGTTCATAGGCAACGAAATATCTTAACATTCATCGTATCAATCCAATTTAGCTCTCTAAAGTCAAATGCATCACAACAAAAAAGTTCCCATGGATACCTGGTTATACTGTAACTATTAAAGGACTTTAAACAGTTAGCTCAAATCCAAATTTTTACACTGGCAACTGCTGATACAGTTGCCAACAAGCAAGATTAGGGGAGTTCCTTGGAGTTATCTCAATATTTCAATAAAGAGCTGAAAATAACACTAATGTGTCCTTTTGTGATACTTTGAAAAAAAATTAAATTGGAAAGATCAAGCAGGATTCTTTATGTTGTTTTTCCAATTAGTAGTTTAATAATGAGTGCTCACTTAGGACACAGAAAAAAATGCAGAATTGCAGGACTGTCATCTCTCAAATAAACACAATCACTCTAAAGAGAATTTCCTTTCTGGTGCATAGAGCAATTTCCTGGGGAAAAGGCACTGTGACGCTCTTCAGACTGCAGTTTGGAGCTGAGAAGCTTAAATGCCACTAAAGTCTTCTAATTGATTTAGCCCCAAGGAAACAGTCCTCTGCTGACAAGGCAAGAAGGGTGCTTTGATGGGAAAAGCAATACATATTTTCTTGTCAGTCTGGAATATTGTGGGCAGATGGGAGCTCGCTCTGCATCAACTAAAAACCAGGCAGAAGCCAGAATTTATTAGTTTGTATGAAGTGATAAACTGCTTTCAGCTGTCTCTGAATGTGTAGAGAGACAGCTTTATATATACTCCTTGTTGTCCCACTATAACTGTCATGCAAAACCCATGCTTGCTCACAGTCAAGACTATACATCTGTGTTCACCCAGAAGTAAAACCAATCCATATAGAAAGTGCTTATCGTTAACTCTTCACTTCTCCATATCTGAGCTGATCAACAGTTACAGAAATTAAGCTTCTGGAACTGGAAAATGTACTTGTAGATATTTGCTTTATGAGAAAGACTCTGGGTACCCTTGACAGAAAAAAAAAAAAAAAAAAGAAAAAAAGGAAAAGCAAGGAGGAAAATCATCAAAATCAGCTTTGTAAAACAATAGTTCTTCATTGTTTCTCTGCTTTTTAGTAAGTTATGCCTGCGTCAGAGATTTTCTCTCTCTCCATGCAAGTACATCTTGTCTCTGCTGCTGACAGATCTGTTCTAACAAGAGGTTGATCATCAATAGTTAATTCCTAGCATATAAACATATAATAAAAATACGTTGAAAACATGCTGCAAGGAGTAAGAGCAAATCCTGGTTTTCTGTGTTGATTTCTGCAGGATGGATGTTACTAAGTTTCTCTTTCAAGACTGTTTCTTTATTCCAGGTGCTGGGATACAGTTGCTACTATATTTGCATTAGCAAATGCAAGCTGTGTTTACTCATCCTTTCTCAGAAATTAGAAATTGCAGCAGAATCTCTGGTAAACCAGCAAGAAACTGGTAAACCAATACCTGAAATTTTTCTGTAATTGCAATCATAAATGAGGCCAATGGTGGGAAAGCAAGTCACTTAACACAATAATTAAAATGTTCTTGTAGACTGGACCCACAATTTGAAGTCATAATTCTCTATAGATGGTCTGAGAAGCAATCATAACAAGAAAGAAACAAGAACTAGAATGTGAAGTGATTGCAGCTCTATTCTAGCAAGGCCATGAGAGCTTCCATACAACTGTATGAACATTTAACAAATGTTATTGCAGCGTAAAAATAAAAGATGTTTCGGGGGAAAAAAAATAAAAACAAAGGAAGTAGAGTCATAGAATCATGGAATGATTTGGATTGGAAGGGGCTGAATGCTTCCTGAATGCTGACAGGCTTCTTGAGGTCTTGACCAGGAAAACTTGTTCCATTGCCTGACCAATCTCTTGAGTGAAGAACATTTTCCTACCATCCAACCTGAACTTCTGACACAGTTTTAAGCCATCACCTTATGTCCTATCACCAGACACAGAAGAGAAATCACCTTTGTCACCACTTTCTCTCATGAGGTATTTCTAGACAGTCATGAGGTCACCTCTCAGTCTCCTTTTCTCTAAGGTTAATTAGCCTAGTATCCTCTGCTGCTCCTCATATGTCATGCTTTCCAGTCCCTTCACCATTTTTGTTGGCCTCTTTTGAACACATTCTAATATATTTTTATCCTTCCTGACTTGCAGAGCCTAAAACTGCACACAGTGCTTGACGTAAGGCCACACCAGTGCTGAGTAAATTCACCTTTCTCATGTTTGAAATGATTCAAGTGTTCTGAAAAGCTTTGATACTTTCAGTAATCGCTCTTCTCAAAAGTATTTTGGCCTTCAACTGAGGTATTTCATATTTAACTTAACTTACTAGTTTAAAATTACCTTTTCTTCTTCTTTAATTTTTCTTACCCAATGAAACTATTGACTTAAAATGGTGAACATACTTGAAAATTTTGTAAACTTACATTTTATTTTCTCCCCCTAAATGGGTTACCCTAGCATTGAAGGGATCATGACTATTACTGTTTCTGATTTTATATTTAAATAGTAAAAGCTTTCTAAAATTAGTTACGTCACAGATTAGCAAATTATTTTCAAGTAAATTTCTTTGATAGTGGCATATTTATGTGTGTTTGTTCTTCATTGAAAGAAATGAAGATGGTTTAGTATTATTGTGCCTTTGTAATGTGATTAATTTGGTAGTATCCATCTGTACTAAAGTTATTTTGAACATAGTGTGATTATTTTTTTATTCTTTCTTTTTTCTTGGCATCAAAATCTAACATAAGAATTTATTCAGGATTAAAGTAGCAATCTGAAAGATTTTTTATTCCTTTCAGTTTGTTCAATATATGCTTTATATGCTTGTGAGAGATGAGGGGGAAAAAAGAGAAACATTTTTAGGAGGGAAAAAAAGAGAAATATTTTTATCTTACAAGTGTGAATAACAGCAATTTCATTCTATGTTTCACAATAGTCATAAACTAAGAATGTCTTAAATTAATGAAGTAAATTATAAAAAGGCATGTAATGTATATAAGAGGTCATCTATTATATTAAATACAGGAAATTAAAAAACAACCAATCAACTGAACAAACCTCCATCAATAACAAGAAATTATTAAGTTCTCTAAATCTCTGAGTTATATTATCTAAAAGAGGCCCAAAAAAATGATAAAGTCGTAGCCATTGTGTCTTTTGGTTTCTATATTCTGAGTGTTACAGTTCGTACGTGTTTTGGTGACTTCAAAAAGAAATTAAAAGAAAAAAGTAGAAAAATGTTGGAAATCATTCAAATCAAAGACTTAATTAAACCAGGTTTTATTATTAAAGATTCGTGAGTAAAATATTATTTTAAAAATGTCTGAAGAAAGAGACATTATCATTTCTAATTAGTTTTATTTGACCTATATACCCTATTTTTTCATTATAATTTTGTCATACTTAGTAACAATGAAGTAAGCGAAAGTGATGATTGTTGTGTTTCCAACATGTTTTATGTGACTAAAATCAAATTTTTAAGATGGAGATTTTGCAAAAATTTACTGTACCTCAATATCTTCTATGTACTTACTCATGGTGATTGTTATGTATTTATAGAGAAATAATAATCAAAAGAGACATATTGTCTCTTTGTACTTGATTTTCAATGTGACTTGACATTTTCTGGGTTTCAAATTACTAGATACTCTCTGGGAGTTCCTGTGTTCCAAGCGGCTTACAGGGATTTCTCTTGTAGTTGAAAACTATCAAATCTATCATGAACCAAAAGCTAAGTTGTCTTTTGTGTTAACCGTGTGGAAAAACTGAAAGCCTACAGTTAGTGACCATACATGAAAATTATGTTTTGTAAAATGAAGTCACAGAAAAAAGTCTTGTGAATCCAAATTACCTCCCCTACTGCATTTGTCTGGAACAGATATATATTTGTTGCCTTCATGGTTCTTTAAGATGCTTTAATTCCACCTTTTATTGGCCTGTCTTCATCCAAATTCTGACACGGCTCATTGCATTCAAAGGACAGCCTCAGGGTATGCTGTGAAGGATTTTCAAAGCTAAAATCTTTTCAGACAAATTTTTTGTTAGGAACATTCAAATATCAAATATTTTCTCAAGTTCCTAATGTTAGGCCTGCCTTTAAATGCAATCAGGAAGCAGTGTCCCTGCTACTGTCACTGTTGTACATGAGCAGTAGTCCAGATGTAATACAGAATCTCCTTTGCCCCTCTTCTCCTCTGTCTGATATGATTTAAGAATCTGAATTTACGGATCTTACAGATATTATAGAATGAGCGTCTTGTTAGTACTCTTGTAGAAAATGGTTCGGTGTGTCTGGTTCCATTCATGCATCTCTTCTCATTAAGTGGAGACCTCTCTTAAGACTAAGAAACTTGAGAACACTGCACAGAGAAATCTGAAGTTGCTCCAGATACATGTACCTATGTCTGCCATGAGTGATACTGTGCATGAGGTAGTAAGCTGGGTTTGGTTTGAACTGCTTCTGGGACTTAAATAACCTGTTTTGCATGACTGTGACTGAGGTCATAATCATAACTAGACTGGCAGATATCTGCACAGAAATTGTTTATACACATTTCAAGTCCTCAGTTCTCTACCTGCAAGCTGGGTAAATTTCAATAATGGCTTAGATAAACATTAGGCCAGCTAAATTCTTGCTATGTAAATAGCAAATGGTACTTCATACCTTAAAATAGCCTTTATCATACTCGCAGGGATTCATTGTCATTCAGATAGTGTGGAAAAATCCTGGAGAAAAAAATCTGCTCAGATAAGACTACAAAGGAAGAATTGATGAAGAAATTATTCTTTTATGTGTTGCTCATCTTGAACATAATTTATTGATTATACAAGCTACAAGATGAAACTTTTGAAGACTATCACACTTAGAAAGAAATGCAAAGTGGAGTTTTGCTAATAATGCTGGGTGTGACAAATTTTCTGACCAGATAGAAATTAACTTTGCATACACAGCAAGACTCATGGAGAGTGACAGTTGGGATACAATGGCATAAAGGAAAAAAATAATGGAAAAGATCATAGTTTAACACTTTTTCTTGACTGCAGCTTAGTTATATGTCGTAGTCACAGAAATAATTTCACTTATTTTGTGGCTGTTGACAGTAAAGCTACACTTCAAATGTCGTAGCATGTCACTATATCACGGAATCGCAGAATGGTTGAGATTGGAAAAGTTCTCTGGAAGTCATCCAGTCCAACCCCCGTGATCAAATAGGGCCACCTAAAGCTGGTTGTCTAGGATCATGTCTAGACAGCTTTTGAATATCTCCAAATGTGATAGACTACACAACATCTCTAGACAACTTGTGCCGAGAGATCAACCACCCTCTCAGTGAAAAGACTGCATCCTGATGTTCGGA
This sequence comes from Falcunculus frontatus, assembly GCA_013398115.1. NCBI lineage: Eukaryota > Metazoa > Chordata > Aves > Passeriformes > Falcunculus > Falcunculus frontatus. Next base: position 2,949,968 of record VZRV01008972.1, on the reverse strand, counting down.
GGGACCCTCCTGTTCTTCAGTTTGTGCTCACGGTCTCTTGGTCTGTCACTGTGAACCACTGAAAAGAGCCTGGCTCTGATCTGATAAGATCCCCCTGAGCCTCCTCCTCTCCTGGCTTAATGGTCCTGGATCTCTCAGCCTGCCTTTGTCTGAGAGGTATTCCAACCTTGGTGGCCCTCCACTGGACTCTCTGCAGTATGTCCGTAGATCTCCTGTACTGGGGGGATCAGAACTGAGCACGGTGATCCTGGTGTGGCCTCAGCAGTACTGAGCAGAAGGGAAGGATCATCTCCCCTGACATAACGACAGTCAATTATCTAATGCGGGGAGGGCACACTGTTGGCCTGTGTAGAGCATTTAAACTGGATCTGTTTAAAAATATATATATTATCAGCTGTCAGATTTCAGGATCACTTTCTCATCCAGTCAAGAAATTGACACAGAAAACAAGAAAAACCAAGTGCTTTCTGTGTCAAATATAAAATTATTTATATTCCATTCTTTTCTGTATCAAAGAGCAAAGCCTATAACTTCCTAAGTCTTCACAAATATTTTTCCAATAATTTGAATATATCTGTGCAACCGCTATAAAGAAGCTACATCACTTGTAAATAAAATAAAATTGTCTTTAAAAGTCTCTGTAGTCATGTTTGTGAAAACAGAAACTCTTTTTGATTTTACATTACATTCTATTTGTCCCTGTGTGGTGACTTACAGCAAAGCCAGGTTGTTTAGATCCATGACACACCACCACAATATGAGAAAATGGGGGTACACTAAGCAGAGAGACAGATGTACACTAAGGTGTTCAGCAAAAAATAGTTGCTGAAAATAAAATTTGTTAAATTATTTGCACTGTAAAGCCTGGGTTATATCTGTGTCTCTGTGAAACAAATTGCTTCAGCCTGATCAATTTTCCTGTATATTCAGCCCTATCATGTTTGACTCCTTCCTTTAAAGATTGTTTAGCCATGATTCTACTTAATTTCTACCTCATTTTCTAATATTGGATCTCATACTTACATAGACTATTTTTATTTTTCCATCTCAGACCTTTTTCTTTCTAGTGAATTCTTGTTATTTTTACACCTTTTGACAATCTTCATATCCGGCTCCAACTTTGACCCTCTTCACTTACCCACATTCTTCCTGCTGGTTTGATTTCTTTCCTTTTCCTCCCCTGCTGGGTCATTGCTCATTATCCAATCTTAATGCACACTTTCAAACCTCTCTAGCTCACAATCTGAATTTTTCCTCTTTTCCCTGTTCCAGATCCTGGATATTTATCATTCCACTTTTGACATATAGTCTTTCCATGAACTTTGTTTTATTCTATTATAGAGTTATACTTTCCTGCCTTTGGCAGCTTCAGTCCTCCTACAGATACTGACATTCCACGTGCACAGAGTTATGCACATTCTGAAATCTTCCCTGAAATGTTACCCTTTCCTTCTCTCATTACTATCTTACTTCCTCTTTCTCCAAATTCAGATGCTCTAAATTCATTCCAGAGTGATTCTGTTCTACTAAAATATTTTTCTTACAAAATGAGAAAATGAACTGGTATTCAGTGTAATCCTTCTTTAGTTTTGCATAAATTGAAAAAAAAATACAGAAATCTGTGCTAAGAATTTATTTCTAATGGCATCCCTTTACTGCTAACAAGAAGTTTGTATAATCCATAGAAAGGAGATTAATATCGTATTCTTCAAGACACTGTATCTGTTTTTTCTCCATTTATTGAAAATGTTCAGGTAAAATACAACATGAAAGCAATTTCATTTCAGCTGAAGATGTTTCTAAGTGTCTATGTATTTTAAACAGCAGAATACGCGTTTATATACTTCATCTTCAATATGAAGAAAAGATAGAGTGTCTTTAGAAAAATATGGAGCTATGAAATGGCTGGGCAGCATACCATGTAGACTTAAATTGAATGGTTATAGTTTCATATATTTTCAATAACATTTTTGTATGGGTGAGTGGTTTCTGCATCCTTTTTCTATGCAAATTACTCCTTTATTCCCAATCACTGGGCCAGCAAAAAAAGTGTGTAGAAAACAGAATTATTTTTTTCCCTATTTGGTGCTAATATCTATTTTGAATGTCCTGTGAAAACTTGCAAACCATTAGAAATTCAACTAAAAGATCATTTTAAAAAGTAAAGCTTGAGTCACAGGAGACCATTTGATACATTCTTTTTGTATTATTTTGAGAGAAAAAAAATCATAAATACACCCTTTTTGCTAGTTTATGGCATCAAAGGCAATGAGAAATAATGAAGTTGCCAAGAATTTAAAAAAAAAAAAAAAAAAAAAGAGAAAAGAAAAAAGAGAACATCACAAAAGTATTTGCTGCTTTATGTAACAGGTTATTTTTTCTAGATTGTAGGTTTCTCAGATAAGGGTGTATAAATTTTTAATTTTATTTTTTCTCAAACAGCTTTTTAGATTCTACATACTCACGTTAATGACCAGTTGGATATAGATAACCGTTGGGCTTAATCATTCCTCTTTTATGTTCCTTATTCTAGAAACAACCCCAGGTAAACATCCATTAAGAACTAATTTTTCTGTATTCCTTATTCATTGTTCAGAAGTAAACTCCTTTCTTTTATTCTTTCTTTCCTTGCTAGATTGCACATTTTCAGAGTTTACAACGTTTAGGTACCCACTGAGCTCTGGGAAACTGGTGTTAACAAATACATTGATTTCCTGTTACACTGGAGGAGACATGTTGTGAGGTTTCTCTCTGTAACTCCAATGTAAAGTAGCATTACACAGCACGTACTTCATTCATGGATTGGGTTCTTAAAAATGCAAGTACAAAATGTTTTAAGTAATCTCGATGCAGCTTCTGGATTTAGCACTACATCAGCTCAGATGCCAAGAAGGTAACAAAAGGCCTTTTGGCACACATACAAACCCCACTTTGGGTTGAATTTAACTGCCTAATGTTGTCTGAGAGAATTTCTTCTGGCCTGATGACTTTTCTGTCACAGAAGAGCTAAAAATAGGAAAATGTCACAAAGGCAGTGCATACAGCTCAGAAACTGTGTGTTTCTGACAGTTTCTGAACAAAATGAGGTATTTTAACCCACAAGTCACTGCAAAAATTTACACAAATGTGCATCTCAAAGTTTGCATCTGGTACTTTTCATATAAAATTAGTCTATGATAATCTTATATTACTTCCTAGAAAACAAAATTCTGTACAATTAAGGCAATGTGAAAGAAATAGATCATGACAGACTTTTAATAATGGTGTACAAAAAGTTCAGTCACTAGGAATTAAAGCTTTTATGGTGAAGTATATCTAATCCACTGACAGCATCATGCCTTTTGTGGGAACCAAGGGCACACTGTTTTATGTTTAACTGCCTCTATTAAGGTTGTCTGTTAGAAAAGACAAAGCTAGTGATGTTTACAAAGGCAGTCAGGAACTCATAAGAAACAATTCTAGCATATACTAAGTACTCTTACTTATGTGTCTTTTTTTTTTTTTCTTTTAATCATGGCAGCCTTCAGAAAGTTTAACAAAAAAATTAACAATAATTTAGTGTAGTCCAAGTTTAAGAGTATTCATGTGAACAATGATAACTTTGGCCCACTTTTACCAGTATCACCTGTTTTTCATGACCAGTATGAAGAATTACTCTCTAATCTGAAGGAAGATGACATTTTAGAGAGTTTTTAGTATTGACTGAGAATCCTTTTTCCATCCCAAGATGGGAATATGATTTTTAAAACCATGTTACCAATTTATTTGCAGGTTTCCTGAGCCCAAGACAGGTTATGTTATTCAAATTTTAACACTTGAGAGTTTTATGTTGTTAGAATTTACCTGACCTGTAACACTTTTTCTACCAGCAATGATAAACTCCTGTTAATAGTCAATTCCACTGGCAGTAAAAACTTGAAGATTGCCAGCACCAAAATTTTCAGACTTTCTCCACCTTGATTTCTTTAAATGATTGTGATAGACAGTGCAAGTGTAAAAACCTATGTTTCACTGAATTTTATTACTGTCTCAGAATTTAGCTCCGTCTTCAAAATTCAACACTTTATTCAACAGATGAATGAACAAAAATCAGCAAAAAATCTATTTGTCAGAAAATGGATAATCTTTCAAAAACTATGTATCATTGTTAAAAAATAACTTATGTCTACTTTTATGTCTTAAACAGAGACATCTTATTATAAGGCAGTTTTTGTGATATGAATTAGGCATTTTAAAAACAGGCCACTGTAAATAAATGTACCACAAAGAAGAAATTGGTTTCCTGTTCCTCACCTTTAGGATTAATTACAGTACACCTAGTACCTCTTCTAATTATTACTTGAAAAAGCAGATGGTATGGAAAAGAAATTAGTCTGCTCATTTCTTATGAACAGAGTATTTGATGAGGTTTGGAAAGTACTTTCTATAAGAATACTATTCTAGAGCTCTTTAGTACTCTAGGAGCCAAGCAAAAACTTGGCTTAGTCATTTGGAAAACAGTGTATGAAAATCTTATTGGAAGTGCTAACACAAATTCCTTTCAAGATGCACATAGCTGAGGACAAATTGTGTTCTTGAATAAATTCAAACTGAAACATCCAATAGCAAAACCTATTTAATTTATGTTGTTATTTATAGCTATTGCTTAAATATCTCCTCCATAACTTTTTTCAGACACTCACTCTTTCTGTGCTAGTCTGCCATACTCTCTGCTCTAGTAGAGAGAGAAATTTCCATCATTTTGTCCACATCTGCTAGTTTCTAATTCAGTATTCTCAGAACTCAAATGTTCTCATTATACTGACAATATGATAATTTGTCTTTCTGATTTAACCCTCATCTAGGACAATCCTTTAGCATCTGTTCTGGGGATCCTTCTTGTCCCATTCAACCTTTTATCATAAAAACTCATCTACAGACCTTGTACTCTCCTGCTTTCTTTCCTTAAGTAATACTGCTCTTTGTTATGCTGTAATTTGTCTAGTCCTTGCTGATCTCCACTCTTTCCCTTTTCTCCTAACATCTTTGTTGACACCTTAACATCTACTCAAGTTTTGATAACCTGAGATAACCCTTTTTTTTTTTTTTTCAGTTGTTCTCATTATCTTTAGTCAGAAACATGAATAGCAAGTCCCTGCTCTTTCAGGAAATATCAGCCAAATACTGCTCCTGAATAGAATCATGTAGCTATCTTGCAAGCCTCACCAGTCTGGTGTCACACTAAGCTCTTCAAATTGAAAATTGATCTTCTTGATCCAGACACATTTATCATGTCATTAATGAGGTTTTGAATGCTATTGTTCTCAGTCCCTTAGTCCATACATCCAAGTTTTGATGCTGCTCATTCACAGTAATTGATCTCTACATAATTAAAATTTATTTTCCTTATAAAATGTGCAAAGTGCTGGCAATTTTTTACTCTAACATTATTCCATCCATATCATGTAATCATGCACCAAAAATACAAACACTAATGGTGACAATATTCCCATTCCTTTTCTGCAATATTTTCCCAATTGTTTTTCCCAGGAAAAACTCCCAATTTCTGCAAAAAAATTGTGACTTCTTATTCTTAATTTAAACATCTTCAGAAATCTTTCCTTTTTGTTCATCTACTGGTAGAGTTTACAGGATTATCTGCAGTTGTCATTCTCTTCCTATGACATGGCAAGACCCATTCCCGTAAAAATTCTGTGTTCACTTGTCTGCTTCATTCTCTAAGGCACTTATATACTATCCCTCAGTTGCACAACACCGTCTTCTAGCAATTTTAGGAAAAATCCCTCTCTACAAGCTCCTAAGTAGGCTCTTCATTATGGTGTCTTTAGAAAACCAACATGCCATTCTGAATAAATAAGTACTCAACAGAGAGAATTATTTATAATGAATAATCTCTGATCATGTGTAAATGTCAAGTTTCAGACAGACAATCCAAGTAATAACATACTTACTAATGTTCCACACCTGACATCCTTTTATTATTCATTATAGGTATTGACTTAAGACTTGGAACTAGATAACCTCTTAAGTGTTTGGATACTCTTGATTTCATCAGTAATTTTAAGGCATTACCACAGCACTGAGACTGTTTTCACCATAATTTTATAATCCTTTCCTGATTTTTCATTGGAGTAGGGAAAATGTGATTCTTTCAAAGGTATTTAAAACAAATCACCAATCCAAATCAAAGAGAAAAAAAAAAGCTGAACCTATCTATAATAGGCTTCCTTCCTGTATTTCCATGAAATTTAAACTTTGAATACTGAGAAGTGCACACCAGTATTTATTTATCACTGGGCAATTCGGATCAGAGAATTCAATCAGCTCTAGTATAGTTATTAATTTCTGCAAATACCTTAAACAGTTGAATTTTATACTATGAAATTAAAAGTTAAAGACTGATACTTCTGAGTTTTAAGTTTTCTAGAAACGAGCTAGAAATATGCAAGAACTATAAAAAATAAGTTATAATTAATTATGTTCTGTGTAATTTTATAGTATTATTTTACCTTTTATATGAGATCCTATAAAATTATTTAGAAATTAATTACATTATTTAAATGTTAGCTCTTATTAGAAGTACAGCGCTAATGAAACCTGGGATTTTATAAACTATAAAATTATTAACAAATGAGAATAGTCTTTTACAGTCTGATAAGAAAGTGATCTCATTTTCATAAAGGTAAGTCACCCTAATTTACTATCACCTCAGAGTATAACTCAATATCTGATTTTAAGTAATAGTTCTTAATAAAACACAGTGCTGTTCTTTTTATGGGTTTGCATCAAGTACAGTTATCTGTAGAAACAAGGTCATATAAAATGCAAGTTCTAGCATGTATAGCCATTATTGACACTGGCATCTATACTACCAGAAGAAGAGTACTGTTCTTCACAGTGGATTAACAAGTTTTGTTGTAAGCATTGATGCTGGAACATATCCGGTATCAATATCTGTGATAGTGCTGGGAGTTGCCCTAAGGAGATCAAATGACCACTGAAAAGGAGCAAGAGTTAAAGCTCTTGCTGGTACTTTAAAAGTTCAAGTAGAAACACATGCATCGCTCCAAAGAAGGGGATGGCTTTACATATATTGATACTAGCCAAGTGTTGCTTTCTCAACAACAAATTATTATTATTGAATTATGGTAGCCTTCCCCATTAAAAAAGGATAAAATATTTGTACATATTGAATGATAAATTTGAGTGAAGACATTGAGTACACAGGATAACAAAGTCTGGCAGGTGAAAAAATATGAAGTTTTTGGAAAATTTTCTATTATATAGAAGGCGGAAAGTCAGTCTATAGCAAAGAACAGAAAAGGAAACATATACATTCACATAATATGAAATTACCATGATCCAAGGAGTATTGTGCAAAATTATTTAAACACTAGTCAGTGAAGTCTTATAATTACTATTGTCTGTGTTTGAGAGCTCACACATGGAAGATACATCAGGATTTTGGGTGATTTGAGGAGAATAAATTCAATGTTTATACTTCAGTGAGGAAGGAAAAAGAAGCAGAAGTAGGAATACACTTGCAACAGGTGTTTGACATCGATACATTTAATACGCTTCTGTGGAAGAACTGAAGAGCTGAAATTAGACAAATGAATTAAAATTAGAATGACATCCAACAGCGACATGTGAAAAAATCTGTAGCTTAAATGGAGAATTAATGGAAGATGTCACTGCCCATGACAGAGGGATTGGAACTTGATGATCTTTAAGGTCCCTTTCAACCTAAACCAGTCTATGATTCTGTAATAATCTCCATAAATATGGCATATGCAGTAGTAACTGAGCAGGCAGAAGACAAGCCAGAAAAGTATCTAGGGGAAGAATCCTCAAAATACTTCCCTAAATTTACTTCTGTTCAGTACTGGTAAGGCTGCATCTCAGTATCATCTGAATGTCTTTTTGACTCTGAACTTCACAAAAGTTGTGAACAGTGTAAAGAGGGTCCAGAAACAAAAAAAACAAAACAAAAAAAAAAAAAAAAAGAAAACTAAAATGAAACATGAGAAAGATCAGTAGCATAAAAGTATGACCTATCAAAACCAAATAAGGAAATAGGCATTGCTTTTCTAAAAATGAAGAAAACTTGAAACTGTACATTTCAGAAAAAGAATTAGATTTGTTCTGTCTCATAGGACTAAAAAGACCCAAGTAATTTAAAAAGGTAGCAGGTTTCATCAAGAGAAGATCCTTTCCTTTAGAAGCAGCTTGATATGTAGGTTAGGAAGGAAAGTAGAAATCCTGCATGAGAATTCTGCATGTTCTCAGAAAGAGTTGTGAGGCAAGTGCAGTGATCCTGACTGGAAAAAGATTGTACCTCAAGGAGTCGTTGATCTACATGTCAGTTGACTGGAGTATGCCCAGGTCTGTGCTGTCCAGAGTGGCCTCGAGGCTGTGTTGTGCTGCACAGCTCCTCTGGCTGCAGGACAAGCTCAGTGACCTCACTGTAGCAGAGGAGCCTGCAAGGAATCTCCCACTTGGTACCAGTGATTATGCCATCTGCATGGCCTTGCCTTGAACTAAAAGTACACCAATAAATTCTTGTGCAAGTATTATTGCTCTTTGACTGTAGAAATGCTGGATTAAGTTGTTTCCCTCTAAGAAAATCCTATAGCAGCTCAAATGACTGAAGTTGGAGACTGACTCCTATGGACAGGGTCTACGCAGCATGTTGCACATGGATAAGAGGCTCACTCGATGCTACGTCTCCCAGGGTTCCCAAATCCAAAGGGACATAAGATTATCTGTAGTATTTTCTCCTTATAGTTAACAAATAAATAATAAAAAGAGCATTTTAAAGGCGTCTTGCAGAGTGCCTTTCTTGCTAGCATCAGAGGGGACCAGCACCTCCTGGTGTAAAAGAAGTAAACTGCAAAGAAAGCAGAAACAAAAAAAATCAAAAGACTACTTGCCAGATCCCATCTTGAATCAAACAAATGTGGTTTTGCTTCAGGGTTTGTTTGTTTGTTTGTGTTCTGGGTGTTTTTTGTTATTGTTCTTTTCTCACCTGTGTCTTTTCTAACACTCTCTTTGTTGTCTGCTCTAACTGATGAAAAAAAATGTGTATTTGCATTTATCACAATTTGATTTAGGCTAAGGATATTGTCAAAATGAATTTGTTTCACCCTCAAGGTTACAGTAAATAAATGAAGTGGAGAAATAGGATCCTTTTAAAGACTCTTCAGGTCCCCAATGCATTCCCTAGAACATCTAGCAAAATGTTATCCCACAAATAGTACTGCATACAGAGGTTTGATAACCAGCAAAATCAGTTGGCAGGAGAGGAAGAAATGCCAGCCTGTGAATGGAATTATCCAGTGTAATCTTTGGTTGAATGCCAGCTATCAAGGAGCTCACCAGAACTGCACTCATAGCTGGAGAGTTTGTCACACCCTCCTCTGTGGATATCCTTACTCACAAACTTGACAAACAGTAGTCTGAAAGAGTACAGAACAGTGGAGTACATAGTATGACCTAGTAGAGGGAGATGGATTAAAGACTTTCTAAAGCCCATTTCCAGCCTCAGGATTAACTGATACTCTCAGGTATCTTATTTAAATCATAAGGGGGGAAAAAAGACTCCTTTTTTTTTCTCTACAGCGAATCTGTAGTTACTTTAATTGTATTGCCTATGACTGAATTGTCAAAAATCCATTCTTTGTCTCTAGATTTTCTCTGATGCTAAGAGTAAGAAGTTCAGAGTGACAGCTGAAAAACAAGCTGTGCTATCTTTCTGACAACATCTATTCTGATAATCCTGGGCAATCTTAGGAGCAATTAGTAATCCAACATAAATTTATGAAAAGCAGCAGGGTGTTTCTCTATCAAACTGCATAAGCAACATGATCTTATAGTTCTCACAACAGGGTCAGTGAAGAAAATATATCTCCTGATGACTAACACTAACAATAAATACCAGAAAAATAGGGGATGAAAAACCTGGGAAGTTTTTCCTGTTGTGGTTTTTTTTTCATCATTTATTAAAAATATTAATTACAAAATATATCTACATGCTCAGGACAAGGAATTTTATTTTTAACCACTTCTATATATAAAGCTGACAAGCTTAAAAAAAAAGTAAAAAATGGACAATCTCAAAACCCCACAAATGTCCTATCATTAGTATGTATGGAAAACCTGTTTCTATTTTCTTTCCTGTATTTGGTTTATACGAAGAATTATTCTCATTTCTCTTTTGCAAAACATTCTTTCCCCTCCTATGGGAAATCTAATGGAATCTAGTTAAGAAGTTATTTTCCCTTCGGATGTTTGCAATTTGTTTTTAATGCAGCAGGAAGAGAATAGGATATTTCCCTGTTGTTGTACATTAACAAGAATTTGCTTCCTTACGTATGCTGACATTGTTATCATTTTGCCTTTAAAGTGGCTGCTGTTTGGAGAACACCTACACTCTGCAAACACCCCATATGTGCTATGCCCAAATATACAAAGCTTTTTGTGATAAAAAAATGCCCTTCCCTTTGTCTTTGCTAAACCTTGTGTTTCTGCAGTAGGTCTTAGTGATAGTGTGCCATGTGGAGTTGTCTCTCAATTCCTTAGTTTACCATGCCTTAAAATCATACATATATTTATATATGAAATTGTGGAGACCTGACTGTGGAAGCACTTTAAATAATTTCTATTCTGTTTATACTGATTTCTGATAAAGCTTCCAGGATGGTAGATTTTCTTAGATTTTTTATCTCCAGTATCATTTCAGTATTTGTGAAGGTGTTTATCTGATGACTTGACTGTATACTGAAATATTAGCCTTGATCTGTAGCTTCTCTTTCATGTCTTGTATATTTAATTTTATTGCCTTTGATCCCTCTTTCTTCATCTTTGCTGATATTTTCTTTGTTCTTTTGCTCCCCCCCAACCCTGTACTTTGCTCTTCTAAGACTCAATCACCTTCATTTTCATTTAATCCCCAACTATGCCACCACCTGTATCTTTGTTGTCATAGTTCTGATGTCGCTCTCTACTGGTTATCTTTTCATCTGGCTATCTGATTTTGTTTAGATTTTAGTCTTTTAAATTCTCTGCATTGCTTGAGTCTCTTTTAATCCGCCCTTACTAATGCTTCTTGTTATAGCTCTTGATCTTTCAAGGAGGAGTGAGGAAACTGCCAGGGACCATTGCTTATTAAATCTAAATTTAAAACACCAGTAAGTAGTCACTCATTGCTGCTGAGATATATAAAGTGTGCAACCAGAATTCAAGATGAACAGCACAGTAAAGCCTTATTTCTGCACCTGATGCGTTCAGAGATTGCAATGGAGGCTTGCGGCTGCTCAGAATCAGGGGTAACATTTTTGACTGTGTATGGCCTCACTTCTGCTTACCAATTAACCCAAGAGTTTTTATGCATGTTTGAGTTATTCATACATTTCTGATGGAGGATTTAATTTGACTACAGGTGCACTAGCCTGGAAGATTTTGTACATCGTTAATACTTATTGCCCCATGGAAGAGACAGGCTTCAAACTGAGCTATGACTTTGCTAAATCACTTCATAAATATCCTCTTCTCTAAGTGGATAAATAAAAAATAAATGCAAATGTCATACTTGAAGAAATGACAAAAAAATTAAACTTGTATTAGAAGTGATATTTCACATTTTGATGTAGATGCAAGGACAAAAACTAGGTAGAAGCATGAAAACAAATTTTTAGGATATCTGAAATCCTACTTAAACTTCCTCAGTGTTTCTATTTATGTATCAAGATTAAATTTCTTCCTGATGTAGGGATATAAAAAAAGTTTTACATCAGAAATCTTGTCTGCTAATGTTTTTCCTACATTTTTACATGTGTGTGCATGTATATGTATAAAAACAAATTTATGCTTCCATGATCTAATTAGGACTATAAATAACATTCATACACATAAAAATGCCAAGAGATATAAACCCTTTTTTTTGTTTAAGTTGAAGTTCCTCTTTAAATTTTGCTTTTAAATTCCGAAAAGATAAGACAGACAACTTATTCAGCAGATTGATTAAGGTCAAGCTACTTTTGACATCATATGAATAATTTCTCATCATTTTATCAGACAGCATCCACATCTATGCAAGTGATTTCTGGAATTAAAATCATGAATGTATGTTTTAGGTTTGCAAGTGCATGGAACTAAAGTGCAAGTACTTGAAATTACAGATGGATGAAAAAAAGATGTGGTTTTAGCTTCCATTTTCTTGGAAACAGAATTTTTTTCTAGAAATTGCTTTTAAAGTTTATTAGACATTGTAGAAAGATGGCTGGGGGTAAAATCAGAGGAAACTGAGAAGGTATATTCTCATCCTAACAGAAGTTAGAACGGCACAGAAATTACAGGGTGAGATAGTGCTGCTGCTCCCTGGGTGGAACACAGTTGGCTTGCTCAAAACCTATTCCACGATGAGTCCCCACACACGCAATCTGCAACCACAAGCACCTGCTAAGATAAAATGGGTGGAACAGAGGGTGGAGGGGAGTGGAGATATCGCGCCAGGCTCTGCTGAAATCCTTCCTGGGAGGGGAACTCGGTGGGACTTTGCAGCTGAGAAAATGCACAGCACCTGTCAACCAGGTGAGACGGGAGAAGATGTCTCGCTGCTGAGACAACAACTTTGGTGAAATTGCTCTCCTCAGATGAACTTGGTTCACTATAGTCTAACTGGAATATTAGCATTCACCTGCTGGGTGAGAACCACACGGTATTCATACTGAATACTTTTCCTGTGGATCAGATCTTGACTGTGTATTGCTTTGAATATATTTTTGCAGTCAGATACTGTCACTGGCAATCCTTGAACCTTAACCTGTCACAATTTTATATTTATGAAGAGTGTTAATCCACAGACTGTTAGTGTGAGACCTTCATGGACACTGGCAGGCACCGACAGTGGACAACATACTCAAATAAAGTGGAAGGCCCTCTGAGGGGTCTCCCTTATGCTGTTGATGTATTTCCCTGAATAAGTCAGTCAAACCACCCTCCAGTACAGCAGGACAGTTCAGTGAAGAGTTCCCATAAAAGGATGCTGACAGACTGGTCAAGAACACTGACAGGAAAATCCAATAGTAAGGGCCAAGGAAATCTCCCGTTTCCATGTGACAGATGTCATTGTGAGAAAATTTCTGACAGTATAATTTTTGCTAACAAAATTTTGTGTCAATACTGATATTTTGTGTCTGCTCTTTACTATTCATATTCTTCAGAAAACAAAATCAATAACATGCTTTTGTGTTGTATCATATTTTCAAACATCTCAGACATAAACTCATCCCATGGAAAACAATGTGCCAGACTTCAGTCGTTTCTAAGGGGTCAAGTTCAACAACAGAAATCTCTGAAGTCAGAAAATGCTGTAACGTAGAAAAAAAAATGTTCCTGCTTTTCATTACACCTGTTAGCAACACCAATCCTTTATCAAAAGTCATCATGGACCACCATTCACAGAGCATTCCATCATTTCAAGGTTCCATCTGTGGTGATCAAGAGAATAAACAAATTTTAAAAATCAAACATACTTTCACTCTTGCTCCCTCTTTATTGTTTTTATCTGAGTAGTTCAACAACTTAAAACTTTTCCCAGTGTTTTTTTCCACGTGGATCTTCCTTGGTTGGAAGAGAGACATCTTTTTTTTTCTTAATTCTGTATGATACACTCTTGCCAAGAACTTCTTATAAATTCTGATTAAATACAGCTATTCACAGTTATCAAGGATCTGCTTTGGTTCCCGGGGTACTTCTTCCCTTGCTCTCAGCCTTTCATCACAGGGATCCTGAGCCAATCCAGTCTGTTTAATTGCTGTCTCTCTGCACACCTAAGGACAGCACTGCAGGAAAACAGTGGGTGGACAGCTCAGCCCTGACTCATAGTCTTGGTGAAGGTGATTGGCGTGATGGATTAAAGCATTACTGTGTGTGGCACACTGACAGACAGAAAGAGAGAGTTGAGTGTGAGAAAAATCCCCATCTACTTCATTGTATTCTGAAATCTGTCTTGTATGAAGTGTGGGTAAGTATACGATCCCAGCTCCCCAATTTTTCTAGCATTTATAAAGTTTGTGGAAATTAAACTTGCTCTGAAATTATAACTTCTAATTCATAATTGAGTGCAGTTTTGAGAAAACATTGAACATTTAGGTCAAAACTCTAATTGCTTTTCTCAAATAAATAAATAATCTAGTGGAATATAACTTGTCATTGAAACAATAATATATTCTCCTCACCTAAATATTTCAAGATGTGGTTTACACCTAATCAAATAACAAGATGTGGGTTTTAGACTTAAACATAGGCTTGCATCTCTCTCTATTTTTACTTGTGTAAGAACTCTGCCATTTGCAGCTACAATGGTACAGTTATTCTGCCCGCAACTACATTAAAAAAGTCTTCACAGGCACTTTGCAGAGTTATTAAAAAGTAAATAAAATTGATATCTCAAAACCAATTTAAACACCAGTTCTATAAAACCAACTAAAGAAGGAACCAACTAAAGGAAGAAAAAACTCATGTGATGCGGGGTATCCGAAACAAAAAGAGCATTCACAGGGTTCTGATTTTCGATAATTAATTTGTCCTAATGAAACCACAAATTTTGTCCATGCTAAGCCACAGTTGCAATAAGGCTGAAAATCTTGTACCATTTTAAGTATGCAGGGAGGCATCAGGCTGTGACTTAACTGATACTTAGGAGGCAGAGTAATGCATATGTGTGAATTTGGGTTTAACAGCTCGAAAAGAGTTCAGAAAAATTTCAGATTTCAAATACATAAAGCTACAGAAGTATATTTCTTAGGTGATTTCTTAGGTGAAAAATAAGCTTTTCACACAGTAGGTGTTCTTACAATATCATGTGCTGCAAACTAAAGCCCTATTCACAACACATCTTCTTTGCAGACAGATTAATTAATATCTGTTTCATCATTGGGATAATTATGATGAATGCACAGATGATGTGCCTCTTTCCACCCATTCTTGCAAAACAGTAATTAGGGTAGTTGAGAATTCAATCTAATTTTAAAAAGAATATAAAACAAGTGTGATATACTTAACAGTAAGGGTATCTTAGATATAAAGATAATAAATCTTGATAACTTAATCATATTCAGAATTAAAAAACCTTTAAAATGTATAACACATAGGAAAGAGAAGCTAATATTCTCATTAGTGACAGTTGGAAAGGAGCAATTCATTATTTGACGGAGTTGCCTTGAGGGGATTCTTACATGAAGAAAGCATGTTTAGTTGAAACTGCCAAAATCAATACAGGAATAAAAAAAGTATAGTGTTCTTTGAGTTTAAATAAATCTAGAGAAAACACTTAAAGATGCAGGTCTAAGATCTTTACAACAAATATGGCACAGAAAAACAAGAATGTTATACTCCAGAAGTTGTAGAGGAAGCTTGCTTGAAATACTAAGTATAGAAACATAACATATAGCAGGAAATTTTTCATTTCTCACGAGACAGACTAGAAGCAGACCTATAAGGAACTCTATGGATTAGTTATACAAACACACACATGCACACACACGTGTATATACATAAAATTTATTTTTAAAAGGGTGCAAAAATTATTTAATCTTTTAAGGACTAAACATATCAATACATTTAAGAAAAAAATTACTTTAAGGACAGGCATCTAGTCCCTAAATAAACATAAAATTATTTCAGGGCACTTATGTTGATGTATATCACCTGAATAATAGATGCATTAGGCTTAAATTGAAGCCCCATAAGTGTGGATGAAGAAAAATCTGAACTATATCTCCACTAAATTTTTACTCTTAGTGACCTAAATTGTTGCTAGACCCACCTTTAGAGTTGCTTAGATTTGGAGTTATGGGACTCATAACTTTAAGCTTGTTCTCTGTAAATATTTCCTGGGAATGTCTCTCTGGAAAATTCCTTTGTACCACCCTGAGATCCATGTGCTGTGTAGGAAAGCTGAGCTGAGAACTGCTGAAACACCAGTTCACCACCTTAGATTATTCTGACAGGTTTCTTCTGGAAGTAGGGACCAAGACCTTCCAGAATTGGTTTGCTTTGTAGATATGAACATTTCTCTGGCCTAGGATGGAGTAGAGAGTGGGCTGTTATTCTGCTGACAACACTAGCTTTTAAGGTTTTGCCACTTAAGAGTTTTTTGCCCTTGATTCTCAAAGCCTGAAAGCATGACAATCTCTATGGTCAGTTCAGTAGGGCTTGCACTGCAGGGACCTAGCAGGAAACCTTTGTCCTGAGAAATGACTTCTGAAGACAGCCACGTGACTGAAGAGACAGGGCACTGTTCAAGCTAATTTGGGAGACCCTTTGTCTGTAGGAACCAGTGGTTTCAGCATTTCAGAGATGTCGCAAGGAAGCTATATCTCTAGCTGTAGGCACCACTGAGGCCAAGTTCAGGAGATATGGATGGTAAAAGGCTAAGACCAAATCCATTGCGTCCAATCCTTGTCCAGCTTTGCAAATAGCAGTGTGCATATTCTTTTGTCCCCAAGCATCACGTTGGAAAGTAACCTAGCCCCCAAAAAAAGGCAGAATGTGAAGTAAATTTAGAGTTAGCAAGTAGTCTACCTGTGTCCGTTGGCACTAAGAAAATGGAAGCTCTGAGGCTGTAAGGGAGTGGCAAGTGCAGATCTTGAGAGCATTCTGCTTAGTGGTAGACTCCGTGAAATTTCCAGGAATTAGTTCTACAGAGCATTTCCAGATCCTAGAAAGCTTATCTCATCTGGGAAATTTAGTATTTTTGTTATATAGCATTTTCTCACCATGGGATTGTGTATATTTTTGTATTAAAATTTTCCATCCTACTTAAAATATTTTAAAGACAAACTACTACACCATGATCTCTTTCCAGCCCAGTTTCATTGTGAAATTAATACTTTACCATTTCTCTTTTCAGCAAAGTCAAACTGATGGACAAAGTAAAGTGTAATAAAAACGTGTGTGCAAATCAAACTTGCTACTAGGTAATTATATGAAGCATCTAATCAAGCAAAATTAAGGTTTAAAAGTCTGACATTAAAGAACAGTCAGAAAGAGGACAGCAGTGTAAATACTCTGTATAAATGTAGGTTTCTGAGTTCACTTCACACCAGAAATTCAGATTGTGGAAATTATAATGCTATTCCTATTAATTGAAATTTTAAGACAATTCTCACAAAGCCCCCCAAACAAACAAACAAAAAAAAACCACTACACACAATTCTGTAAACTAATTCT
Source organism: Falcunculus frontatus (assembly GCA_013398115.1). Lineage (NCBI taxonomy): Eukaryota > Metazoa > Chordata > Aves > Passeriformes > Falcunculus > Falcunculus frontatus. Next base: position 2,932,733 of record VZRV01008972.1, on the reverse strand, counting down.
AACTATTTTATGCCACACATTTACATTTGGCAATAGTGGAAACTGTATTTCAAGCCCTTGGGTTTGTTATAATGACAATTACATAAAGGATAACCCAAGATGACACTCCTCCAGGCTTCTGACAAGCTGACATTGACAGTATTGTAAGCTGCAATATTGCAACTGTCTGCAGGAAGGCAGGGCAATATCTACAGAGCTGGCCCTGCTCTAGTTTTCAGTGTCAGATCTACTCATCCTTCTAATCTAAACAAATGCATTTATTAAAGCTATCAAACGACAAACATTATCTCTAATTTTTCTGACAAAACCAAATCACCCAAAAGGACATGAATTTAACTTCTGTGGAAAGACCATGCCCGCATTAAATCTGTCCTGTTCAGTAGACCAGTATTTATCTCATGAAAATGGTACTTACTTGGCTGTGCAATCTTTCAGCTTGGGCATCACCTTATTGAATAGCTCTTGGTAGTTTTTAGTTAGAACCAATATTAGAATATTGCAACCACCCAAGAAAACAAATGTTACAAAAGCAGACATTCCAGAGATCAGGTTAAGCACAAAAGAAAACTCATCTATAAAAGAGAAAGGTATACAATAAGGACACCAAGACTTCAGATTTTCTTTTAGTGTGTTATAACTACCATGCATATATACGTAGTGAATATAAGTGTTTATAGGTCTGAATAGGACGAAAAACATTTTAAGAACATGATAAAATTGTTTTGGTTTGAGTTTGCTGTTTCACAGATTTCGCAGAATATTCTGAGTTGGAAGTGGTCCACAAGGACCATCGAGTCCAGCCCTTAAGTGAATGGCCCACAGAGGGATCAAACCCACAGCATTGGTGTTATTAGCACCACGCTCTAACCAACTGAGCTCATCTCACTAATTTTTTTACTTCATTAATCAGCAACATCTTTAAAACAACAGAATTAATGATAACTTTAATTAATTAATTTAAGGACGCATTTACACTTTAGGAAAACAACCTCCGCAAAGAAAAATACGAATCAGTGTAGCTAGAATTTCAATCTTTCATGTAACGTGCAAAATTAATATTCTCATAAGGTATAGTAATCAAGGCTCTTGTGGCACTTCTAGTAAGCTTAGAGTTGTTAATTCCAGTGTCTTGGTTAAATTATATTTTGAATAAATCAGTTTACTTTCCAATTCCAGTTAGACAGTTGCAGTCTTCATAACTTCTGCTACATTACCATAAATCAGCACGTTCCAAGTGGTTACACTTCAGTGGAAGGGATTAAATTTTCATGTGTTTGGTTTGTAAATTGCTTTAGGATTCTGTGAAAAAATTATTAGTAAATATTGTGAAGTCAAGGAATAAAATTCCACCATGGGGTAAAATTTGTTCATTGAGCTAAAATAATTGCAGGATTGTTTTGCATTTGGTTTTGTTTTTTATATCAGGAAAGAACTTAGCCAATGCTGAGTGGAATTTTCATGTCTAAAACATGTTTTAAATAAAAGGATTTGGATTTTTAATTCCAGGAAAGATACTTTTCTTTCCCAAAGTATTTGCCTCCCCCCACTATAAATCATTTTGTATGAGGCTGTCTTATGAAAAGTATGATTCAAATTCCTACAGTCTCTCCCGAATTAACTTTGACTGCTGAGTTTGAAAAATAAAAAAAGGTGAAGAGTATTTCATCACTGCATGGTGTGACATGATGTGTCAAATTAAAAATAATAATAAAAAAAGATTTGGATTTGTCAGCATCTTCTTTGTTGATGTTCATTGAAACAATATTTTCCAATTTGGTCCAAGTCTTATTATCTGTATGCTTGAGTAAAAATAGTGGCAAAATCACAGATGTTCAGTGCAAGAATTAATTATATATGGATTATTTCTCTGGAGTTAAAATATAATTCTTTTCTTATGCAGTGAAGGCAAGAACAAATATGGAAATACCATGAAGAACATTTAATCTGAATTATTACATTTTCATTAATTGTACATAGCAGGCCATTAAGGCTAAGAAAATAAAGAAGGAATGTGTTCCCTACACAACATCCAAATATATTTGCTTTTTTCTTAAGGAATTAAAATGTCTTTTTTTTTTCTTTCTCACAGATACTCAGAAAATATTCTATATTCATTTGTCAAGGTGATGAGATACGTGTTTAAGTAGACAGTGGAGAGGTCTAAGATCCATAATTTGATTCTAAAACTATCCATATAACACTTTGATTTTGGTTTCTTTATTAGGTTCATATTGTTCATTAATAATTAATTCTGACTTAAGTACTTTTTATTCACAACCTCCTCAGAGGCAAAGCAAAAAAAATCCTACGCCCCAACAAACAATCAATCAATCAATCATACAAATAATCCAAAAGTTACATTCTGCCCCATAACCCTTTAAATTATTTATCCCTTTACATCTTTTGTGATCCTCAGATTTAAAGCTGTTTGAGAGCTAAAAAATTAATTAATCTGGAAAGATGCTCTCTCTTGCTCTCTCTTGCTCTCTCTTTTGCTTTATAGGTGCCCAGAGTATTTTTTCTGAATTTTTTAGACCATGACCCATTGACTAGCATTTCCCTATTTCCATGCTTTACAAACGTATCCAGCACAATGGAGCACTTACTCTCCCACAAATGAGAATTTTGAAGTGAAGGAACTTTGATAAAAATTTCAAAAGAGCCTTTAGGTTTATTCCTCTTTTTTTTACAGCAGGTAACACCTACCTTGCTGTTGCAAATTGATAGCTATTTTCAAACCATTTTCTTTTTCAGCCACAGGTTGCAAGGAATCTGACAGAAGATCACAAACACTTATATCAGGTATAATACAACCAAAATTCATTAACCAGAATGTGCTTCGTGGGAGGACATATATGTATAGATATTTCACAACACTGTTTAACCATGGGCTTTACAGGTGCCTCAGAATGTTAAAATCTGCAGTTCTTCTTTTTTAATGACTGGGATTTTTCCTTGATCTTCTAAGACATCCTCTGTAGACAAAATAAGGGAAGGGACCAGCCACCATATCATCTTTATGGTTAAATCTGAAGATCTTCCTAAAGTGTGAACATAAGTTTCCTGCTCTTTCCTCCCTGCTAAGTTGATTTCTATTGCTGCCTTTTTCTTCTCACCTGTCTTCAATCTTCTTCATTTTACTTGCCATCTATTAAGAGCCCGACTTAGCAAAGCAGCTGGTGTAACATAGCTGGGGCCAAATTGGCACATGGAAAGCAGTACTGTGTTCAGTGATTTTTTTCAAGAACTTAACTGCAGGAAAGTGAGAAAGTGACTGGGATTTTTTTGCTTTTCCTTTTCTTTTCCTTTACTTTTCATTTTCTTTGTATATAGTATGCAACTAGTAATATACTTTGTCTTATCCCAAAAGAAACTGGTTAAGACGGACCTAAGAACTTGGAGGAAATGCCTGAAAGTATTTTTTTTACCCTTTCACACAATTAAATTTTCTGTAGAATTTAGAAATAATAGTTCTTGTTTTCTTTCTCCTCATTCATAAAGAGAATTTATAACCAACAAAATTATAAGGCAGTTCTTTAAAACAATATATTTTCAATTTTTCAGCTTAGGGTAGTCTCTCTGTGGACATTCCCTGTTATCTTCTATTTCACTCTATGTGTAATTAATATTAAGAGAAAATTCTTGCTTGATGGGATGCAATTAGTGTAAGAATATCCTGTAGCAGAAAACCAAACTGAAATTACAGTCAAAAACATGGGGAGGGAAAAGAGCTCAAGTATATTTAAATCAATGTAATTCATCAGGCAGAACTGCACACTCTAGCAGCTTTTATTCTCTATCAGCGTTGAAAAGTTCCTCCCTTTTTGACATTCCTAGCAACAACTATAGCAGCCTTCAAAAAATGGTACTTTTCCAGCAACCTCATCCAGCATATGATATCAACAACTTCTTTGCCAAAAGGTGGTGGCTCTGAATAAAGGAGTCAAGTGAAAACAAACAGAAACAACTAATCTGTCATCCTAGGAAATGAAGCTGAGATTCATTGATTAGCAGTAGGTCTCATTCATGTAGATCTGTGATCTATGTGAGGTAAACCAAAAAAAAAGAGGATGTTATTTTCAGAGCAACAGAATGAAATTAATTTTTGTAATAATTCAGTTATTGAATAAATCCTAAAATATTTAAAACAATTACATTGAAGTTATATGCTCACATTCATTTTTTATAGCAGGTTTGTCTGGAGGCCTTACAAACTATCAATTATCAGGAACACTTACACTCAATTATTTTTCCCCCAGAAATATGCAGATCTTGCCTAATACAATGTTTTTAGAGACTCAAAAATTACATTCATTCAATACTGAAGTAATAATGGTCCTTATGAACAGCTGCTAACCTAAATGAAGTCAAAGAACAGAAACTGCCTGGGAAGTGTCCTCAGGTAAGCTTCCTATCTATAATATCTGAATACCAAAGGAAAGGTGGCACCTGGGCTCTGAAAGGCAAAATGCTGTTCTGAGCAAGAAGAGACCACGCCTTTTGTCATGGCCACAATGAGGTCCTTTGGACTTTGAAACGCTGAATTCTGACATTATATGCTTAGAGAAAGTGGAGTAGGGTGAAACATGCACATGTTTCTGAAGAAGTTGGGGAAAGAAATCTTTTTGATTGTATTTTTCTGCAGTGTTTGCACAACAGGATTTTGACACTTGACAGCAGCCTCCAGATAAACCTGCTATATAAAATGACAGCAGTAACCATTAGGAAAAGTGGCAGCAGGCACTTTGGGGTTTTTTTCACCCTGTACTCAGGCAAAAGCTCTCTGTTCTGTCATTCATGTTGTGCACAAAAAGATTGGTGCTTATCAGCACTGACTCTTAGTGATATAGCTGGTGGAGGATGCGGCCATGCCTGGGATAAGGCAGTTGCTATTCCCATCCTATATTTTTTGCCAATCCTTTTTCTCACCATAAAGATGTATTTTTCTTGAAATTTTTTCCCCCCCTTGTTCAAATAGGCAGTAAAATAGCTATTTAAACCTGATGATCATGTACTCACTGTTTGGGCTATCTTATTACAACAGAATCTTTTTAAAGGCATGCCTTGAGGATGACATTAAATAGACTCTCTAAAGCAGTAAGTTGTCTCTCTTAGAGGTTTTATTGTCAAATAAGAGAGATTACACCCAGATGCTCTGTATTCCTTTTCATTCTTCATCCTGGTTGCTTTCTGCTGAAGGCAGAGATCATAATATTTTCGTGTGGTTCAGTAAGCCTTGCATAATAATTGTGTGTTTTATGATTAAGGTAATTTTTAAGCTTTACTTAAAAAACAAATCCAACCAAACTAAACCAAGCAGAAATACATTCAGCCACTCCCACTCCCCCAAACCATGTCTTCAAGCCCTAGAACTAAAGTTTAGTCAAGTAATTTCCATGAACCATTCCTACATCCTCAATTGCAAGTTTCTGCTATTCACTACCTGGAGTGTATGAGGAAGGGATTTCATGAAAATCCTGACTTACAGAGGAAGGTATGGCAAACTGGCATTGCCTTTGACAAATCCTCATTTCACCACAAGCTGTGTTTCCTGGTGTTTTATTTGCGGATGATAGGGCTTAAACTGAAACCAAGATATGCCAAAAAAAAAGAGTCCAGATCAGCAAATTAAAGCAAGCTGACTAATCAAATAGTACTTAGAAATCCCCTTACACTGATAGGAATTGACTATTTTTTTATGTGAAACTTTCTTTTCACCAGGGAAGTAGAAGAAAAAATGGCTGGCACAGAGAAAAATTGAAGAGTCGGGGCAGAGACTACGATAAAAGGAAGCTGTGAGTATGTGTGTTGAGCAGGAAGCAAAAATCTTAAACACATGACTAGAACCCATACAGAATTAGCCCAGCTAACAGTCAAGTTCTATGTAAGAGAGAGGGTAGAAGCAAAATCAGAGGGCAAAAATATTACTTAGATGATCAAAAGCTGTATTTTTATACAGGAAGTGATTAAAATGAGGAAAGCAGAGAGGACTGGAATGGAGGTGGTAATTAGAGCAGACTGTTCATTTTTCCCATTGACTTACAGACCAGCACTGTCCTGATTTGCAAGTTTATGAATTTCTAGACTTTTAACCTGGATTCTTCATAGCCAATTTGCTCACATTTCATCTAGAAGCCATTAGTAGACTCCACAGGTAGAAGTGCTTTGTGCTTGTTATATGACACTGCTTTCATATGTCTGAAAAGAATCCAGCTTTTCATCATTTTTGGTTCATGACATCACTGAGTTACAGATATAATACAGAGGTGAATTTATCTAAATAATGAAAGGCTGAATTCCTGCTGACAATGAAATTAGTATTCATTTACCGTAGCTGAAGAAGCTATGATAGGTTTCCCAGGTGAAAGCAAATAAAGCATTCTCTGAAGAATTTGTTTTCACTCTTTTTTGTAGTACAAAACAATGCAGCTCTGTATAATACTTTTATGGGAGATTTAGGAAGGGTGGTGTTAATCTAGGACTAGTTAATCTAGACTAAAATTTGTGGAAGGAATAGTAAATATTCATAAGAATGTATTATGTGCTAAATAGGTCAGATTAGTAGTTTCGGGGGGAAAAAAGAGGAAGAAAATAAAACAAGCTCAAATATTTTACTATTAATCCTATAGAAATACTGCAGTTTATTTCAGCATTCATCCTTTTCTAAAACTGTTAAAACCTTCAAGTGACTGACTGGAGTTATCAGTAGTCCTGAATCAATCACCGTACTAAAAAAAACTAAATTTGGGGAGAGGAAAAAAACCCAACTAAACAAATCAACCAATAAAACCCAATCAGTATTTCCTTTGAATTCTGGTTCTTCTGGTTGCCAAATAAATCAATAGTTGATAGTCCTGAATGTCTATATTGTTAAGGAAGTGGTTTTTGTTTCTTCCCTCATTTTTTTACCTTTTCCTCCCCATTATTTAATATTTTTACATGTTGAGGAGGTGAGGAAGGAACATTAGGTTACACTCTCCAGGTTCTTCTCTGCATTCTAGAAAGAGAGCTCCAAGTATTCATTCACCAGTGCCAAGGAGGTCACACCAGGTCCTTCCTGATGACGGGAACAAATCAGAAAAATGCAGACAAAATGTCCAAACCATAGTGGTTAAACACAGAACTACTCAGCAAGAACTCCTGACCCACACCAATAACATGATCTGTTTCACTTTATGCCTCTTTTTCTCCTGCTTTCCCCTCCTAGTTTCTTCACCAGTTATGAACCTTTGCCAAAATAAAACAAAAGAACAAACACCTGATTCTGGTCATTCTTACCCTGTTGGCTTCATTCTTCTTTCATGGTATCCCTCTCTTGATATTTGTGTAGGATTACCATGGTAATTCCTCTTCATTCAGGAACCCACAAAGTCACAACTCTATTTTTCCTATCTACAAGATATTTTTCCCACCACTGTCTTGTACTGCAACCATAAATCAAGGTTAACCATCTGCTTAGGCTTTACTTTCTCTTTGATTTAAGAAACATTCAGCAGTTCCTCACATTGCTGTCTTACTAATATAATTATTATACGGCCAGAGGAAGTTATTTATCTGCAGAGCTCAGCAACATCATCTTCCATTTCCAAATATATACCTCACCCCTCTGAACAGAAATGGCCTTTTGTATTTGTCCTTTCCAAGGCGTGGGATTCATTACAAGTACTTTAATTCAAAAGGTGAGCACAAGCTTGATGAGTTGATCTACTAAAATTAATGTGCAGATGTCTGGAGCAACTTGTGCTAAAGAAAATGGAAGAAATAACTTTACTCTTTTGACCTCAGTAGTTCGCTAGTGACCTGAACCCACTCAGCTCACAGAATCAGACTCTGTGTGTGAAGTAGTTCCTGTGTGAGTGCATAGAAGCCTCATCCAACTCATTCTTTCATCTACACTTGTAGGGCTGATTCCTAGGTTTAAAATATTCAAAACCTAAAAAATATTTAAAGATCTTGTGAAGATGATTCTTGAAGCTTCTACTGACAGGAGATACCATCTAAAAAATTCTAACTTTTAGTGGAGCCCCATAGGTAAAAGGAACTGAGTTTTTCTCCACAGGCAGAAAACTGCTTAAATTATGAAAATTTCAACATAGCTACAAGATTATATGAAGTTCTTCCTTGGACAAAATTTGTCTTAAACTAGATCAGTTGAATCAAACATAGTCACTTAGAATACAGAATACTTTCACAAGGAAGCAGTAAAGAATACTGAAGAAAAACAAACAGTTGGACGTTTTGGTTTTGTTGAGGTCTTTTTTACGAAATTATCGTTTTGTCCTACTAAATGTTTTACTTTGTTTCACTATGCCATGGTAATATGAAGACAGTACATTTTTTGTTTCTTCCCTCATTTTTTCACCTTTTCCTCCCCACTGTTTAATCTTTTTATATTTAATTCTTTTTCCTTACATTTCTCTCTCTGTTTATAATTTATTCATTTCTATAGTAGTATTTTCCTGTAATTTTTCAGTTCCAGGAGTATGGATTCCTTTATTTGTTCTTAAGAAATAGTAAGATTTTGTCATATTTTTTTTCAATGGAGACAAGTAAATAATTTTTTCAACAAAACAACAACAAATTGTACAGTTACTTCATTTTCTCTGTATTGCCAATATACTATGCAAGAAGGCAATAATAACCTTTATGAAAAGTCAAAAGGTATTTACTTGAGAGATTTCCTTATCTGTCTGTAAATTAAATAAAAGCGTGCTGCAAACACAGAAATAAAGAATTAATGCAAGTTGTGCATTAATGAGTTGTACAGGTTCCTATGCCTGTTCTGAGGTCTAATCTATGCACTAAATCTGTTTCGATCAAGCAGTATGGAATTAAGAGAAGGGAAGGGGTAAGAAGAGATTTCATAAATGTGTGATAAACATACACTGATCAAAATTTTCAAATTCACCCTGATTTCACATACTTCTCATTTTTTACAATCTCTCTTGAAAGCACATTTTCTAACCACCAAAAATTCACAGTGCCAGAAATAGAACCTGTACACAGTATCTCCCATGGCTTTATAAACCCACTGCAACCTACTGCAAAACTAAACACCGCAAACAACTGCAAAAGAATGGTAGCTTGTAAATAAAATCTAGGTTTTCTCCACTATGCAAATAATAAGGCAATCAGTAAATTAAAAGGGAATGTTACTTTAAAACAAACAAACAAAAAAAAACCCCCAGCAAACAAACAAGTAAAGAAAAGTATGATCACCATTTGAACTGCTTCTGTGAAAAGCCTTTTAAGCCATTTAACCTTAGAAAATATTTTTCTATCATAAAAGAAAAAAATAGAAAGAAATTGTAATGATCCTAAAAATATAACGATTTTTTTTTCCAAATGTTTTAAGATTAGCATGAAATCTACAGTTAGGAAATCATTTACCACAGTCTAGAAAGGAAAAACACAAATATTCCCAGGCTTAGTTTTTAAGATCTTTACTTTCTTGTTAGCTCATTTTTTTTCCCCAGAAGGAAAAATATTTACCCTTCAGTCTATTATTCCAGAACTTTACATTGTATTCAGAGTATAAAACTGCAAAGAAATTTCAATTTTGTAATGTGTTGAAAATGTACCTACACAAGAAGGAACCTTTTAACAGATTCTAATTCCTTGGGCACATGTGATTGGCACCTACAGAGAGGCACGTGGATGCCAGTACCTTTTAGGCACTAAGTACTAGATTTCCTGTTTGCTTGCATTGAGGGACAAAAATTGTATGCTCTGCTTGCCTTCTTTTACAAGAGTAGCCAGAGAAAACAGCTTTTCTCTTGCTTTTATCACAGTGAGCTGCCAGACTCCAGTCACTACAGGAGCTATGCCATCCACCTGCTTAATTCAGGAATCATGCTGGTTATTGCAGCCCAGGTCAAGGAACTGATAAACAGTTCAGACCATACATTATCTTCAGCTGACAAAATCTTTTACCCTTTGTGCCTATAAAGAGTGCTGCAGTAACTGCATTGGACACTGTGCATCAGACTTCACTTTATCTCGCTTTAACTGTCTAAAATCAGGTGACTAATCCATATCATCATCTGGTATTCCTCTAGGCACTTAAAGAAGGTGATTCACCCCATTCTACTATATATGTCCAAGATAGCAAGGACGAATTGTCAGTTGAAGTGCCTATCTCTCTCCACTGACAGTCATGGAAGCCTGCCTTCCCTAAAATAGGCACCTAATCTTAGATGGAACTAATAAAGCAAGATAAATCCAGTCCCACAGGAGAAAATATTAGCATAGCCCTTTGAATGTAAATAACATTTCCTAAAATTCTTGGACTCCTGATTTCAGACTAACCAATTTATTACATATGATAATATATTTTATTTCCTGTCCATTTTTAATGGATCATCTTTACTACTCACAAGTCACACAGTCTCATGCAGCCATTTACAAACAGCAAATATTCTTGTGCTGGAAAAACCTATGGATTTTAGCATTAAGTAAAGGACTTTGCTGAAGTCAAAGAAGCTGAAGTTTACAAAAATGTGAAAGCAGAAACTTAGAATAAAACTGTGAAACCTACCTGTCTTAGAAATATGGCTTTAAAATGTGAGTGACGGGAACATAATTGTACTGCTGAGACTAATCTCCTGTTTGCATACTTGATTATTTCAATTATAATAGGTACCAGTCAATTAATAAACAAGTTATCTCAATATGAAGCCATACCAACAAAATATAAACTGTTCAAATAGAGTTAAAACTCTTGAAGACCTTGAAGACTTCAGCCTAAATTATTCTTTATATTCCTGAAAGACAAAAAGGTGACTGTAAAATACGTTAAAAAAAAAAAAAAAAAGAAAAACCCTGTAAAAGTGTGAGAAATACCAAAGGATGACATGGCCACTGACAAGACAGAATGAGAATATGTCAAGAAAATATATTGCCAGAATATTAATTAATTAATAGTGGTATAAAAAAAAATTTAAATAGTGACTGAAAGAAATAGGTTACTGACAGAGTCAAAGGCTAATCTTTCTACTAAAGAAAACCTTAGGAGAATTTCTCTTTCTCAGGGTACAAAAATCACATATTCTATATAAACCTTTTCATTTAGCAGTGTAGTTCTGCCATTCTGAGACAACAAATTGACTTAACAGTTGTCTTTCAGAATGGTAAAATAAGATTAGTTTAAATTTAATTTAATAGATTGTCATGCAAATAATTTTACATTACCGAGGTTTTCCATCATGCAACATTTTAGAACGCTGGTCACTCAAGTTGTAGTGTATGAATTCCCTACCATTTCAGAGAAAAAATACGCGCAGTTGTATTTTGATGTATTTTAGCCTTTCTGATTTCCCTTCTATTAAGCTTTAATTGTTCATAGTTTCCCATATTCTTGTCCTTAATTTGCCATTTTCTAGCACAAAGTTAGCTGTAAATTTATTAAAATTATTATTAAATAATATTTATTTGTTTTCTACGAAGAAAAGAATAGAAATGAATGTGAAAAATATATATTTTTCTCACCTAACTACTTGGTGTCATATAGATGCTTAGTAACAGATGTGATGTAATAATATAGCCAAGCTAAATATCTATCCAAACTGCTACAGATACAGGTAAATTAGAATGCCTAGTTCATATATTAGGTAATAACCAATTATTCTCTTTTTTGTTATTTTATCTTATACATAAACACAACAACTATACTTTCTTGAAACATTGCCGTAATCACATGTATGTATGGTAATATTGAACAAAACTCTTAGAACTACTGGAAGTGTGGGACAATTAACAAAATAATGTGGGAAAAAAGTGAATAGTAAGTTAGAAACATTATAGGTGTGAGTTGGAAACAGTTTTGAAGAGCTAGAAAAGTTCCCAGAAAACAGAAACAAAATCAGTGTAGGACTGTAAATCTCTGCTGGGATATATTGCCTCTGGTCATTGTAACTGTTTTATTTTTCAGATAAGTGTATTCAGCAGTGCTTTACAGCCCACATACCCTGCAGCCTCCTGCCAGAGGAAATTAGGTGCACCCTGCTGTCTTTTTTCACATGAGTTGACATGCAGCAAAACTTACGTGGGCTGTATATTGTAGATGCACAATAGTGCATAGTGTAGGTGTACAGTGCTGCAATTAAAAACAGTCACTATGACTGAAGTTTAAAAAAGGCAAACATGTACCACTCAGTAGAGAGTTTTTCAGTCTTGAACCCTTCTGAACAGGGATTGGAAACACACCAGCTAGTAACTAACACAGTTTTCTTTAAGTTCTCCAAAATAGGAATTAAATGCTTCAGGGCTCATACCTCACACTGCATTTGTACACATGAAAAAATGCATTCCAGTCTAGAAACCTAAGACCAGGAACTACCGGCTAAATAAAACCTGTCTGTGAAGGTCTCAAAGATATCCAAGGTATCTAACAGTTATGAGTTTCATTTTGCCAAACAGCATCAAAATTGCACCTGGTATGAGCCACCAGGAAAGGTGCTGAGCTGCTGTTGGCTTGGTACACACAAGCCCACCAAATATAGGCTTTATATAAATATAGCTGTAAAGGACTCAGGTAAGGCACAAGATATGCAGAACCGTGGAACAGGGTTGGGAGAGCAGAACTAGCTACTGTGGGCTGGGACAAATCACAGTGCGGTGACAGGACTACACAGGTTTGTAAAATTAGGGGAAAAGGGTTCCTCCTGAAGTGATCTGGAATTCTGTTTGCGTCCATGGGTTCAAGGATCTATGCTACGTGCTTCAGTGCATTATTAGATTTTTAAAGATATTTTCAAAGTAAGATATGTTCACCTCTATAAGCTAGAACTATGCCTGGTTCTGTGTCATCAATTTTTTTTTAAACTAAGAATCTGTTTCTTTAGACATTTTTTCTGATGTAGGAAAATACCACACTTCCATCTTTATTCTTCTTTTTTGTGTGGTTGAAACGCTTTTGGGTTTCAGATCTGAAAACTTTTCAGCAATGTGTTTTAAGTAGCTTAGTCAATATTAGCTGTTCTTCACGTCGCTCTCATTTCAGGTTGACTTTTAAATGACCTTGTAACTGCTAAAGCAACGACTGTATCTAGAAAGGGGAGACAATGTTACCTGCTGAATGTTTTTTTTTTCTTTATATCTTACGCTATTTAAATGAGGAAATTTATGTTGTTTTTATTGCTATACAAATATACTCAGAATGTAATGATCTGGACAAGCCCTCTCTTCCAATGTGATGAAGCTTATGTGTCTGTGTAATTCCAGACTTCAGAAGTTCAGAATATCCCTCGAAACCTCAAACCTAATGTTTCCAGAATGTTTTTTAACTTTCTCATTGACAAAAAATATGATTGCTGGATACTCCATTGTCACCAGGCAAAGACAGATCTTAGAACTGAAGCAAAAAGATAAGAAGAAGTGTCAGAAGATGAGTGTTTATCATGTTGTCATGCTGTAGCCCTGCTAGGCAGTTCAGCCGCTTGCTGGCTGTCCACTGATGGGATGGGGGAGAAAATGGAAAGGGTAAAAATGAGAAAACTCATGGCTTGAGACAAAGAGAGTTTAACAGGTAAAACAAAAGCTTCATGCACAAACAAAGCAAAATGATGACTTAATTCTCTCTCAAATCCATGCTAGTGTAGGACAAAATAAAGTCTTTAAATCTGATGTTCCTTAGATGCTAAAATATCAGTCCTGTGATTTATTTTAAGTATTCTTTTTTTTTGTCTTTTGCAGACTGAAATCTCAACTTTAATTTTTTTCCTTCAGAAGACAATTATTTTCTTTTTCTTCTGAGTAACCGTATTCAACTACATTTTTTTCTTCTCAGTTTGCTGCAATAGCTTGCAGAACTGATGGTTTATCATTATCAGCACTACAATGATTGAAAACATCTGTTTATGTAGCCAGACAAGAAAAAACCTTTTCAATGTATAAAAGCAGAAAAAACCAATAAGATTAAAAATTCTGTCTATACCGGAAAATCGGTGCCAATACTTTCGCATGCAGCATGTGATTAGTTTTGGAAACATACAAGTCAAAACCTGTATGATTTTATTACAGCTATGGGTCCCTGACTAAAGTTTAGTGAGCTAACAATTCTTATCAAACAGTAAAGGCAAAGAATAAAGAAAATCATGTTTTTTCTCTTGAAAAATCATGGGTTTGTTTTTCCATTAAGGAAAAAAATAAAACATTCAAGTGAGCAAGGACTATAGATGACCACTTTCAACACTTCACATGCAGTTCAGAAAGACCAATCTCCTTTCTCTTCTCAGCGTATGCAAAAATATTGAATTTTGGTGACTTTGCAGATTAAGTACTAACCTGAGTGTTTCTATAGTAGGAAATTTAAAAGAAAAGGTTTGGAACACATTTAAATTCCTTTTGCCTATTTTTTAAAGATGATATCTCTAATTGGATAAGTTAAAGGGAATTAAAAGAAATAGTCAATTTGATGTAGTTCTTGGTCCTTATTTGTTTTATTTTTCATGTGGCAAATCTCCTATTTGTAGAAAAATATTCCTTCTTTCTTCCTTCCTTCCTTCCTCCCTCCCTCCCAGCCAGGACGCTGATGAATTATTCTTTGAAGAACTAAGGGACACTTGCAAGTCAGCTGCCCTTGTCCTCATGGGGAACTTCAACTTGACAGAAATTGGAAGCATCACAGAGCCGGGCCAGAAGATTCCTAAAAAACTCTGCATGACAACCTTATGGAACAACTTCTAAGGGAGTTGACTCAGAAAGATGCCCTTCATGATCTGCTGCCTGTCAACAGAGAGGATCTCATGAGCAACGTGGAGATTGGCAGCTGTCTTGGCCACAGCAACATGAAGTGACCAAGTTTAAAATCTTTCTCGACAGGGGGAAAAGTGTCAGCAAAACTACCTCTGGACATGAGGAGAGTAGACTTTAGGCTTCTCAGGGAACTAGTAAGTAAACTCCTCTGGGAAAACGTTTTTGCAGGTGGTAGGGTCCATCAATGCTGGTCACTTTTTAAACCTCACTTCCTAAGGGCACAGGTGCAGAAAATTCCCAAATGCCAGAAGTCAGGCAGGCAAGGTAGAAGGCCAGCTTGGCTAAACGGGAATCTTTTGCAAATAAGACAAAAAAGAAAGGTGTATGCCCGGTGGAAGCAAGGTCAGGTGACATGGGAAGAATACAGAGATGCTGCTTACCACACTAGGGAGAAAATTTGTCCAGCCAAAGCTCAACTGGATATGAAGCTGGCCGGAAATGTGGGTGACAATAAAATGTTTTTTAAAATAAATGAATGACAGTAGGCAGCATAACAACAATATCAGACTGTTACAGGACAAGGATGGTAATCTCACAAATCGGGACAGGGGCAAGTCATTGGTCACAGCCAGCCTCCTTCATGAGGGAGAAATCCTGCTTGTCGAACCTGATTTCCTTCTATGACAGGATAACTCACCTAGATGATATGGGAAAGCCAAGTACGTGTAATCTTTTTGGACTTCAGCAAAGCATTTGATAGCGTCTCTCACAGTATCTGGGACAAAAAGTCCAGCACACAGCTGGATAACTGTGTTATGTGATGGGTGATGTCTGGCACAAAGAATTATAGTGAATGAGGTAACATCAGGCTGGCATCTGGTCACCACTGGGGACCCATCCTCAGCCCAGTTCTCTTCAACATCATTAATGAGCTGAATGCAGGACCCGAAGGAATACAGAGTAAGTCTGCCAATGACATTTTATGGGCAGGAGCTGCCGACTCCCTCAAGGGCAGAGAGACCCTGCAGAGAGACCTTGACAAATTAGAGAGATGGGCAGTCCCAACCATATGAAATTTAACAAGGGCTAGTGCTGGATTCTGCACCTGGGACAGAGCAGTCCTGGTTTTGTGTATAGACTGGGGTACAGGAGGCTGAAGAATAGTGCTGTGGAAAGGGCCCTGGGGCTCCTGGTCGATGGCAAGTTGAACATGAGTCAGCAGTGCCCTGGCAGCCAGGAGGGCCAACCCTGCCCTGGGGGGCATCAGGGACAGCATCACCAGCCAGGCAAGGGAGGGGATTGTCCTGCTCTGCTCTGCACTGGGGCAGCCTCACCTGGAGTCCTGTGTGCAGTTTTGGATGCCACAATAAAAAAAAAGACATTAAGCTATTAGAGAGTGTCCAAAGGAGGACCATGAGGACGGTGAAAGGTCTGAAGGGGAAGCCGAGGTCACTTAGTCTGTTCGGCCTGGAGAAGGGGAGACTGAGGGGAAGCCTCATTGCAGTCCTCAACATCCTCATGAGGGGAAGCAGAGGAGGAGGTACAGATCTCTTCTGTCTCATGACCAGTGGCAGGACTCAAGGAAACAGCATGAAGATGAATTGGGAGAGGTTTGGGTTTGATATCAGGAAAAGGTTCTTCATCCAGAGGGTGCTTGGGCAGTGGAACAAGCTCCCCAGGCAAGTGGTCAAAGCACCAAGCTTGTCTGAGTACAAGAAGCGCTTGGACAATGCTGCCAGGCACGTGGTGGGGTTCTTGGGGTGTCTGTTGGGCTCAGTGATCCTGATGGGTCCCTTCCAACTCAACATATCCAATGATTCTGTGATTCTATGATCACAGAATAAATCAAACACCAAGACTGAAAATTATCTTTAGCTGCCATGTAAGAACAAAGTCCTTTTGTTTCACATTTTCTGTTATCACATCATAAAAAAAAGTTGATTATGAAGTTTGAGGAAAGACAAAGCATACAATGCCAGTATTTAAAAAAAAAATCCAGACTTTTAGAATGTATAAAATTATTTTTGTTAGTCTTTTGGGGAAATAATATTTTGTGCTATTATGCTAATGAATTATTTTATGTATGTTTGAATAGGGCTATAAAGAAAGTAGTTTGGAGCTGACAAAGCTGTCTCTTCCCTGTTAACTGGGACAGATTCCAGCTTTTTAGTTACCCATCAGCCTAGACAAGTCTCTCCCCAAACATCCAGAATTAATCTATAATCATACCTTCCTGGCCTGTAGCAACAAGTAAGTGTGACCCCACACATATCCAATGCCATCACAGCTTGTTCATCTTTTGTTTTAAAGAACAAGTCTGGAAAGCTTCACTGCCACCTCTGAAGTCTGATAACATGAGAATTCCCAAACAGCACTTATAGAAACATTTGAATCCAGCTCTGTGTTTTGTGTGGACCAATTCCAGGCAGACATTATGAATTGGAGAATCATTCCAACAGGCTAATGGCAAAAAGCTCACAAGTGCAAAGCCAGCTTCATTATAAAGAGTGAGACCATTCATTTAGCTAACTGTTTCCTATCACTGATTGTGTTAATTAGGAGAATTAGGCATGAAACAGCAATAAGCTAGAGAGGTTGCCAATGCACTTTGTGTCTAGGCATGGGTATATATGAGTCTGGGTAGAAGCCTGTTTAAGACGGCTATTGAAGCATTCTGCTGTACATTCTCCTGGCTTAAAAGAGAGTCCTGGGTTGGGAAGAGAAGAGACATATGCACTTTTTCTACTGTTCTCTAGCATCCCTCATCTCAGCTCCTAGACAGTACTTTGTGTGAAATTATACTCTATTAGATGCGAACACATTTTCCCTCTAAGATCTGTCTTACCATCAGACTTTGTAGTGAATTGAGTTGTGGTCTTTGTACAGTTGATTACGCACCATATAGACAGCAATAATGTAGCAACGAACAAAGAAAAGAATAAGCCATGGGGAAAAATTCTGGACCATTGTTCTTGTGTAGTTGTAGATTGTAATGACAAAGTAGGTTCTAACTGCAAGTCTTTGTGTAGGCAAGTGTTTGTAAGACTCTAGAGTACACCCTACGGACCCTAAAGAGCCCTGGTCACTCAGTTTCTAAATATCACTTCTGGGAGACAAGTGTTTCCTAAAATTGAACTTTGCATTACCGCCTTTCGACAGTCTGAATTCATCATGAGGTTCTCTGATCCTCAGCACAGGAAAGGACAGTAATCTGGTTCTCATGTCTGCTGCTGAGCTGTAACTTAAATAAATACAGAAAGGCACAGGGAGAGCCCTCAAATCTTCTATTGTTTTCCTTTTCCCTACTTAGAACAAACCACAGAGGAAGATATTCATTTGATGTTTAGGTGTCAGGTGATAATAACCTGTGTTGTATTTTGGTGTACTCATTTAACTCTTGTCTGCTATAGTCAGTGAAAAGTGGCAGCAAAGGAAACGGGATCCAACTAGCACCACATAGCTGTCTGTCCAGTTCCCTGGAGTAAGTTCTAGTCTTTTAGATCAGAAGATTTTAAGCAGAAAGCCTTTTCTTGCTGCAAAGGCAAGCTAGCAGAAAAGCAGGCCACCAGAGAGACCCTTTAGTACATCTATTACTAACTACCATTCTGTACTACAATGAAGAATTTAGGCACCACAAAGAAGCTTGAAATGAAAAGGCACTGATACATTTTTGAAGATTTTAAACTCTCACAATTAATGACTCTTTCTAAAATAGTTAAGTCTGTCAGAGCTCTAAAAGTATACTTTCAAAGCATTGTCTGGGGCTTTAATTCCATGGCTTTAGTGATGAACATGAGCAAAAGTATATTTAAAGAGAACCCTCTGGGTTCACTAAAAAAAAGAACAAAAACCCCAAACCAAACCAAACCAAACCAAACCAACCCCCCGATGAATATTTCCACACGGTTGCCAGTCCATAGCATTGATGTTTTTAAAGGCTAGTGAATTCTGGCCCTCTCTGTCAGGACTGTGATGTAGCAGCTGCTTTCTTTTGATGAGATTGAGTCATGGGCATTAAGACCTATTTTTAACTGCTATTGTAGAATATCTCATTAAAAACACAATGAATTGTTAATTTCTTGAATTTGGAATCAGGTCTTCACAAAAACCTATTTTGGCTACTTTCAGTGTCACTGTGCTCCAGGGTAAAATGAGGAAACTGATGATGATATTTATAAAGTTCTTTGAGCCACAAGGTTCAAAAGTGCTATATATTAATTCGTTTTACTATGACAATTTAAAAATAATAGTATTCAGAATTAGCCTTTTTTGAGGTAGGAAGAAAAGGCAAGGCCTGTTTTTGGAACCAGAAAATTATTTTAAGTATATAAGAAAACAGTTTAGAAGGAAACTTGAAGAAAATTGAGAATATTTAATATGTAAAGAATATGTGCCAAAGTTTTGCCAGATAATCCTGCCGCAAATATTATCCATGTCAGCAATAGCCAAACTTTTCAAAATTATAATTTTTCATGTGGGCAATAACATATTCCTTTACCACCTGATTTTTAACTGAAGTCATGCCAGGAACACTGTGATTTCCCAGTCTTGGCTGCTCACCACATCTTTATTTGGAGACCTGTACTAGATTAGCATTATGCCACTCTGATGTCTGAAATAGTAGAGCCATGACAGTCAGGGATTCAGATAGACTTTCTAACAAAACATTTGTTCACAGAGTTCACAGGACCTGAATCAGAGTTGCAGTGTCTGGGAGAATTCATATGCAAGTATAACTATTTCAGCATTATCTTTCTAGGAAACCACATGATAGTGACTCAAAATATGTTCTATTGGAAAATTATATCTGTTAGTGTTACTAATACTCAGGTGATAGGACAAAAAATCTGAAAAGGACACACAGAGCAGATTACAAACACAGAAAAATATATTCATAAACTCTTGAATTGAGAAATAGCATAGAAATTGTAACCACAAAATTTGATATGGCTAAAAACTGTGCTAAAACTATAATTACATATTAATTGTTATGGTGGTGGTTGTGGGTGCGTTTTTTGGGGGGGTTAGGGGTTTTTTTTGATTAAATTAAAGCAGAAGTTAGTTTTGGTAATAATTTCTTGGTTTTAAATTGGAACATCCATTAACACATTTCAAGGGAATTTAACAATTCACTGTAGTAGTATTTAATTTAAATATCTCCAAAAGTTGTTTTAAGAAGTGCTGTTAAAAAAAAAAAACAACCAACTCAATTTACATTCTTTTAGTCTTTTTCATTCATATTTTTATAATTTAATTTTTTAAATAAAATTTTAAAATTTTATTATGACTATTTTTTTAAGGATTCAAACACTCCCTTTCACGTTAATAGGTAAAATCATGGGCTTTTCAGGATATACAGGCTGAAAATTAATTCTCAGAATTTGCTGCTTTAAATTCACAGTTAAGTAAAACATTGCTCTTACCTTCCCCTTCCTAATCAAAAAGCACACTTTTGAACAGTTTTTGAATACTTCAAAATATTTGCTGTAAATAACCAAGCAGGTATCTGAGTTAATACTTTTGTTCTCATTGAGTTATTAGGAAAATCTGACTTTTTGCCTTTTCAGAAAACAAATAGATACACAAAAGATCTTTGACATTTATCAGATTTATATCTGACAAAATAATGTTTCAAATATGTAAAATTTCTCATTCAAGCTACCACCAAAGTCAAAAAAGTCAATACATTCTAAAGTCACTTAAATATCTACCGCTGGGAATACACCTTTTCAATCAGCCAATAGTCAATTGGTCCTTGAAACTGCACTGACACTTTTAAAGATATCCAAGATTGTAAGGTTAAAGATAGATCTGGAAATACAATTCAATCTGATAAAGTAGTTGAGAGGAAAGGTATTCTGAAGAAAAAGCTACAGTTAGCTCCTCAGTCACTGTGCCATTTCTGTTATATCTTCTTAAGGCTTCTGTTCTCTCCCATGGTCTGCGCAGAAAATCTGAATGCCCAACTTAGACCTGAAGTAGAGCACTAAGGAGTCTCACTACAAAACTAAATCATGTTTGAGTATATTTGAGATGGTGAATCTGGAAGTGCTCCTCAGCACCTAAACCCAGATATGCAGCTCATTCTGTATTGATCAAAATCAAATACTCCTCAGCGTCTTTTCTCCACTCTGATCTCCTACCTGCCTGCTGGGCACACGGACCAGAAATAAGCTGGGCATGTTCTCCCTCCAATTACCCAATTTCGTTGTGATAGGAAGTCAACCTATGGCTTAATGTGACCTGGATCCCTTGAAGCATGATCCTCTACCTCTGAAGCCAGTAGACTAAAATTAATGGCTTTCATCAGTGCAGAGTGAGAAAACCAGCAAGTTCCACACAGTTGTTATGGATGTCTCCCTCTTTGCAACTGGAAGTACTGTTAAATTTTCTTCTTAGTGTATGAATAATGTACAAAATTATTCTAAAGTTCTATCTTTACCTAGTTAAAATATTAGGCATTAATAAAGATCATGAAGTGTGTTCTTTGAAACAACTCACAGGCCATTGTCTGCCAGAACATCAACATATTTTTTGTACTTTATTGTGAAACCTATAAGACAGAGGGCGTTCAGACAGACCTACCTTACTAAGCTTACTTAAGAACTTGTGTTGCTCTGTTTCAAACCCAAAGGAAATAACCTTCCTACTACTGCTAATCAAAACAAACTTGCTCATACGCAATTATAGCATCCTGACCTTTTTAAACTCTATATTAAGTATTTGAGAGCATGTGATATTAGCATGTGTTGTGGGGTATTTTTACCATTAGCCTCATGCACTCACGTGAATACAAATTGACTATCGGAAACAACTTTAGGAAAATTAATATTTTCCCGTCAATCTTTGAGCAAAGTAATGTCTTCCTACATTAGACTTTTTGAATTAATATTTAGTGATGTACACTGCTATCTAGAGTTCATATATACATGTTTTCATATACACATACATATATAGAGACATATAGATACGTGTTTATATATAGATACATATTTGTATATCATAGTTACCACTGAATATGGAAATACGTGCACATATATGCACAGGCACACACAGTCCCTTCATATTTTTGAGAAAGACGTCTTTATCACAAAAATCTTTATGCTGTATGTGAATTTCAGCAGCTTCAGCAAACACTCATTAACAGCACTGCGAGAGGTGGCTGCTGTGCAACAGAAACACTCACACCTCACACAGAAAGGAAATTAGATGGACTTTTCAAAATACGTATCTCAAAGTAGCTCCCAGATTTGCAGTTTATGATGTCTGTTTGTAAACAATTGCATTGGGATGTTTGAAAAACAAATGACTGTCTTTTCCAGTATACTTCGGCACATAAAGCTGAGATGAGATGATGCAGTCTCTATGTCTTTGTCAGGGTGTTTTCCAGTCTAGAGTAGTAGTCCACAGTTATCAGCAATTTAAAGGAATTTATTTACCCACCAGACAGAAATTCTGCTATTTACTACTACCTGCAGCTGATATGCACACTGCTTATTTGGACTGATGGTATCATTTCTGCCCCAGAAGAACTAAAGCTGCTACATTAGACTCTACAAGTGAGCTAAGTCCAGATCCCTAAAATAGCACAACATACCAGGAACAAATGCTTTGTCCTCCACCTCTTTCTAGGTGGCATTTGAAAAAGGACCTACAATATATAGCTCAAGGCAGTTTAAAAGAAAGTAAAATTTCTAAATCACCATAGTTGCTTTGAAAATCACTTTTGACAGAACATGGATTTTTTGGTGCCTGAACACTTTTTTAAAATCTGACTTCAGGCAGCTTCTTAAAAACATAGAGGTGAGAAATCAGTAGTTCTTGTGTTTCACTAATGTGCTTGTAACATTTGTATTATTTCAATCTTGTATTTATTCAAGATGGAGAGATTTATG
Organism: Falcunculus frontatus; assembly: GCA_013398115.1. NCBI lineage: Eukaryota > Metazoa > Chordata > Aves > Passeriformes > Falcunculus > Falcunculus frontatus. The sequence continues at coordinate 2,910,144 of VZRV01008972.1, read as the reverse complement.
GTAGAATAAAGTCAATAGAAAAAAATGCATCTGAATTCTAATTACGTTTGTAATGCAGTGGTCATGGTAAGATGTCCTTACTAAATAAATATTCATGTTAACTTTGAAGCAACCTTTAAAAAATGCACTATTGAAAAAAACCAAATATTTTAACTTTAAATCATCCTAGCTTTCTAGATTTCATCTTTTTATCGATTAAATAAAGGTCAAAAAAATTAAAGTCATTGTCACAGCTGGGAAGTTTCCTGTGCTTGGCAAAAGCAGTATAAAAAGGTCAATTTTAAAAATACAACTGATGTTGAGCATATAATTCAGGACTTTTGATTCATTCTTACATGCAGGTAACAGATCAGTTCAGCATATGAGCTAAATCACATTTCTCCGGCATTCTTTAATTCTTATTCTGAATCTCACACTTACACAAGTCAGTCTTGTCAATATGCTGACAACAATTTTTGGCCAGTTTCCAATTTGTGAAAATTATCTACTTGATACAGTATCTCAAGATGCTCTTTCAAAACTACTTGTGCTTTTGAGATATAGAGTGTCAAAAAACAACATTTAAGTAATATATTTATGATCTGAGAGAGATGCAGAAGAATGGATATGGAAAACCAGCATTGTCTGAAAGTCAGGAAAATGGGATTCTATGCTTTTACTAATATATTTTGTGACCTGGGGACTATCTTTTTTCTTCGCCATAATTTTTCTCCCACTAATAGAATAAACAAATTAGGTTTGGTAGATCTAGTGCAAGGATACCTCTCTCAAGATTCTCTCCATTTTACTTCCTATTTGTGTTTGATGTGCTTTTATGTAATTTTTGTTCTTTTTTTATAATACTATATATTTTACCCTGTAGCTCTGTTTTTCTGTATGTCCGGGTAAGCACGACAATCTTTCCTGGAGCTCTAGCCCTTTGTTTTAAATTTGCACCTCAGTTCAAAGTATAGTAGAAAAAAAAGATTCACACAGGCTTAGTCAAAATTTTAAAAACTTTTTCCTTTTTATTCAAGGTAGCCACCACACACACTCGCCCTCTATAAGGCAGAAAGCAAACAAACGAAAAAAATCCAACAAAACACCCAAACCACTCTAAACCAAAGGAAAAAAAAAGGCATATTTTTTTATTGGAATGAATGCTCATTAGCAGCTACAGTGCTTTACTTGTGTTCGTGGTGTGCATCTTCCAGCTTAATTTAATCAGAAAGAAATTGCTTTGCACTTTCCAAGACAGCTTGGCGGCATGAACCAAATTATAGTACGCAGGGACAATTAGAAAGTTCACTTCAGAAGTGTGCATCTGACTCAAATATAATCTTCAATAAAGATATAACTGCTGAGACAGCCACAGCAGTACAAAATATGTTGTTTTCCATTTCTTCCTCACACACCTTTTCAAGCTCTTATGTCTTCCAAAGCTAATCTTGGAATTAAGATATTTTGGAGAACTCATCATTTTACCATGACAAATCTCAATATTTCCAACCAGTTTTCTGCACAAACTTTCAAGGACAATACTTGTACCTTGTCTCAATACTATTTCTTTTTTTTTTCTTTTTTTTTTTTTTCTGATGTTAGGCCTTCTGCTACAAACATGGACAAAGTTAGCTTTACCTTGTCATCTTATTTATTCTGTTGAAATGGTTGTCACCCAAGCCAAAAATGCCTGGTGTGTTCCATAAGTCCCTCATATGGAACACACTAAGAACAGTCTTTACTGTGTGCCTGATGGCTTAGAGAGAAGACAAACTTAGCAGACTTGATGGAAATGCGTTGTCTGTGAAAACACAGATTCACCCAACTGTTGTACCTAAAAGAGCAGTGGTGGTGCATTTCTCATTTCCAAACCCACTGAATTTTGCTGCTTTAGCAAGCAGATGTCAATCACTTTGTCAAAAACTTGCATAGAATGAAGCAACACACAAAAAAAGGAATTAGCCAGAAAGAATAGAGTTATGTGTGCCCTCAGTTGGATATTTGGACATCTAGTGACAGACAGGTAAGTTGGGAACCAGAAGGTGTCAGAAAATGTGGTTGTAGTAGGAAGGAAGACCTGGATATGAAAATGTTAAGGGAGAAAACTAGAAGTATTTTTAAGGTAATTACAGTAGGTTAGTGCTTGGCACAAAGACAGGAAGGACTAAGTATCAATGTAAATAATTCTTGGCATATTAGAGTCTCATGAATTGCCTAAGAATCACAGGCATCACCAAATTACCTTACACAATGCTAGAACATAGGTGTAACACGACTAGCAATGTTCAGTCATTACAGTAAAAGGACAGGTTTTTTTATATAAGTATTCTGTGTGTTCATGAGGATGGAATTCTTAGTGTAATGTGTTATAATATGACTTTGCATTACTGGAAATTACTGGAAATTATGTCATTGCCAGTATATTGAATTTATTGGATTGTTCCCTGCATGGCTTTATTGTTTAATCTGTGTGTTTTCTTTTAGTTCCAAAGAAATGAAATATTCTCATAGGCAATACAGATAATTGAATTTCTACTCTGGACTGAATATAAGCTTTAAATGGTCAAGTATAATCCCCAAATAGCATAGACTGTTTAGCTCCCTCCTGAACAGACAGCTTGGTAGAGCTGCTCATTTGGTTCAGGTGGGCAAAGCAGGTAAACCAATATAAGTACCTGCATACGTTCCAAAAGCATAGAAGATAACGGAATTATATAAATTCCTCTTAAAACAACAGAAAAAAACCCCCCAACCCTTAAACTCTACTATTAATATTCACCAAAAAAATTGTTCTAGTGAATTTAATTAGCTTTACTGAAAGAAAGTGACAAGTGTGGCTTAGTCAGCTAATTAGTTAATAAGAGAGATTTTAGAATATCATGAGAGAATTGTATTTTATGTCATTCACAATTTCCATAGTTGTCCCTGCGTAAAACTTTTCCCAGAGAATAGGTGAGAGAAATTCATTGTCATGGATCAGCCTGACAGCATCCGAGACAGTAACAGTTGAATATGGAAGGTAACAAGAAGATGGCAAAGGTAAATACCAGAGTAAGTAACAAACTACAGTGGATGACACTAAAAAATGAATAAATCTAGAAATCTTGCAAAGAACACAAGCATAGAAATAGATGAAAATCATAGATCAAATAAGAGCACTTCTTATCCCTTCTGCACATATAGGCAGCATGTCTTTCACAAAACCTTACTGTTAATGCATACAACTATGTTTCTTCAGCTGCTGGGTACAAATACATATAGAGGGTATATCATGGAGTCCAATAAGCTTTATATTGCTATCCATATATCTTGCTGCCTACGTGAAGTTCATCCCGGTTTAGTTACATGTCAAAATTCCAGTAAATTTAAAATATTTCTCTAAAATTTATCAACTTTTCAGAGTGACTCCCAAATTTCATATACTAGGGTATATGGTAAGCATTCTACGTTTGACAGTATTTGAGAAAGGATATTCCAGTGCACTATGTTCTGAAAGAAATACAACAACAACAAAAAAAAAAACCCCACACCACCAATCCCCCCCATCCGCAAAAGTTCACCTCAGGTTACCATATTGTTTTCATTCTCCAACATATATCCAGTCTTTAAAATGTGTCCAGCCACACTGTCTCAAATGATTTGACTTGAGCTAAATAAAAGGGACATAATAACACAAAATCAAACTCCTGAAGGAGCTTGCATCTCAACAAATGCCTATAGAAGAGTGGAAAGAAGTGCCCGATTTCCCTAACTTCTAAGACAGAAGTTTCAAAAGTTACACTAAGTCTATTGTGTACCAGATAAAAAAATAGTAGTTCATTTTAAGAAATAAAGACATCCATCAGTTCAGAATTCCTACAATTTTCCCATCTGAAAATCTTTCATTTAACCATAGGAGTAGCTAAAATTAAATTATTTCTGGACAGATAGGAATGATGAAAAAATATATGGCAGTAGATATTATGCAAAAACCAATGCAGATAACCACTTTAACTCTTGCATGTCAAACTATATTCACAGACACTATATTTTCCTTCGGTCTATTGGCATCAAATGTCACTGTGAAAAGATTTTTTTAAAAAATCAAGTCATTCACAGGATGGAATAGACATCCTAGAGGCTTGTGAGAATACTTTTAAGTGACAGCAAGGCCTTATTCAAGGCAGCTTTCAAGGAAACTGTGAAGGTGTATGAAAAATCAAACCCCAGTCAAATAAAACACACGCTCAGTGGTTTGAAACATGGAGAAGGATTTTACCAACTTTAGGGGAAAGATGATATGTAGTAATTTGTCTGAATCCTTTTTAAACATTGAAAAACAGTTTCTCTGTTTTCTGAATATAATAAAAGTCAAGAAAATTGTACAAATTTTGCCTTTTTTACAAACATTTTGCAAAATGAGTACAGGAGTACACCCCTAATTCATACTCCTAATTTACACTATTACTATGTGCAGGGTATCATATTGTATTTTTAAAAGATGATCTTACTAAAATTTTCCTTTCTTTCTCACTTCTTCTCTTTGCTATAAAACTTTATAGACTTTTTAAGAATAATTTTTCAAAGACAGAGCAGGTAGCTGAAACTTTAAGTGCATATAAATATAAGACGCACATTTAGCAAAAAAATAGTAATTTTATTTAGTTCTATCTTTGCGCCCCAAAAATACTGGTATCTCTTATTTTTATTTTTCATATAAATAATACAATAAGTTGATAAATCAAATTCATCTTGTGTTCTAGATATAAATGATGATATCTCCTAAGATAAGCAATTAGAAGAATTATTTTAATAAAATTTTAAATTGTTTTACTCTCTTTAGTTATTAATACATTGGCTTTAATTTTAGAATCATAGAGCTGGGAAAAAAGTGTATATAATAATCAGCAGTGAGCCAATGAATATCCATGTTGGGTTATCCTATTCTCCTTTGAACTTTTACTAAAGAATAAAACATAGCAATTAACAAACAGCTGTGAAGACTATTTCTGCCTGTGGCTGGTACTGCTCTTGGATGGATTTCATCTTACAAAATGCAGATGTCTATAGTACAGAGCTAGTCACTTTAAAAGATGCCTTTGTGTGAAATTAAGGAACACTTTTAGGTTTTAGGTCTTCTCATCCTAAACCAGACATCTGAAAATGAATGTCTCTCTTTTCAGAGAGTCTATTTTCTTCATTACTTCTAAAGAAAGCTTAACTGGGATCCCACTCTTGAACCTTGAAAAATCAGACGGCAATTATGGTCCATCAAAAACTCAACACACAGCAAGGGTGTATAGAAAGATTTTATCCCTTTAGCTAAGCTGCCTGCCAGAGAACTCAGTATATTTTTTCTTAAAGAAAGCTGTAACTTAATCTTATATTAATTATCTATTTTTCTAGGTGTTGGCTTGGATGGTGGTTTTAGAGAAAAAAGAGAAGCAACTGCTTCAGCATTCTGTGGCTCGAGAAATCACCAGCTACAAAATTCCCAAAAGTGGGAAGCAGGCTTTCTCTATTGGAGAAAAACAACCTGCTCCTTTGGAAATGATTTTTTGAACTGTTCTTTGCGTTTTCAGAACTGCAAGCACTGGTACTGAGCAGGACAGAAGATATTGGCATGGTGGGGTTTTTCATTGTGAAAAATCTGTTCATACCTTAAATTCACTGTGTTCATTTTGTTCCCTCCATATAGAAAACTGTGTTTCTGAGAACAACAGAACTAAAATGAGGTAATTAAAATGCAAAGAAAGAATGCTGTTTTTTCAGGTTTTTTGATGAATTGTAGTATTAATCTACTCAAGAGACAAACCGAAAGAATCATCATTTGGATTCTGAGTTGCTGCTAGTGCTAACAGAAATTTAGTCCAAACTTTTTCCTGCTTTGGGTGTCACAAATATAAACCATCTGGTATGCCAGCTGCCCATGTTTCTTTCTACACATACAGGAAGAGAGGGTGGAAACCCCCCAAAATTGCAGACATTATCCTTTTTCTGCTTATCATCATCACCCTCATCATTATAATTTTTTAGCGTTTTAATATATGACTTTGCTGCTTCTTGCCTCTTAGATCTCTTGATATGCTGTAGAGTAGAGTTTTGTTTTGCTTCCAGTGAGTACTTTGTGTGGTTTAAGGAAGGCAGAAATCTGGAATATATCTTATTACAGTTTTACTATTCACTAGTTGCAATTTTGTTTCGCAAGTTAACATAAATTTTATTACTAAATTTATCTACCTGTCTGTTTTTAGAAAAGATTAATTTCTCAGTGCAAAATTATTTTAAATACAGTTCAAGAGTATATTAAATTTAACCTGAGGTTGAATTTTGTTCTCTGCATTTCATTTAATTTACAAATTTTCACCAGAACTACTCAAAGTTCTGTATTCTGCTTAAGTTCTAACAGCTAACACCCTAACACCTTAGGTCCAGTTTATCACCCCTCTGCCTAAGAAAAGCAAAAAATGTAATTAAGAGTCAAAGGTTTGCTCATATCAGCAAGCTGTTCCAGGCAGAGTTCCACCCAGTTTAAAGAGAATCCTGGGATGCTGGTCCATCATTCTAAATAATTGTCCTGAATGTTATTCAAAGCTTTGTCCAGGCAATTCTCAAGAAGTCAACTTATTTCTAGGTAACATAAAGTTATTGTTTTCAACACCAATTCTTGTTTTACACGTTAGGGAAAAAAAGTATCCAGAGAGAAACTTTTTTTCTATTGGAATCATCCCTATAGGTAGACATGGTCCTTGTCCTAATCAGGGTCTCTGAATTTGGAGGGGCATCAAGGACTAAAAATTTGAAGATTGATTTCACAGGTAGTTACTCCATATTTGGGAGCACAATGTGAAAAAAACAAAATGAGCAGCACGCTAGTCCTTTCTTCAGGAGATCCACACCTTCAGCTGAGGCAATCAAGGGAACACTGTATGATTGTACATCAAAAGCAAGCTATGAGATAATCTTCCTTATCAGTAAAAATCAGAGCAATTGTACTCACAAACCAAAACCTGCTAGGATTTTTTTCTGTGCTTGTGTACTCCCAGTGTTAATCATCTTTGCTTAGCAGAACAAGATAATTAAATTCTGAAGGATCTTGGAAAAAAAAAGTTGATCAAAAACACTTATCTTCAGCATGGCTCATTGTAGACGTTATCAAGCAGTAGAACAACCGCTCTGAATTAATGTCAGAAAAAGCTCTATAAAGGCAGAAATAAACAATGGGAAAGGGATGTACATATTTAATCACATAAATCGAAATTTAAATAAATAAATAAATAAATATTCAAAATTTCTTGTAGGGAGAATTTTTAATTAAGAACAATAACTGGTAAAAAGTTATATGGCTTTCTGTGTAAGGTCTGGGGAAAAAAAAAACAAAAATAAAAATTTGGAACACAAGTTATGATTTACCCACCTACCTGTTAACGGGTAAAAAAAATAGTATTTAATTCCATTCCTACAGGATTGTAGCGGGTTTGGTTCGTTTCCCGGGTGGAAACACCAATTAAGTGTAGTGGTTTAGTTTGCATTTCTTACCTTCTGTGAGATAAGAGGTTCGAAGAAAGGCAAAGCAGGCTCAAACTTAAAGAATATGAAAGAAAGTTTATTACTAACAGAGTTAAGAGTAAAATAAAATAAGAGATTAAGACAAAAACCCCTTTTTCCTCCAACACCCCCCCCTCCTACTTCCTCCAGCACAAATAATGACAAAACATGGAATTTTGGTCAGCATTCACAATTCTTAAAAGTCTCTCTCTGTTAATTTGAGGAAATAGAGGTCTCTTTTACGTCGCGTGGTTTTTCCCAAACTGCACCAGCTAACAGCCTTTATCTCTCTCGCAGGCTGCACACTGAATTCTCATCCCCCCCTTATGTTAAATGGATTAAAGAGGGAGAAAACAGTTTGATATTACAGTCCATACCACGGTCTGTAAAAAGCAGATTTAAGCTGCGCGCTAAAAAGCACGTCTCCGCCCTCTCTTCCCCGCTGCCATCGTTCAGCTCCACTCACTTTCTCCTTCTCTCTGACACCGAGGAAGCCATGATGAGGAACAATCCTCTTTTTCTCGGGTCTCGCGATGGAGAAAAGCTCGCTCCTGTTATGCTGCTTGCACTTGATGTTATTTTACAGTTCAGTATAGGCTGAGTTGGTTGTAGGAAAGTTCCGTCAGCTCCCGCCGCCTCCTCATGGTCGTGTGGGGGGGGTCCTCAGCAGTAGCTTCAGACGGTCTCGGCTCTGCAGCAGCAGCTGCTGCCCACGGCTCCGAGGGGACTCTCCCGGAGCCGGGGCCCGTGCCTGCGGGGCCGGGGCCCATGCCTGCCGGGGCCGGGGGCCATGCCTGCCGGGGCCGGGGGAGGGGAGGCCCAGGGCCGCTCCGAAGAGCCCCGGCCAAATTCCCCCTCCCCCACACTCCCTGCCAGGAGGTTTTAAGCAGAAGAAAAAAGGGACACTTCCTGTGTCTCCACTGGAAATTTCGAGAAGCGTGACCGGTCAAGAGACCTGTCCATCAGACTCAGGGTCAACCCACGACAAGTATAATCAGGGAGTCCATCTCTGTTGGTTATCTACTTTAAATTACATTAAAATTATGTCTGTTGCTATAATATTACCATGAATTAACCCTGCAAGTGCATTATTCAAATGTCCAATATGAAAGCTCTTCCATTGTAACTATTCACTCTTTTATCCTGTCAATCCTTTTCATCTACTTGAATAAAAAGAGGATAATTTTTTCTCTTCTAGGACATAAGCAAGGTAATGTAGGTACTGCCTACCCATAACCAAGTCCCTTACACCAAATATGCTAAGTATCAAAGCCTTTAAATTAATATCATATCCAATGGCCTGAATTTATTTTACCTTTATTTCTTCATTAACATTTAATATAATCAAAATTCAGGAAGGTACTAAACTCATTGAAGAAAAAAGATTACAAATTTTAATATTTTTCAATCATAACAACACAATAGTAACTCTATTCTTTGGAATGCCATTAGACCTTATATTTTTGATCAAATTGATTTAGTTTGTAGATTATTTTAGTTTATGTTTAGGTTTTTCACCCGGAGGGTGCTTGAACACTGGAACAGGGTCCCCAGGGAAGTGGTCACAGCACCAAGCCTGACAGAGTTCAAGAAGCATTTGGACAATGCTCTAAGGTACATGGCGTGACTCTTGGTGTGTCCTGTGCAGGGCCAGGAATTGGATTTGGTGATCCTGATGGGGCCCTTCCAACTCAGTATATTCTATTCTACTATCTTGTCTTGCTGTAGATGTCAGATTCCACTGATGGCTTTCTAGGAAATGCCAAAAATTGCACCAAATATTTCAGCACAAGTCAGGATTAAAACCGTTGCTTCCAAGGAAGGAAAACATGGTTAACTATCCTGCTCAACTAAAGAGCTACCTCCAGTTTCCTCTTGAAGCTGAATGGTAACAGCTTGCCCAATTAGGCATCCATACCTATCACTTCCTAGAAGCCAGGACCACTGCTGCCATAGGAGCAGTCACATAATAACTCGTGCTTCTAGAAGACAGAGACTCTGGTGATCACAGAAACTCATTGCATTTCTGTGAATTATAAAGATGCAAGATATAATTGAAACTGATAATCTGTGTTCCCTAGATTCTCTCTAAGAAAGAAATTTTAGCTATCATTATAGGTTAATAAGAGATCAGATGGTTGGCAAAAAAACTCACCTTGATTTTGCTTCCTCATCACTGCTCTTTAATTCTTCTACCAGTATATTAGCACCACCATCAAATGTATATTATGCCTCTCTTAAGGAACAGCAGGATTGGAGAGAATTGGGAATTTGGGAAAGTGATAATTGACAGATGAATCTCACAGAAAGTGATAGATAAAACGTTCTGAAATGTCATTATGAAGAATGTATGTGTTATGCAAAAGAAGAAGAAGAAAGAAGCATCCTTTGCAATGTGTAACATATAAAACTTTATAGATGTGATGACATGTCATTTTGCAGTGACCAGCTGTGATCTTTCAGTTCAATTGTGCTATAAAAATGAAGCAATGAGAGCTTGTTATAGCTACCTGCTCAAACATGTAAGTAACCCCATTAGTGATGGAATGAAAAGGACGAGAACTCTGCAAGAAAATAATTGTTTAATAAATATTATGTGCTTTTGCATGAAGTCCGCCATGCAATCATATACCTTTAAGGACAACAACCAGAGCTTCTCTTTTGAAGTTTAAACCCATGACAATATTTTTTCCCCCAAGTGAACAAAATAGCGCCTGCAAGAGTCTGGTTAGATAAACAAGGCTCTTGCAAGAGAGAGGTGAAGGGATGGATGCAGATAATGACAACGTTGGCAGGTTCCTAGCTTACTCTATGACTCACTATTGAATATTCCTCACACACTGTTATTAGCATAGGCATTTGGGACCAGGACTATGAAGCTGATAGCTTGCTATACCAAGAAGTATTCTAAGGAGGTAATTAGTAGTGATAAAATAACAGTGCTTCTGACTGTGTGAGAAAAGGTGTGTAGTCAGCTCAAGAATCATTTGTCATTTTATACTATATCTATAAGCTAACCTGCCTTGGGAGATCCTAAAAGTTTATTTTTTTAATGAGAGTGGAGTTTTTTTAAAAATTAATGACAGCAGTTTTCACAATGGCTGCAGAACCCCTGAAGATAACAGTTAAAATGCAGCTATGAGTGGGGAAAAAAATTGAAAACTTTGCTAAAATAAGAATTTCTCATCATTTCTACTGACAGAAATTGCTAGAATTTGATTTTCCTTCACTTTAATATAAAGTTATTTTTAATTAAAGACTAGGGCTATGACATAATAGATTTCTATTTTCTTTAGATGTATGCTCACAAGCTTTTAGATTCTCAAATCAATTTACTGCTAAAATGGGAAATTGTTACATATCACCTGTGCCCAAGAAAAAGTGGTAGAGCTTTTGTTCTAAGTCTGATAGAAGATCAGCCTTAAAGAATAGCTTAATGGAAAACTTGACAAAAACGCCAAAGGTACAAATCCTAAACCATTTAATAATTCTGAAGCAGTCACCACTGCTGTGATGTAATATTGTTTCTTGTAGCCATTTACCATAAGCAAGGCTGAGAGTAGCATCTTTCCAGTTTTTTGACACCTGATCTTCCTAAAGTAAAGTACTTCTTTCCATTACCTATAGTTTTAGCAATGATTCTAGCAATTTCCTTTATTAAGCTGGAGAAAAAATATTTGATTGAGTTAAGCTAATGATTCTGACAAGTACCTACTTCTCAGTATCAATGGAAATATTTTACTTTAGTTCATTTGAATACTGATCCGTATTTATAAAATAAAAATAATTCTTTATCCCAGTCATTAGCTGTAAACTGCTAAGGTGCTTCATTGTATGTTCCACAAAAAATTATGTGAGGATACAGTTACTCAGTGTAGAAGATATTTTTTTTAATTTTATTTTGTCCGTATTGGTCACTGGTTTTTTGTGAAGCAAAGTTCACAAAAATTAGCATAGAATGGCATATTACACAACTTTGTTCACTAGTAATGACTTAAAATTGCTTAAATTTATTGCTTCAACTAATTCCAGTATTTCTTATCTTCCAGGAGCTTGGCCTTGTAATCTCAAAAATACTATATTCACTATTTAGTATATTTTTACTTCTCTATATATTTTATCTTTTCATAGATTGTTCTTTGAATTTATTGAGTTTTCTTATTACTTTTCAAATTGGTTTTTCCTCATAGAAATTTAAATTAATGCCTTCTTAGATGTTTGTCAAGTAAACTTTTCATATCCTTATTTAATTGATGAATTATTGTCTGTGAAAGATGAAAAGACTGTATTATAGAGAATATTGTAGATTATCATCTCATTTAATCTCTGCTGTAGACTGGTTCTTGTGCAAGAAGCACCCAGTTATTTCAATATTATTCCATTGACAAGTGTTGCTTTAGAAAAGATTTAAATTTCAAAGTGCTTGACAACTCTTTGAATTGCTGATTGTTTATTTTCTGCCCTGTTTATATTTGAGCTTCATCTCCCTTTGCACAAGTCAAACATATTGAAGAAAGGGAAGGCATCATAGCAGGGATGGCATTTTGATGGTATGTTTGATGGGTAATTATAATGTTACTGGCATCTGCCTTCATTAGAAAAGTGCTGGTTTAGGAACTTGTAAAGTTGTATAATTTATATGATCACAATGGGAAAAATCAAGGTTTTTTTCTCTATACTCCTTTCTCTATAGACCTTTATGGTCAAAAGTTGAAAAGGTAGCCATAAAAACGTAATTCAGAAAACTGTTTCTGCTTGACTTTAACACAAAGAAAATTAGTAAATAAAATGAAATAAAAATCAGACTGTTTTCTTCTTCCTATACACTTAATGAATATAACTTTTTCTCATATTGATGCCTCCTCCAGCCACCTAGAAACAGAGACTAGACAAGAGTAAGGGAATAAAGACAGGTATTTATTTGAAGGGCCTTCAGGGTACACCCTGGGGGAGCCAGAGGCTGCTTCCAAAAATTGGACCCCAAGATGGACGACAGGTCACGAGTTCTTCACACTTTTATAGGTTTGGACCATTTGCATATCAGGGTTAATTCTCCAATTAAAGCCCCAGTTGTAGCGATGTAACGCCCCTCAGCTTGACCCCTTAGAATCTTTAGTTTACACATTTTGGGCCTAAAAACAGCCTGGTTGTCCTTGAAGGCAAAGCCTGGAGAGGCTTTGTTATGTCTACCCAGTACGAGAGAGCAGGAATTACAGGCTACAAGGAACTTCAGAGTTACACTCCAAGCAGTACAGAATTTGAAAATAGAAAAGTTAAAACCTAAGGCATCAATATTATTTCATGTGTTAGGCCTTGAGTCAATCTGTTATTTGTAAATAGTGAGGTATCAAGGAGAGAAATAGAGTTCACAGCTTAAAAAAAAACCCAGAGGAAAACCTTTTTGGTCATTGACATATTCGCTCATAACTGCAGAAATCTGTTTTATAGTAGAGGAAGTCTCCCAGGCAGGGAGTAAAGCATTTATCATTGGCATCCTCACTTCATCTACCTTTTAGATAACTCATTTGACAGAACTGTCTCTCTGGAATAAAGATAGATGCTTTACTAGCTTCGCTAATAACCAAATTCTAATGGTTCCCAGAAATAAGGAGAATAGAGGGAAAAGCTATCGAATTAAAGAACAACAATTTAAACCGTGTCTTGAGGCAAATCAGCAAATGATTCAGTAAATGACTCAGCAAATCATCCTTACAAAAAAATAATAATTTTTAATAGTTCACTGCCTTGAATGAAATCACTAAAAAAAGAAAATGAAAGGGGTCCAATGACTGTATTCTTGTAACAGCTTTAGCTGTCATTCCTGTCAGAAAAGCTAGTTAAAGTGGATTTTTGGTTTAAGGAATAGGAACCAACAAAAACATGTTCAGAACATAAGTGAACAGGACAAGGCCAGCAATGGAAGCTGAAGTGAATAGGACTGCTTTTGTGAAGCTGTTTAAATCTGAGATGGAAGAGGTGACAGCCTACCTTTGGACAACTAAGCTTTGGATCTGAATTAAGGAGCTCACCTTCATATAACAGTGTGAATGACGGAGATACTCTAACTTCTCTGCTGGAAGACCATGGTGTCACATACCCCGATGCTGATCTAGCACCAATCTGCTTTGCTTCACTTCTCTGTTCCTCCAACTTCCCTCACGTGCATTGACATCTGTCTGCTGCTCAGTGAGCTGGGTCAGAGCAGAGAACTCATCCAGCAAACAACTGAGTTGTTCTACACCACTTTAGCTCCTCAACAAGACCACCGATGAGGGTCAGACAAATGTCAGTGCTGACACAGGGAAAGGCAAGGAAGAGGGCAAAGCCACTCCTTTGGGCAGATTTGATGAGGTTTGCTGCATCCTCTAGTTTCACTAATAAATTCTGCCTCTACATCAATCTTTAACGCAGCTTTTTGCTTTCTTTTCTTGTTTAGAATCCTCTATCCCAGCTAAACCATATGGACACTATGGAAATAAACATGTTAGTTTAAGTATCCAATTTTAGGCCTAAATTTAGACAATGTTGTGGCTTTATAGGTTTCACATTTAAGACACAGCTTGTGCAGTGTTAAATTTGCCATCTTGTACTTAGCTGCAGTGGTCCCATGTTACCCTGTTTCAATTCACCTGCTAAGTTAAATCAGCCATTAAGCAATAAATCTTTAAAGCCATGTAAGGGACATGTGTGCACAAATCAAATTATTTATTAACAATATACCTCAGCAAAATGTCAGTGCGTACTGAGGACCTCCTGCACACCACTTTAAAAATAAGTTCCCCGGAGCACAACTCAAAGAAATTGATTGAGTGCACTAATGTATTCTCATGTATTTCTCTTGATGCTGAATTTATCTCATGCATGAAAGATTTTGCAGGGCAATACACAAGTTCTTTATTATCTGTTTTGGAAGGTGTTAAGCTAAGACTTTCCAAGTATATCTAAGCATGTGCAAAAAGCAGCTTTTTGCAAATATTTCTGAAAGAAACACCAGTGTAAGGAGCGAACTTTTGCCATTGTTCTATTATTTGCTTGAACGAGTGAGGACTATTGAGTTTATTAGCAAAAGAACATATTGCACCTGTCATACATGACACACAGTATACCTGAGGTGAAGTCGAAAGTGAGGGATGTACATGGCTAACAAAAAGATGCTTTTTCTCATTTCACTTTAACACTTCTTCCAGTCTAGTTTGCTGTTTTGATCTGATTTTCATACAAAGTGATTTCCCTGGATTTTCTCCATTTATTTCTGGATCCCTTATCTTGTTCTTTTCTCCATTTTAACCGCTTCTATTTTCTCCAGCCCTCATTTCCTATACTATTTTCCCCTTTGTGTTTTGTGACAATGAAATGACAGATGCCTAGTCTGTTTTCTAGTTAAGAAAAAAATATTCCAAATTAAACTTGAATAAACACTTAACAACTGAGGAGTTTTATTTAGTAAATAACAGGCTTTCAAAAGTGATATATCTTTAAGGTATGTGCTTCTATAATGTATGTTTGTATAAGCCTTAATATGGCTTGGTAGCACATTACAGAAATGAGTAGATATAGAGAATATATGTTAAAATTTCCCCAAACAATGCCTGCAAGCAGGCACTGAGGCAAGTATTAATTATGCAGCTTCTGAACTGCTCAGCTTTGCCAAATACTGTGACTGAATTTCACAAGGCAAGACATATGGTAAATGACATTGTGTCTGTCCTAATATAACAAATGTGATTCAATTTTCATGTAAACCTATTCTGACAATTTCCTTATGTGATTTACATATGCATTTTTTATTAAACTATTCCCCCTGAAGCGAATGTTGTGGATTGTATACTGTAATTCTATTAGCAAGGGAACACAAATATCATCAAACTTATCAGATTAATGCTTATATTAGAATGTTCCTTTAAGCATAACTTTTAGAGACTAATTAATACTTTATATTATAAACTTTATGATGATGTATATTTTTAACTTTGCAACAATATAGTTGCAGCATAGTTAAGAGAAATGAATGGTACCTTAAACATTGAACCATTTTGGTCTACAAGTAATTGTGAGAATCCTTGCTTGTTCCTGTGCAGGGAATATTTTAAATGTTTGCTTCCACATTAAAGAGATCAATATCGATAAAGCAGCATAATAAAATAATACTGCATATGAAGTAGTTGCAAGAGATAATTTCTCTAGCACAAATTTTAGATCTGTTCAGCTATGATCTGGAAAGGCTGGTGATTCACAGGAGAAATTGTGAATTAAAGTCATCATTGCTTGATAAACTAACAAGATTTATACTAAATAAATTTTGAAAAATGAAACTACTTTTTCTGTCAACTCTTTTTTTCAGGAAAATGTAATATAGACATTTTGTCTTTTTTTGCCTTTATGAAATTGAAATAATAATTTTAAAAAACCTGGGGTTTTTTTTCACAAAAAATGATACATTTAAGGGTGGTGGGGTTCTCTTCAAGAGACGGACTACTCTGGTTTCCCACCCTCCATCACCCCGAATTCTTTTTTCTTTTCTCATTCTAATTTGGCAAAGTTTCTCCTCAAAATGTCAGTCAAACAACTAGTGAAACACCCAAAGCTCTGAAGGTTCTTCAATGTTCCTGTAGTATTGAGAAGAAACTAGAAACAGAAAACAGTAATTATTGTGGATCTGCTGCACACAGCTTCCTCCTGCAGAAACCAGGGAAGTATTTGCATAATCCTTCAAAGGAAGCAGAAGCCTGGGGTGAGGCAGCTTCCTCCCTCTGCAAGGGTTCCTGATCAGCAGTGAATGTCTTGTGGTGTCCAAGTTTAGCTCAAGCATCTGGATTTCCTCATAATGTACATGCAATTCTGCCTCCAGTCTTTTGAATTTAAGAGGCATTTTTCTAATTCTTTTTGATTCATAGTAAATTAAAACCCTTGGCATTAATGCATTTCTATAAGTACAGAGTCCAATATTCATATGACTCAAGTTCACATTCCTTTCACTGTTTTCAGCACTTTACAACAGCATCTGTTACAATATTTCTAAAACCCAGTATGCACATTTGCAGAAAGATCATAAATGCTTCATAAAAAAAAAAAAATCAATAAACCAATATTTTAATTACAAACTAGCTGTAAAAAAGTACACTCAAAAATACTGTCCTTTTCCCAGATCAAATTCAGCAAGAACTCTTCATATTTTTCAAAGGCTTTACTAAACACCTATTGAAGACTGAAGAAAATCAGTGTGTCTTGGATCCTACCCTAGGAACCTCTTCCACTGAACACTGATGAGCTTCATCATACATGAACTTAAGAACTTGTGACTTTTCTGGGAAATAGATGACTAAATTTTTCACATATCTGTTTTCTTGTAGTTAAACTATGTATGATTTCAGCAGTGCTTGATGTTTGTGTACAAACAGAACTACCTAACCCAGAAGTGTCTTTCAGGTATAATTCTTTTATGTTTGTTATTGAATTAGCACGGAGAGTAATTTTGATTCTTTTTTTTTTTTTTTAATACCCAGCAGCATTGCTTCTCCTAAGAAATATTTAGGAACATTTCTATCCAGTCCTTCAATCCTCATTGTAGCCTTGTTTTCATCAACCTAAATAGGAGTAGAGTGAACATTAAGAATCAAGCTATCAGTCTTTGTAACAGCTGCTACAGAACAAAAGGCGTCTCTAAACAGATTCTATTATCATCAAACTAGGACATGAGTATCCCTTGAAAGCCACCTGAAACTCTGGCTCTTAAAAGAATCAAACCTTGAATAATTTAATTTTCTAGAATTAATTAGGAAAATTGCAGCTCTTAAATGGTGAAATGAAGTTAATGCAGGTAGCTCAAGAAAGATGCTGTTCCGACAATAGATTTTTTTCCTGTGTTTTTACTGGGCTCTACTACGCACAAAAATAGCTTCAGAGATCGTCCTACATATGTTAGCATTAAGCCAGAATGTTTTTCTGGGTTGTTCAAGCACCTTATGTCTTTAACATGATTTCTGTTTAATGGCAAAAAACTAAGAAATCAGAAGCTTAATAAGCAAAAGTGAGAAAATAAAGAGGGATTATACATACGATTGCCTGCTTTGGCCTTCAGAATTTAAAAAATAACTCTATACAACCTTAATTATTCACTATTCATAAAAATTTTTGAAAGCTTCCCTATGTAATTCTTCTATGAGAGTACCAGTGGGCTTTTGGCCCTTAACTTTAATTTGTTTCTTGACTCTAAATTTATCCTAGTATGTCTTACTATGTCTTAATGATCCCAACTGCCAGTAGAAGCATGTTGTACGAACATAAAACACTGTATTATTAAAGTTTCTTTTATTTTTTTTCTTTTTAAAAACGCTTCAGTTATGATTAATCTTTCTGTTTTGAAACACATTCATTTTACTACTAGGAACAATATACAACAAACCAGATATTGAAATAATTTACATAAAAGCATAGAGAGAAAGAGACGAAGCTTACTGGACCATGACCACGCTGGGAACAGCTATGCTGTCCACCTTGCAGAGGGAATTCCTGCTGGATCATAGAAAACAATTTGAAAACTTCCTTCTGCCTGTGTATGGAGTCCAAATCATTACAGTTATGTCTACATAAACAGCTATACTTACTTAATTACACTTTACAGGAAAACTTAACAAAATTAATGTGAGTACTTAAAGTAAAGAAAGCACGTATATATTTGTGAAATATCCCAAACTACACTTAAGATAGGCAATTTTAAGCACCCAGTGGCTGAAAACACTTGAAGAGAAGGATATTGCACTTGCAGCACTTATCTCCAGCCATGATCTTCTAAAGAGGAGTGGGTGTGAAGCTGCGAAGGAAAGCAATTCCATTCTCAGTAGGCTATCACAGTACATTTTCAAAAGTTTCTAATTGAAGATATGCTTCATTTGCCTTAGCTATAAAAGAAGTCACATTTACTCATGATTATGTCTGTAAATGACCTCATAAAAAGTAGTCTTGAAGAAAAACCCTCAAAATCAATCCAAACAAAAGTAACATTTAGAAAACATTTTTAATTATATAAAATTGCACATTTATTTGATCTTATTATCTACTCAATATCAAAAGAGCTAAACTCCATTGAACTCAATAATTTAAAGCTATTTTGATTGCAGGAATATTATCTTTATTAGGAATATGCTTCATTCTAAAATGAAAAGGCCATATATTAAGGCTCTCAAAAACAATATATGAAAAGAATTGTAGTATTGTGACTAATGTATTAGTCATAGTCTGTGTATAGAGTGGAGCCTTCAGAAAGTTGTGATGAAAGTGTTTAAGAAACTAGGACAAAGTTATCATGAAACATGCAAGAAAAACCAAGAATTGTCATACACAGTTTTTATTGATTTCACTGACAATTAATTCTACTTGAATATTAGGACTAGAGGGCTTTTAATGCCATAGCCTAAGCATGCCTAATCTCATCTTTGAAACTCTCAGCCATATCTAAACATACAGAGATTTATGCTTCATTTTGTTAAAGGTGCTTTAAATTCCAGAATTTTAGATTAGTTAGGGTTTGGTGGCAATTTTTTTGATGGGTTGATTTTTTTTTTCCCCCGGCATGAGGTTGTTTTGTTTTTTAAAATAGGGTGGTAGAAAATAGGATTCAATAAATTTTAAGCAGAAACTTTATGTCCTAGAAAAAAACCCCAAAGCAACAAGATGTATTAAAAACCTTACATATAATTTGCATAATTTAGCTTCTGGGAAAGTATGGGAAAAGGAAAGGGTAATTTATACAAGTTTGCTTTCATTTTGTGCACCAACAGAACATATCTGCTAGATCCTTCCAGTCACACTTCTAGTATAGTTGCTCTGACAGTGAGGCTAATTTTACCTAACTTTATATTTCTATCAACCTCAATTAAGCCGGTGAACTCTAGTTGTCAATGGTAAGCAATAATTTTTTTTGAGGTGCTCTTTAGTTTATTTAACAATAGATAAAAAGAAATATATAGGTTTTTTTTTTTTTTTTTAAATAAAGCATGCATTTCTTTCTACTATTTAAGAAGTCTTCTTTGAGACCAAGCAGATATGTGATATGAGCAAGAAGAACACTCTGCTATTTGCCCACTCAAAAGATGTCCATACTTCCTTGGCCATGCACTGCTGGACAAAGCCTTCAGTGAGAGCATTAGCTCATCTTTAAGGCCACAGCTTTGCCCTCTACATAGAATTTTAAGTCAATACAGCCAGAATGAAACACTGCAAAGCCTACACAGAGGATGGGCTTGCTGCAAATCAAGGAACCAGAGAAACTGTGAATATCATGAGATTTCACTGATAAAATTTTTCAGATTTCATGTTGGGAAAAAATAACTTTGTTTCCTGACTTGAAACAGGAATAAACAATTAAATATTCGCAATTTGAATACCAATTCCAATCACATTCATTTATAATTTCTTTCAAGCTTCTAATTTTCAGTTTCTCTGTGGAAAGTCTCCAAGAATGAAGATGTAAAGCTGTAAAAAAGTTCTCAGAGCTCAAATTTTGCTGACCATGAAGCAGTATGGTTCAGTGCTGATGGCTTTGTCCATCATGCCGCTTCCCCCGATCTTCCCCAGCGCTCCAAATGGGTCACTATTATCTACTGAACTTTATTTCAGCAAATATGTACAAATGTGCCAAAGAAGTACCTCTCTACAACTGTGGTTTAGAGGTAAATTTATGGTCCTTTTTCTGGCCACAGAAAAAGAAGGAAAATACACACAGGTTCCAATATTTTCTCTGTTCTTGCTCAAATGAAAACAAATATGCTATATCTGATTTTGTATCATGGAATTGTTCATATAACAACACCACAATGTTTTTTCCTACAGAGTTTAAATTTGTGTTGTTTCTTTTTGAGTTTTGAACAATCTGGATATTTTGTAAAATAAACTTTTTAAGGAGATACATAGGCAAATCCATAATTATCATAATTTAACACCAACCGACAACAAACCATCATTCACTCATTCACTCACTGACTCCCCTGCCCCTTCACAGGGATGAGCAGGAAAATCAGAAAGAAGTAAAACATATGGCATGAGAGAAAAACAGTTTAATAATTGGAAAAAAAGTGCAAATTATAACAATAAGAAAAAAAATAACAACAATATTAATATCATTGTAACGAAAAGAAGAGGGAGATTGAGGACTAAAACCCAACAAGTGATGCACAGCACAGTTGTTCACCACCTGCTTGCTGCCCCCAAGCAGTGATTGGCCCCTCATAGACGATTATCCCCAGTTTATACACTGAGCATGTTGCTCCATGGAATGGAATATCCCTTTGGCCAGTTCATGTCAGCTGTCCTAGCCACGCTCCCTCCTGTCTTGTTGTGCATCTGTTTTCTGGCAGAGCATAGGAAACTGACAACTCCTTGATTCAGAGTAAGCACTACTTAGGAACAACTAAAACATCAGTGTGATGTCAATATTATTCTCTTACAAAATTCAAAATACAACACTATATCGCTATCAAGAAGAAAACGAACTCTATGCCAGCTGAAACTAGGACAATAAAGTACTAATTTTGCCCATTTTCATTATTTGATCTATTTTTTCTTCTCCAGAGGAAATTTACCTTTTCTCTTCTGTAGAGACGCAGTTGGGAAGTCGAGCAGAAAGTACCTCAGAGATGATAAGCCATGTGGACATCTTGACCCTAGTGGGCCAACAGCCCTGGGAACAGCAAACAAGAGTTTGAAGGTAGAAGTAGAAGGAACTCTATGCATTTCATTGTGCCTTGTTTTGAAGAAGCCATGCAAGATGATAATTAAGCATGTTGCTAGGGGAACATGATTAGTGTGGTTTTTACTAAGGTAATGGAAAATCTTGCCCAAAGAGAATAAAAGCCATGCTGTGAAATCAATAAATTGGCTTTTACTTGCACCAAGAAAAGTCTCATCTCTCAATCACCGTCAGTCTTCAACAATTTGAAATTACTCTGATAGTTTAGAACTCACATGTTTGAGGAAGAAAGGGTATGAGCTAAATGGAACTTGTACATTTGTTATATGCACTATGCACTTCCGTCACTAAATATAATTGGCAAGACAAACTGTGCTTCTGCATAATGTACCAGTTTTTGAGACAAAAAAAAAATGTTGGGAAGCTCGTTTATTTCACTGGAAGTTTTAGTAAGTTAGTCAGTTCATGAAGTTTATGTGTGCTTTTCCTTATTTATTTAATTAGGGGCACCCAGCAGACCAACATATGCAATTTAATGGTGCAATTTGCAGAAGTTACAAAAAGCAGAATCCCTGCTGAAAATGTAAAGAGGGAGTGCACCTATTTTCTGCTTCTATTACTTCATATAATGGCTTCCCAGATGATACAGAATGGCAAGCAAGCAAAATGCTGATAATGCATTTGCATTACAAAATGCTGATAATGCATTTGACTTACACCAACTGCTCGTGAATTGAAAGCAGATGTGGACAGTGGGAGGCTGACCATTTCTCATACAAGTTACAATACAAGTAACTGGAAATAAAAAAACATAACAATGTCTACCAGTGGTGTTCAAGAATATATGTCATAGTTGAAATGTCTCCTTTTACGAGGGCAGAAAAAATGACAATCACCACAGTAAAAAAAAAGGAAGCTGTATCAAACATACAGTGCAATGAAATATAAGCTATAAATATAACGGAACTAGATAAAGCACAATGACATTGCTGTGATCTCATATGTTGCTATGTATATGTCAAATTTATTTGGATTTTCAGCTTTACTATAAAAGCACCAACAGTATTCAAACCTGAACACCTGTAAGTACCATTGCCATTGCACTGGTATAAATCCACTATTTTGTACAGAGGAAAATCTTTGTTAAAGTAGGAGCACATGCTGCACGCACACATTGCTTTTAACTATACTCTTGATTACACTTATGTGTTCTGGAGAAGGGGAAGACAATCAGATTTGACTCCACTAGCACAAATTCCTGAGTCAGTATACTACTCATTACCTATATTTTCATTACAAGTTTCTTCATTTTCAACTACTCCTTATCATAGTACTCTGATTATTTGCAATTTGTTACCTTCCCATGTGCACTGTATTTCTCTCTTATCGACTCTTACACAAATCAACCTTATTTATGGGTCTTTTATCGCAGCAAAACTTTCTCTAAAAAGCAAAATACTCAAAGGGATACTCACAGCTTTTATCTCCCCAGTTTTTTTCTGGTATCTAAACAAAATAACCTCTTTTTTACACTCATTTTAGTAGACTTCTTTATTAAAGATAAATGCTAAATACCCTTAATTAATGTCAAAACTCTCTTGGTGTTTTCAAGCTGTACCTGACCCAAGTTTGTATTCAGTGTACTGCAGTGAAGGTTATTAGTCATCTGAGACTATTTTACTAGAGCCATGTTAAATCACTTTCTACAAACTGTGACAACCTTTAACTTTCTCTGCTCACATTATTTTTCCAGCTCTCAACCAGTTTTGGGACATACTTCTAGCAGTTGCCTATTTTTTTTCCTGCTCACTTCAGATTAAAGCACTATTTGGCTTGGGCATTTTGGCAGCTTTCAAAGAGTGAGACCATTCATCCTGGTTTGATCCTCATTCCATCCCCATGGTTTTTTTCTTTCTTTCTGTGAAATTTATGTCTTTTTCTGGAATACGGAACCTTTCTTCATTTCCTAATACTGCAGTTAAAAATTTATATGACATTTTTGCATCAGCAGATTCACATTTCAATAAATTACTTCTTACAAACTCCTGAAATCAGTCTTGCCCTATCACTGTTATTCATTGGGATCTTTGCCAGGGACTTCAGTGAAGAAATGGTATCAATATCACTCATGAGTTTCCAGTATTACTTAAAAGTAGCAACCACTTTGTACATGGGGAGAAAAAAATCTATTTTCAAAGCTAAGAAAAAGATTGGAGAGAAAATGCATAAGAAGTTCTTGAAATACGCAAAGGAAAATATATGTGAGAACATTGTTGGCTTTTGGGGTTAAAGAACTCGGTAGAAATGCCACAGTTTTTCAGTTTTCCTGATAGGATGTTTAGATTATTAATGGAGGATCAGATAACAGTTCCCATTACTTTATCTGAAGATTTTAGAACCAGTATGTATCATTATTGCTCTCTCAGTCTGTATGCATAGTCTACAAATTGCTTTACTTCTTTTTATTTCTGATTTGATTCCTCAAGTCTGAGTGAACTAGTCAATGAATTGATCTACTCAGAAAACTTAGAATAAATAAAATGTTCTCTCTGCACCTGGAGAAGGAGCAGATGCTGTCAAGAGTGGTTTAGCACTTCAACAGACTGCTTCTGTCTGCATACCCAGTGACTTTTGCTAGTTCACTAGTCTGATTTCCTTAAAGTTTTGGCAGCAAATATGTTCTACTTCATACTTTTATCTTTTAAATTAAATACAATACACTCTAATTAGTTTAGGCCTAAGTGTCACAGTAATGTTATCTCAAACTAAAGGCTTTAATGTATGAAATAATTACAACCAGTAATTTAAATAAACAACTCTGGATCTGTTTTGTTACATCACTGCATTTAAAAAAAAATGTCACATTTGATGGTTTTTTGAGTTTCCTTAAGAAGTTTTTTCAGATAATGAGCTATGTGTGACACAGAGTCTCTTTCTCTGTT
This sequence comes from Falcunculus frontatus, assembly GCA_013398115.1. Classification (NCBI taxonomy): domain Eukaryota; kingdom Metazoa; phylum Chordata; class Aves; order Passeriformes; genus Falcunculus; species Falcunculus frontatus. The sequence goes on along the minus strand of VZRV01008972.1, from coordinate 2,886,012 downwards.
AATCCATGTCCTTCTTGTCCTTACTTGTCTTCCACATGAAGAATTGCTTCTCAGCAAGGTAGGCTACCCTCACATTCTAGAGCACAGGAAGGATGAATGACAGGATGAGCGGTCGGCTCTCACTTCTTGCCCAGAAGAGGCAGGACTATTTAGTCTCACAAAATACGTTGCTTCACATTTCCATGTTGAATTTTTTTTTCTTCTTTTCAAAGTTTGCCTCTCTTTATCCTACAGAGTGCGGGATGAACTTTCTAATTTTATTCACTACCATGATAGTTCAGATAGATGAGCCAACACATCTGCCTAGTACTGTGTATTGTAACTCAAACCTTTGTACCATAGTCCTTTGCTCCAAGTAGACACAATCTGAATCCATACAACACCTCACAGAAGGTACTTGGATATCTAATCCTCCTTAGTCTCACTGAGATTTATGGCTTACGGTCTCAACCGCATGCAAACATTTCCAATCCCTGATCCTGCAGCAGCAAGGCTAAGGAGTTTTTCATCAGTGAGCTAACTGAGGGTAGAATTAGAAACAAAATATGACTGTAATTAATCATGAGGAAAACACTAATACAGGCTTAACATAACATACTTATGCAACGTGTCAGAAAATGGAAAATTTGCACCCAGTCTTCTTAATTCCAAAATCCAAAGCAAAAAAAATTTCAGCATTTTTCTCTGAGTTATTGCATATGATGGATACATTAATTGCCTTTGTTAATTCAGAGTAATTAGCAATCCTAATTTTTGCTCATGTTATGAAAACAAGTTAGTTAATCAAAATGTTGTCTAAATAAGGGGAAGTATTATGCAGTACAGAAGTGCTCATTACTTGTGAAATAAGATCTTCCGTTTGAAAAGTTCTTCAGAATTCAGTTGAGCTATAAATTGCATCAAGCTTGGGGTTATTTTTCTGCTTTTTTATCTAATTGTGCTTTATCTTTCAACAAACTGCTTCTCAATACCCTTTTTGTACTGAAAAAAGCCCTCCAGAAATCAAAGCTGCTTTTCTCCATCATTGTGGCTTATTTACTTATCTTCATCTTACAGAAACGTGTGAAAGGATTCCTGTCCCGTTGGTGCCTCTGTGAATGACAATTGGATGTTTATATTTCCAGTCCATAACTGATGGATTAAATGTATCTAAAACAACTTCTGTCTCTGTTATTTGAGGTGTGTACATTAATACATGTGTGACCATACTAACTCATATAAATGTTAATTACTGACATGGTCATACAATATCCATTTGTATTCATAAGTATTGATCACTGTTATCAGCTTGGTTTCCTACAGACTTTCTAATCTTTCAGTTAGAACTCTTTAAAATGCCCTAAATATGCATTTGCATATTTACAGTCCATATAATGAAGTCAATATACTTTATGCAAAGTCACTCCTTTATAGATTTTGCTGGACATACCATGTCAAGAATGAAGTTATAATCTTGAATATACATACTGCTGATTTACAACTGGATGATGCATGTTGTCAGCTGGGCTTTGCTCTGTAACCTGATGTGTAAGGCCCACCTTTGAAGTAGCCATCTCAAAAAAAATTACTTTTCTGTATTGCAGTGAGGTTTTGTAGAAATTAATATATTACAAGATGATTTTTAAACTTAATCCCATGCAGTGGACTGTGATATGGTTATTTAAATCTGAATTTCCGATATAGTAGAAGCTCCTATTGTTGCTTTCCTTTTACAGATGAAACTACGGTCACACAAAGACAACCAAATTTCACTTTTCAGGAGAGGTTTTCTTTCACACTATTTTCTGTTTTACAGCCTGAAGAGAAGAATGTAAGGGAGCATGTAACCACACAGTCACAGAATGGTTTGGGTTGGACAGGGCCTTAAAGACCATCTAGTTCCAACCCTTCCGCTGCCATGGGAAAGCGTACCACTCACCAGATCAGGTAACTCAGGGCCCCGTCCAATCTGGCCTTGAATTGTCATGGTTGCTACTACTTTTATTGGAAGATTTCCCATCCCAAATATTAATGCTAAGAAGCTATTAAAAAAAGGAAAAATTCAAAACCACAAATAGCTAATAGTGTATTTTGTATGCCAGGTGTAATCGAGTTGGCTGAATAACATTGCGTACTACAAGTCAGTGAGACTCTGTTTTAGAAATCACATAAATAATATAAGAATGAATATTGCAGTTGTAAAGGAGAGAGGATTTTTCACTAGCACAGGTCCTGCAGGTGGTATGTGGGAGTATCCAGTCCATTACAAAGTGTCTGAAAAATACATTAATTACTAAGAAATGTCTTCAGCAAGACTTGTATATTTTATTTTTTTTCTGAATTTTACTACTGAGATGGTGAACTGAGGTGACTTGAAAATTTTTCAAGCCGAGTATATTAATTTGGCACAAAGAAAACTATATATATAAAGCTTTGCACTTACTATAATAATATTCTCTTAGAGACCTGAACGAAATAACACTCTGAGGAACAGCTTATAAAAAAATTGATCTTTCTTTTCAATTTCGTCCTCTCCCCTCCCCCCACACCCCATATATTATTGCCTACAAACAAAAAATTGAAAATACATGTATATGAAGGAACTATTTAATCTATCTTTGAATAAAAGATTGATCATGAATGATTTAAATTGTATTAGAAAACATTTTTGGTTTCCATTTTCTGCTTGCAAAGAGCTGCGGTTCCACTGTCGCGAGTCCATAGGTAATTCTCAATTAATCATTTCACAGTATTAAATTAATTTTAAATGAAAGCAGATGGGATGTGTTTGATTCCTTGGGAAGTCATGAAATGTGCTGTTTTTTTCATAGTTTCTATGGTGCTTGAGAGGTTTGGCTGTGTCTGGTTTTTTCTGTCATTATGGCAGATTTATTTTTGGAGGGGGTGGGTTGTTTGGGTTTAGTTGCTGTTGACATGTATAACACCACTGACAATAATGCCATAATTTACATGACAGCTCCTAGACTAGCAATATTTTAAAAAATCTTCCCTGATTAATTTTGCCTGAATCTTTATGGCAAAAATTCAGGGATACCTGGTAGTTTTCTAGAGGACTCAGTGTGAACATGGCAGGGTTTAGGTGGAATGGTAACTGCTGCACAAATTCCTGTAATTCATTTATGTTAATTATGGGCAGAAAATATTTCACCCTCTTTCTTTTAAAGTTCTGAGGTTGGGGGTTTTTTGGGAGGGTTTGGTGGGTTAAGAAAAAAATTTGAGGAGGATTTGCTCCTTTCTTTACTCTACAAAAATCCTCATGTATATGAAAAATGATTGTAAACATATTCCTAGATTAAGATTGACTCAGTATGTGAATTTATATCAATCTGAATATATGATTATTTTAAAAGGAAAAACTGATACTGCACTTCAAGGTATCATTATGAATTATTAAAAGCAACAAGATGTTGTGCAATAGTATTCATATTATTTAATTTTAAATTGTCTTTTAATATTTGGTATTTGGCATAATTTCGTGTATTGGAATGGGTGGACCACCTGGATCAGAAACTTCAGTATCCTTCAGTTTCAGATTCCTTAATTTAAAATCCCTTTCCCTTTCTTATTAAGGTCTCATGTCCAGCTGGGAATATATAAACATATAAATTAAGCACTGTTTACTGCATATTGAAAAAAAGAAAGCGAAACAAAACATACAAACAAACAAAAAACAACAACAACGACAAGAACAAGGAACAAAAGAACCCCAAAACCACAAAAACCATTTTGAATAATGTTCTAGATACTGAAAATTCAAATTCTTGATATCCAGTGCACTTGGTCCTGATAAGATCTAAAGCTTATGCATATTCATTTTTAATGCTGTAGTAGCTAGGACTCTTATGGCACTAAAAGTAGATGTACCATTTTAATGATAGCAAAGATTTTGATTTACCCTTTAGCTTAAGTGGGAAATAGTTGTGACATTAAGTGACATTGAACTGAGATTTCAAGTTTTCTCATGTTGTTTTAGAAAGAGTAAAAAAAAAAACTTCTGTGCTTTTTGTCAGAAATAATGGAAGAAAAAACAAAAAGTTCAAAATTACAAGTGTCACATAGGTAGGTACGTCATCAGAATGTGAGGTCCAGATTGCCCAGATTTGTAAATTTGAACTAAGTGGAGCTGAAAGTTTCCTCCTGATCTTGTTTCATTCCTTTCCTCTAAATAAGATTCTACTATACCTTTCTCAAAGGGAAATGGCCAGACAAAATTTTGTCCAAATCGTTGATAAAGTAATGACACTTATGTAGGCTCCTTACAATGTTCAAACAGTGTCACTATTAGCTTTCTTTATTTCTTTTCCCCCTAGTGGATCATAGACAAAATTTTCTGCAGTTAATATTTCTTGTTCTATGGATGTGAAGAATAATTATTTCCATGTCCATTGCATCAGCTAATTATATATTTGGTTATTATGTTTTTCCCTGAACTATGTAATAACTTGCACTGTGTTCCTGTAAAAAAAGTAAATTCATTATTTATTTGAACAAATTATATTTATTTTAATGACTTATTCCAATGTTTCAAATAGTCCAGACAAAATTAGAAAACAATTCAGTTAGTGATACTTATCACTCAAGCATCTTTAAAAAAATTTTGAGTTTTGCTGCCAGTGTTGTCACAACCACAGGTTTAAAATTGTGGTCATCTTCAGGAAAAAACACTGACCCCTGACCCTACACATGTGCTTAATCAGACGCAAAGGAACTAAGTCTTTTGATCCATCAGAGAAAATAGAATTTCAGCTAACTAGGAACTGGCCTGGTAGAAATCCTTTTGCCTGAATTTTTTTTTTTCCAATAGGCATACATATCTATCAAAATCAATAAACATCATCATTAAGAGACTATATCATTCATCCCTAAAAATATAATCTCCTTTGGTAGAATGTAGCATGTTAAGACTTGCTTTATTCCACGTTCTGCCCTTTGTATTTTCCCTTTCCTCTATCTCTAACTCATTTCTTCCACATCACTTACCAGACTCCCATGCTCCTCAAGCATTTTGTCTGTGATTCCACTTTGATTCTGCTTTAGCCTAAGTGTGAAGGTCAGGTGTCGGGGAACTGATGGGCATGCTAGCATGAAGTCCTTTAGACTCCTTCTGGTCCGGTCCTGTGGACTGACTGCCCATTTTTTGTTGGAATATTTTACACGCACTCCTGGAGCACATCTTTTTCAGCTACACACATACAAACGCATGCAAACAAATATGTATTTAGATAGATGGATAGATAGATATGAGGTAGAGGTACTGTTAAGTATCCTTTTTACTCATCTCTTTTCTTTATAAAGATGGCTGCCTTTTTCCATTTTTGGATTCCCTTTGTTTTTTATGCTTCACTTTTTTTTTTATGCTTCACAGTTGCTTTTAGCAACTGTTAAATATCTTTCTTCTATCTATATGTTTATATAGCCTAAAAGAGGTTACATCTCCTGGGTGTACAAGAGTTACAAGAATGACAAGAAAATGTCAATCTCCTTGTTATTTATAACGGCTAAGGTAGAAAAATATGGGGATTTTTCCCTGACGTAAAAGTTGAATGTTTCTGAAAAGTCTTCCATCAAACACTTTCCACAACTCCATTAATAATAGTGAAAATTCAAAAGTAGGTAAATCTGGCTAATTAAGCCTTGGACTAAAGCAAAGAAATACAGCAACTATGAAGTGCTCATTGCATTTAATAACTCTGTGAGCATTGGAAGGCTATTATAATAGCCGTGCTTACAGATGGGTCAGATATGTGCCAGCTGTCCTGGTATCAGCCACACAGCTCCCTCTGAAAAGAGTAAATTTGGCCTCAGGAGGAATATATCATTGCACAACTAACAGTTGAATGTGTGCACGCAAGAGCTCTAGGGAGAAAAAACCTTCCGAAAGATCCGCATTCAAGAACACTTCAGAGACCGAATCCTGAAAATGTATAAGCAGAAGAGAAAATCCCACCTTACAACAGTGTTTCCTCAGGAGTACTTTTAGAAGAAAATGTTTCATCTGCCAAGCTTGCGTGTCCAGTGGCACTTGCCTTGTGAATGTGTTAATATCCAGCATATAACAATTATGACTTGTTGGATTTTCTCTTAATATAGCAATATAAAGCCTTCATTGAAATCACTTTCTTCTCTATCTTCTATTCTGCTATAAGAAAAACATTTTTTTTATTTTTTTGTCAATTAGAGCTGGTTTGAGGTTTTAGTTTTCAGTAGTCCTATCCTAAAAAGAAACTTAATTCTTGATAAGATTCATGCCATGGCTTATTCCTTGGAAGTTTCAGTTTTTGCCTTTGCAGGTTGACTGCTTTTATGAGAATTTCTCTATAGCAGTAGCATGCTGTCAAATGCTTAAAATCTGTCACTGTGTTCTTGATTCAGCTGTTTAATCTGTGAGAGCTAAATTCTGCTTCAAAATTTGCAAGTGTGAAAGCATTCAAAAAAATGTCTGCACAAGTCCGCATGAGGGAAAAATGTAACCTCTTCTATCTTAGATGTGCAGTGCTGTGATCAAAACTTTAATCATGACTGACTCCCAGTCAAAGCAGACAGAACATGACTGGTTGTGTCTTTGCTGTCTTTGATCCCCATTTCTTCATTTCAGCTAGAGGAGACACTGAAATTCTCCTTCGAAAGCAGTTTGGCTTCTAGATGACCCTGTATTTATTAATATATATTTATGTATTATATATTTATTTGTCTATATAAATATTTTTATATATTTACTCACTTGTTGGAATCAAGAGCATAAATATTCACAGAATTAGCAAAAATTACACCAATTTAAAGGAATCAAAAAAGTAAATTTCCAGAATCCTAAATGGTTTATTCATGTCTTAATACTCTATATATATCATCTCCTCAATTCACTAAAATATTGTAAAATACCTAGAAAAATCAGTTCTTTTTCATGCCACTATTATTGATAGTTATCTTTTAGGCTACTTTTACCACAACAATATTCCTAGAGGGTACAATCGCCTGCTATTTAAAACCCAATATTTTAGTTGATACTTTTACACCTTCTGATTAACCGGGAATTTATTTTATACTTTTCAGTTCATAATGTAAAAGGAATACTTTTTTGCTACTGTTTTCTGTATGCTGAGGATTTTCAAGTATGCTACTACTGGCTTTTCATTTTTTGCCATAAAATCTTAATTTCTACAATTTCAGGAAGAAGAGAATTATCAATAATTATTTAAAAAAAAAATCTAGTTTGGACATTACTGTCTGGTTAGATTCCTGAATACCTTTTATCGTAAGTTTTCCTCTTTTCATTGGAAAAAGGTTAGGCTGACTGTTTCTAGAGACCTGAATTTTAAACAGGTATTGTGTTTCAATTCTGTGTAGAAGACATTAATTTTCAGGCTTGAGTGCAGCTGTCATGCTTTATAATTCTAATCTCTGTTAAATATTTTATACTTCTGCATTTGTGAAATTATGTTTTTCAGCAGTCATGTACTTAATCAACGTCTCTACTCCTATTTCTTAAAAGGTTTCTGGAAAGATTTTCAATAACTAACTGTTTTTTCCATTGTTGCCGATCTCCAAAATGAGAATACTCGTCTGAAACCCCCAGCAAATTTGCCCATGACACCAAGTTGTGCAGTGGAGTCAACACACTGGAGGGAAGGGATGCCATCCATAGGGACCTTGACAGGCTTAAAAGGTGGACCTGTGTGAAGCTGATGATGCTTAACAAAGCAAAGTGCAAGGTCCTATATGTGAGTTGTGGCAATCCCAGACACACCTACAGGCTGGGCAGGGAAGTGACTGAGAGCCACCCTGCAGAGAAGGACTTGGGGATGATGGTTGAAGAAAAATTGAACATGAGCTGGCAGTGTGCACTCACAGCCCAGAAAACCAATGGTGACCTGGGCTGCATCAAATGAAGTGTGGCCAGTAGGTCAATGCAGGTGATTCTCCCCCTCTATTCTGTTCTCCTGAGATCCCATCTGGAGTTGTTGGAGCAAGTCCAGAGAAGGCCTTGAAGTTGACAAGAGGACCTTCCCTACAAAGAGAGTCTGAGAAAGTTGGGGATGTTCAGGCTGGAGAAGGGAAGGTTGTGTGGAGACCTCGTGGCAAACTTCCAGTAGCTGAAGGGGCCTCCTGGGAAGATGGAGAGGGGCTCTGGTTCAGGAACCGTAGTGATAGGACAAGCAGAATGGTTACAAATCAAAAAAGGGGAAATTTAGGTTAGATAGTAGGAAGAAATTTTTTACTGTGAGGGTGGTGAGACACTGGACAGGCTCCCTGGGGAGGTTGTGGATGCCCCAACCCCAGCAATGTTCCAAGCAAAGCTGAACAAAGCCTTGAGCAAACTGGTCTAATGGAAGGTGTCCCTGTCCATGGCAGGCGTGGCTGGGAGTAGATGATTTTTAACTTACATTCCAATCTGTTAACATTTTATGATTCTATGATTCTTCTTTTATTTTACTGAAATCTGTCTCTTTATATCAGTACATTTTCCTATCATAACTTCCCATTCAATTTTGTGATATAAACAATGATGAATTTGGGTAGGTGTAAGGCAAATTTTTTCTGTTGTCTGTGAAGAGTCTCTGCTACAGACAGGTCTCTAGTGTAATATTGCTCTTGAGATTCTGAAAAAACTTTTTTTTTATTATTTTTATTAATTTCAGGAGTTAAACATATGGGCTATACAGAAAACCTCAGTGAGACATTACAAATCACAGCAGTGTTACGACAAAGGACTACTCAAGGTTTTTTTGTATTTTGTTCACAAAAGAGAGGATGACAATAATATCTATTACTACATGGACAATGTCTGATTCATGCATAATCCCCTGAAAATAATTTATAATAAGGATTATTATTCCATATAAACCTCCTCTTACATGTTCCAAACCTGTTTCTATTCATCTGTCTGGTCAACATGTTCTGCTATACCATCTGGGAACTTGTAATTTCATATCGCGACTTGTTTTATAAATGTTGCATACAGAAGTTACACATAGCATTGCATAATACCTTTAATTATTGGTAACATGTTCTAGTCTAAAATAGATATCAAGTTAGTGATTCACAGTTCCTGGTGTTGAGTTGTTGTTTTTTCTAATAGTTTTTCTCTCTATTTTATTATTATGTATGTTATAGAAATGAGTTTGTGATAATTCAGTCATTACTTACTTACATTTTCTACATGGCCATATCAGGCTCTTTTTTAAGAGCATAGCTGTGCATTTTTATAATTCAGAAATTGAGGGTTTTTTTTAATATTGTGTCTTAAATATGAAAGACTGAGCCTGACCTTAAAATACTATCTTTCTGCATTTCATGAAAGCCTTTTCAGAATAAATTTTATAACCAACATTACTTATAATTGGTGAGAAAACAGAAACTATCTTTAAGTTTTTACAAATATTATCAGGAGTAAAAACTGCAAGTCTTAGGCTTCATTTTTTCTTAATGTCTATTTGGTATGTGACATGATTGACAATGAAATGTCACCAATGAAGTTGTTTCCCTGATTTACACTATTATAAAATTTAAGGTATATGAAGCCATTATCAATTAATAGCGTATCAATTACGTATTAGAATTCTATTCTGTGTGCATTTTTGTCCTGACTTTTCAACAGTTTTGGAAGATTGGAGCCAGCAATGCTGTGGAAGCCTAACTTTCCTCTTTGTCTTGCTAACCAAAACCAAATATATCAATATATTCTTAAAAATATATATGGAGGATTGAAAACTGATGAAAATAAGCAATACAGAGTTCATACCACATAATCCTTGCTTTTTCGACAGATCAGATTGCTTTTTTTGATGGCCAGAAATAATGCTGTGAAGAGTCTGACCAGTAAGGTTTGCAGTAAACAAGTTTTGAAGAAGCTGTGAAAAATGGAAACAAAAAAGCAAGTTCTCAAAAGAAATATAAGCTGCCAAAATTAAAGTGGATACATAATTCAGTACCGAAAATCTGATTCTGTTTTGCTTTGCTTTGGTTTTTCAGTTTAGCTACTCGTGGAAAGTTTAACATGTTGACTGACTTAGAACGGGAAAGAAAATATGTATCTAAGATTGGCAAAGCTAAAATGGTGTTTCAGTATCATAGACTAGTGATGAATTCTGAGAAAAGCAAATCTGCCTTGTTGGTAGTGAAATTAAAACCACCTACTTCCCTTGTTAGATTCCCTGAGTGACTTTGAATCCGGGCTTGGGGCTGGGTGCACTCCTAACATCTACGGTACAACAACTGATTAGGATTTTCCTGTGGTTTTGATGTCTGTAATGATGCTCTACCCTGCAGGGTTCCTGGTGTTCAGTGTGCTTTGACATAATGCTTAGCCCTTATTTCTGCAAATACAGTGAATAAGGTCACTCTACTTCACTTATTCAACCTTTTAGTGATATCATAAAATATAACATATTTTCAATTTCCTACATTTCTGTAAAATTTGATCAAAATTCACCATGTTAAAATTTTATCAGAAGAAATAAAGTATAAGCTTATTTTCTTATAAAAACTCCTGAAAGCAAATGCAGCAACAAATGAAAAGGAAAAAGGTGCAGGAGGAAAGAGAAAAGAGAGGAAGATTTTATTGCAAGCATATGGCATAATAAGGAAACATGGATGAATTGGTAAAGTGCCTCTTCATCTGCTAAAATATAAAGATAAGTTTTCCATAATTCTTTTAGTTACTCTTTTCTGGGTATTATTTGGTCTTCAACTCTCAAAAAATGAAAATGTGTAGCAATAAATTATCACCTTGTATTTGGATGCAATACAGTATAATAAATGCAGCCTTATTTTGTAATAATGTAGAAAAATTATTGCCGGATGTTCAAGAAAAGGCTCCTTCCTTATTCATGGAGTAGCTGGTCAGTATACAATGATTACCCCATAAAATATTTTTAATATTTTTAAAACACTGCCTGGAGGAGAAAAAAACAAAACAATGAAGCAAACAAAACAAAACAAAAACCAGGAAAAAATTTTAAAACCCCAACAAATAATGGAAGCGCACACCTTTTCCCAGGGAAGTGCATGTGCCAAGCATGTATTACTTGTATTTATTGTAGCTCACAATTATTTACTTTTCACTATAACTTAAAACAGAAATTATAACTTATCATTAAATATAAACCATTTTTTTTTCTTTTTGCTGAAACCAGTTGGTTTAAGGAATTTATAGTTAAGGTGTCAACTACTGCCAAATCAAAATGATGTTTTAGAAATAGAGTAATCTTTAGGGGAAACAAAATAATTTCTTCTGTCAAAACGTAGTTTCAAGATTTTTTCATCAAGATTGACTTATTGCCATAATTTTTTTTATACCAGTGTATGGGAACTTTTTTTGTACAAAACCTATTTAGAATTATTACCAGAATATAGCAAAAGAATCTTGGTAGTATTTTAGGGCAATTTTTTGGTTTTCTCTCTTGCTTCTATCACTTTATACTGTTAGATTGTTTTTTAATTAATGCTCCAAGTTTAGGTATTTCTTTGTCACACTTAGGCATTTCTTATCTTTGGTTGAAATACTGAGGTTTTCATAGAATCTCACAGAATCACAGCATGGAAGAGACCTCTGGTGGTCATCTGGCCTACCTCCCCTCATCATGCAGGTCTGCCTAGAGCCAGTTGTTACCCAGGACCATGTGTAGATAACTTTCGAATAACTCCAATGATGGAGACTCCATAATCCCCTGGGCAACCCGTGCTGTTACTCACAGTAAATGTTTCCTGATATTTATATAGGACATTTGTGCCTGTTGCCTCTCGTACTGTCACAGAGCACTGCTGTTAAGAGCCTGGTCCCTTTTCACCATCTCTTACGGGGGAACATTGATGAGTTCCCCCCTAAGCCTTCTCTAGGCTAAACTGTCCCAGATCAAGGTATATCTGCCTTTCACACTGGGCTACGTGGTCTCTTCTGACAATAGATATTCAAGACCTAAACTGTAATCTGCCTGTGCTCAGCTGGCTGTAGTGATCCCATCTGTAATATCATCAGCATTATTAAATTTTCACAGGTAATACAAAGAAACTTAAAACCTCATGGAAGTGTCACTATACATAATTTTGATCAGGAGAATTTTTCACCACCTTTTATCAAAATTAGCCAATGCCTTTGCAATGTCATGTGCCAAGCAGTACTTGCATATAAAAGTTGCTAAAATCAATAAGTACAATGTAACATAATCCTACATCTGTTAGAAACAAATTGAGATCTGATAAGAGCTTCAGACTTAAGACTAGGGATATAAAGGTAGATGCTTCATGTAGCTGATATCGTTGGCTTTTGTTTCTTTTAATTCTTATAGGTAGAAAAAAAATCATTCCAGAAAAAAAGGTAAACAGAAGTTCTGCAAAACAGAACATTTGGATAACTACTTTTACAAAGGAAGTAAAGGATGAAATACTTCTTTTTTACTCCTCTTAGGGGATTAAAGTTGTGTAGTGAGTAAGAAAATTAGTCTTTGTGATGAAATCTGAATACATATCTCACCTTCTCAAAATGGTATATTTGCAGGTAAAGAAAATGCATTTTCATCAGACATACTGGTATGTTTGGAGAGAGACTTCAGGTATGAAGTGTCATCCACCAGCACCCTCAAATCCATCTCTGCAGGGCTGCTTCTCAATCTGTTCATCTCCCAGCCTGTACTAATACTGCCCTGACCTAGGTGCAGCACCTTGCCCTTGGTCTTGTTGAAGCACATGAGATTCCCTTGGGACTATTCTTGAACCTGTCCAGGTCTCTCTGTATGGGATTCCATCCTTCAGGAGTGACAACTGCATCACTCAGCTTGATGTCATCTGCGAATTTCCTGAGGGTGCACTCAATCCCTTCATCTATGTTGTTAATTAAGATATTAAGTAACAGTGGTCCCAGTGTGGCCTACTGAGAGAAGGATTTTGCATGGGACTATTTCCAAGGCTTTACAGCAGTTCAGATAAATTATATCTGTACCCTTACCTTGTTCACTGACATTGTCACTCATCATCAAGGTTGTTTCTAATAAAAGGGAGTGAGAGTGTAGGGGAAGGAGGCTGTGTACCTGATTTGTCTGGAATAGTGGTCCCTGTGTGGTACTGAGCTGCCTACCATGGCTAAACATCAGCAAGCTATTAAAACTACAGGGATATCAAGCCAGAATTTAGTAGGTGGCTTAAAAACTCAGGGCTAATTTGCACTCTTTGAGCTTCAAGTGAGTAGTGAAGTCAAACCACCTGTTTCATCCTTGTTGGACACTCAGTTCAAATCACAGCAAATTTTTTAACTTCAAGTACTCTGGGAAGATTTTGACCTTTAGTATTGTGTGAGAATGTACACTCATCCACTGCAATTCCAAGTTTAAAATTGCCTTTAATATTTACCCTCTTCACAGCATAAGAATTAAGGGGGTTTATTTGATATGATATAAATGACCACATTTCTATTGCACACATCTTTTGGAAATGGTGTTTATAAAAAGATATTGGATAGATTAATAAATCCTCATATGTTTGAATTAAAAATTATTGGGTTGCTAGCTAATATAGCAGAGTTTATAAAACACCTGAAATTAATGGCAAAAAAGACCTACATAGTCACCTAGCACATTCTGTTCTCTGAGATGAGTTCCATGTAGTGTCATTACAATGAGGGTCAAATGATGGTCATGGTATTTCCCTTGGGCGGCTTTTTCCCAGTCTAATCAATTTAATCATTCAGAATCTGTGTGTGAAATCTAATTTTCAAATGTAAAACTTCTCCCAACATGGGATAACTTTGATCAGTTAAGAAAAACACCTTTCAGAACTGTTCACCCATCAGTTTGGCTTCAACAGGAACTGAAGCACTTAAGGGCTGATTTTTAGCACGTTTTACATGCCTTGCAGGCAAACTAAGCACCTCATAGTTTTAATGTTTTTTTTCCCTCTTAAATTCCCACAGATATCCTTTCCTTAATCTATTAACATCTGGAGATGTCTCATTGCCTTTGAAAAGTGCTTGAAAAAATTAATACAGAATGCAGCATTGGTGAACTTATCACAAAAAGTGAATTTGCCAAGACCATTCTCTCTATTGAAATTTTTAAGCAACATTATTACAATTAATTTTAGAGACAAGGGCATAGATTTTCAAAATCTTTAAAATAATATATTTTAAAATAATTTCAAAACTTTGAAGTAATATATTTTATACTGAGCCTTTTATAAAAGTTCAAAGTGTTATGTTCCCCATGAGAAATGAGCTAGTGAAATTAGATTATTAGGTTTCTTTACCCAAAATGCAAGGAAAATAGCAAATCAACAGAACTTATAGAAGGAAAATAAGTGACATGATATCATTAAAAAGATTTAATTTTCTGCTTCAAAAATTTGATTTGGGCAAATGTAATACTGTGTCTTGTGCATTTTGGTCTATTTTTACTGTTTTCAAATCTGATAGAGTTTATGTTAGAAAGCTTTATTGACCTTTGTTTTTAATTTCATAGTATTTTGATATTATTGTTGGCATTATAATTATAGTTTGGGTTTTTTTAATCAGTGTATCACTGGGGAAGAAAAGACAGAAAGACAGTTTAATGCTTCTCAACTCTGATAATGCCATATGACCTAGGATTTTTTTCATAACCCCCAGTCTGTGTTACCCACCCTCTCTGTAAGTGAGCTGTGCAGAGGAACAGACTTCGAAACTCAAGAACAGTTTAGCTATTTGACCAGCTGCAATTATAACTTCTGAAGCTTTGATCTTGGAGTTTGATCAATTTTTTTGTCAAAGGCAGACTGAAGTTTGCAAGAAACAAATTCCATTTTGTGGGAACTAGTTCAGAAATTTAAAAAGATAGGAAATACTATACTTCTCTGAAACATGAAGCAAAAAATGAGACCAAGAGGACTAATCTTTGAAATAAACAATTCCATCTTATCTGGCATATAAAAGAAAACTTTAATAATGTCAGTTGCATTCAATACATTTAATAATTTAGAAATCCTAAAACTTCCTTCTTTACATCTATTCATTGTCTGTAAAGCCTGGCAAGCACTGATAGTCCAGATCTAGATGGCTAAGTCAAGTTAGGCAAATGTTCTCCAAGAAGTCTTTGAAATAAAAATTTTTAAATATGTGTGACTGCCTGCTTCTATACCCAACCTTCATCTATGATCCCAGACAAAAAAGTCTGTTTCTCAAAATTTAGGCCTGTAAATCAGAAGTCCCTTTCTCATACTGTTTACTCATGTACAAAGTGATATTTCACCACTCATTGTAACCACTTCTCAACTGGTGATTAAGAAAAGAAATCAACTAGCAATAGATTCAAGGAAATGGGGGGTTATTGCTTAATTAAATGTGTATACAATTAATATATGGAAGTATTAAAATATAAGTACTCTTTATTATGTATTACTAAATTAAAGTCAGGGTATTCCCCAGAATTGCTTAGGGATAATTTATTGGTTTATGTTTTATGCTGGTAGAAAGACAGGTATTTACAAAAATGGATAAAAATATGCATACAAAGAATGCTCCAAAAATGACTTATCTTAAAAAGTGTGTATTTTTAAAACAGGTATATGTCTTCCCATTGCTATTCAGTACACTATATAAGAACTTTCCACTTTCAGCCCGCAAATATTTAGTATGTGCACAGCTGAAAATTAATAACTGGAGTGCTCTGTATGTCTTTTTCTCCCTGCAAAGAATCCACGGTATGTACATAAATGTGCTGTATAGCAGAGAGCAGTGGACTGAATACCTGCAAAGAAATGAACTTCACTTCTACGGACTTGGAGAAAATTACTTCAAAGCAGCTTCTAGCAGAGAGCATCATGCTGCCAGTCATTAAAAATTAACTTCAAGGGACTCATAGGTGCTGTGTATAAATGAATTTTATTCTATAGAATTATTTGATCCATATTCCACAGAGGACAAGTATAGAACATGAATAAGTCATTGCCAATCCTAACATTTCACTACGCTGCATTCATAGCTGCAATCCACCTGCTTCTTCTCTACTTATGCATCATTTATATGTTATTTATTTCAATCACTTGGGGAGTTACAGCTTTATTACTGCATTCTTATTCTACATCTGAGAAATACGATGTTCCTTAATTTGAGAAAAAGCCCATTAGTATATAGTTTTTATTTTGTGCTCCATACCTTTTTTATTCACAGTAAGGAATTGCCCACTGAAGCAGACAAGTAAAGCAATCTGGGTTTGTTTTATAATAAATTGTATCATATTATGCCCAGAGGCCAGAGTAGAAAGAGTTTGTTCAATAATAAGGTCGGTTCATTAAACATTAGAGTATTGTGTTTTCTCCCAGAGTTACATGCTGATTTCATATAGAGTAATAGTGTTTGCTTCTGTAAGTACATATTCCTACAGGCATGGAATTAGCATTTTATATACCACCATCAATACTAAAAATGGAGGGAAAACACTTCTTCCCTTAAAAAAAATTAATCTGTTTAACTGTAAGTACCTGTGAATTACTAAATGAGTTATTCTGAATTCCAGAGGAGGAAGGGAGAGGGTAAAAGATTTGTGTTGTTTATACTCATCCTGTGACAGAGTATCAGCTCAATGTGGAGAATTTACACAATCAATTTTACTCTCAAATTGCATAGTTTAAAAGTGCAATGGCAGTTGCTGTTCAGTTCACTGATTTTGAAACCCAGCTTCAGCTGGATTTTCTATACCTTTCTGTTATTTACAATTCATATATTTTTTTTATTCTCTTTGAAACAATGGTCATTGCACATACATGGATAACCAGCAGCACATTCAGCTCCCTAAAATTAATCCGAGCCAAAAAAGTTATTTTCCCCTATATCTGAGAAGTGCCAAGCTTGATATATGGGCTGGACATAGAAGCAGTTGACATCCAGTGTTCTGTTCTTAGCTCACTGCTGAATACCTCTAAAAATCAAATGTTCTTTTCAACACTTATTGAATGGCTTATCACACGAGTTTCAGCTTCTTCTGCTGGTCTGACACATCCTAGTCTGACACCTTTTTTTCTGTGAAGAACTGTTTTCATTATGCTCTTTGCAAAGTGCTTTGGAAAAAACATACAGTATATTTTAATTGTTAAATTTGCTGAATAGCAGTTGCCAGATACGTCACAACAGCCTTTTAAAATGACTGTACTAAATGAATGAGGCTCATAACAACCAGCTATGCTAATTACACTGTTTAGGAAAGGGAATAACACATATTTACTTGGTGATGACTAAAGACATTCAAAATTGCAAAGCAAGGGAAGTGTTATCTTCAAATTTTGTTAGAATTCAAGAACTTTTAAAAAAGTCTGTGAAATTATGTTTCAGAAATGCTAGTCCATATGCTGTTTTAAAACCAAAATATGTAACTCATGTCAGGCAGCCTGGAGCATTTTCTGTCTCCTTCCTCTGCAGAAACAAACCAGAAGTCCTCATCTCATGGATTGAGCTCAGAATTTGAAGTATTCTGAGCTGAGGGCATCAGATGCAAAACAAACTTTCATGTACAGTTACTCTTAATTATTCTGAATGTCATACAATCATTACTTATTCCAAGTTTCACAGACTGTGACTAAATATGGACAGAGACAGCCAGAGCCTGCATGAGCCTACTTTGGTAGGAGAACATCTAGAATTTAACAAAATTCAAGTATAAACCACTTACACTGACACAGAGATGGGTTATATTAGTCTCTGATAGGATGAGTTTAACAGATCAGTTTACAAGTTTGCATTGCCTTTTGTCCTACTTCAACTTAGAAAGAATATTCTAAGGATATTCTATGGTTCTAGGATGGATTTTCTGGGGATGCAATCTTATTTCTTATCTACAGAAACCTTTTCACCCAGATCACAAGAGAGAAGAAATAACACCACGATGGGGCTAACGACACAGTTGAATTAATTAATTGTAAAAAAAGAATGATGTTCAGAAAACGTTGTGAATTGCCCTGTCTTGGAGAAGCAAATTGACCTTGACTGTGGGAATGTAAAAGTATTTCCTCTGTAACCAGCTGGAGGTGTCATAAGGTAAATGGTAGATTACATAAATTAATCTATGCTTCACTTGATGATAACAGCAAGAGTGCTGTTTTTTTCTTTTTATTACCATGAAGGAAATATGCAAAGAGAAGATGAAGGCAGTGTGGGGAGGAAGGTGGAACTGAGATGTCTCAAAGACGAAGGCATTTGCAATGGCAGACATGTCACATGTGCATCTGTGGGAGGATTGTGCCTTTTTGAAGTGGCACTGGGAAGAAGTGGAGATACTCTACAACTACTGAAATAGCACTAGAAACTCCTGGGGAAATGACTCAAATTCGATGAATATAATCATAAAAAAAAAGTACAGTAGCTATAGACTGAGAGTATTAAGCAGAATCTGGGTTTGAATTAACATTTTCAGTGGCTAATAAATCAAATATATTGCAGCTAGACCTCCAAGGTTTTTTGCACTGCTATAACTTATGACACAGTTGCCAAAAATCAACCTAAAGAGAAGGAACACTACTAATGGAAGGTTGGAATGGAACTGTTCCCACCCTGACATAATCTATCCTAAGGTATAAATTTGTAAAAACAGCTTAAAAAATACCCAGAAATCTTAAGAGGATAGTTTTGTTGCCTATAAATTTCAGCTGCAGACAAAATCAGAACAATTCACTTTTCAAACAAGCTGTTTCGGCAGAGAAACCATTGAAAATATTATTCACATGATGAAAAAGAATCATCAACTTTTTTTTTCAATTACAGTTTGGAAAAAAATAAAGAGCATTTAGGGAGTATCAGAGGAGAAAAGAAGGCACCAGCCTGTTAAATGCTTCTTTATAAGCAAGAAATTTTCATGTAGTCCTAAACTGAAAAACAACAATAACAAAATATTACTGGCAAGTACTTGTTCCTCATCAGCACTTATCTGCAAACAAGGTAATAGCAGAATGTTTAGGTAATGACCTTTTGATTCCCATTGTAAATGAATTTACAAAACTTGATGAAAGTCTATCTGCAAATTTTAGTTAGAGGGCTAATTAAACCCAAGGTATGCACAAAGATTGGAAATGAGTCTGAACAGAATCTGAAGCGTATATACAGTAGGACCTGTGAGAGTGGGAGCATAATTTAAAAACAAAATAAGTATTCGGATGGGAAAAAAGATCAAGGTCCATAATACCAGGTGTTAGGCAAGGAGAAGTGGCAAATACTAAGAAAGGAAAGTTGAAAACCAGATGGAAAATATAACCTTTTTCAATGTATATATTAGCTAAAACTAGTGTTCCAGAATGCAGCCTAAGGTATTATGCTAATTAAGAGTAGAATCATTGAATCTTGGTATCATTTATTGCAGAAAAGACCCTTAAGATCACCAAGTCCAGACATAAACCTAACACTTCCAAGTCCACCACTAAACTGTGTCCTTAAGGGCCTCATCTACACATTTTTAAAATACCTCCAGGGATAGTGACTCCACCACTTCGGTGGGCAGCCCCCTCACGACTTCAGCTCCACCATCCTTTGGATGCACTCCAGCACCTCAGCGTCTTTCTTCTAGTTAGGGGCCCAAATCTGAACATAGGATTCAAGGTCTGGCCTCCACAGTGCCATATACAAAGGAGAATTAGAAAGAAGAATATTGTACTGCAATTTATCATCATATTAATATATTCATTTAGGGAATATTATACTGCCTATTGAGTCCTCTAATATCACTTTACATTTAAAATTTAGCATTATAGATTGGTGCTTCTAACTATAATATTCATTAAATGAATAATATGTGCATCAGTGAGTTTCTATATCATGCTGCTTATTTACACTTGTGACTTGTCTTATTCAAGTGCAAAAAATGAACAGAATGCAACCAGAATGTTAGATGTCTATATCATAAAATCATTGAAGAGGAAATTTTGGTGAAAGGTGCTTTCCTAACTGAAAAGTTCCAACAAGATATTGAAATCAAGGAGATACTTTTACAACTTGTAGCGGTCAAGAGCTGTTTGCAAACTAATGAAGCACAAAATATTCCTCCTAGACATTTACAGGTTTGTGGGGGAAAACACTTTTATTCTAATCAGAAACAAGTAGTACTGCAATGTTCAGGTTATTGTGCATCTAACTAAATGATAGCCCAACATATCTCAAATAAAGGTTTTATGCTGTAGCTTTTAAACAAATTCTTGAACTGTGTCCATAGGTACACTTGTAAATAAATATGTGTACACAGTGTCTAAGAGAGCCCAAAAGATATTTCTGGAAGTAAAGGATTCAGTATGCTAAAGTAGGACACCAGTGTTAAGAAATGAATATAAGTGTAAAAAAGGTATTACCGGATTGTGGTGTTAGTATTTGCTGCCTTTAACCCTGTTTTGATACTTGCTACATTCAAACTTACATCAAAAATGTGGAAAAGTTATTAAAAAAATGTTGTGCAACACAGGGATATTTTTAAACTAAATATTGTGAATTATATTTTGCAAATAAGGTATTTACACTTCTACTAAATATCTGGTCAAAACTTATTGCCTGTTTCATGTAATGAGACTTCTTGACCTGTTAAGCCATTAATTTATATTCCAGACATTTGAGATTTTATATCAGAATAATGACCTTGTTCTCTCTTCCTTCAAATTCTAGATTGAAGCATAAATTTATTTTGATTGAATATGCTTTCTCTGAATAACATGTGCTAGCCCTGCAGAACCTATTGTCAGAATTTGGTATAACCTTTCATGTAATTCTGGAATAATCAGGGAGAGGCATAGACTGCTGCATTAAAATAAAATCAAAGGAAGCCACAGTGGTTGCATTATTATGATGACTAACTGCTAGAAAAACAGAAAGAGACAGCATTTTTTTTAATACTGCCAATAGTATTTTCCTCTTAGCATTTCAAGAGTGGAGGAAGCCACAGAATTTGTAAAACATGTCTGGTTTGACTTTCTTTAAAAATAAACAAAGACTAGAATAACAAAAATCTGCCACTAGTATTGTCAAGAAATATTTTTTCTGTGCTTCTTCATATGCCTAACATTTTTTGAGGAGACTTTTTTTGTCTGTTATGGCATACTGTTGTGTATTTTCATGCTATCTTTATTAACAAGCATTTATTCTCACTCAGTGAGCACACCTTTATAACGATCAAAACCTACTTAATGATGATGGCATCAAAAATGAACATGAACAGCAGATGCACTTATCACTTATGTCAAGTCAATTCAAGTGGGTTTTCATCCCTTATCTCTGTCATGACTTAAACTGCCCTTGCCCATAGCAGAAATAAGGTTGTCAAACTAAATTTTCAAATTTATCAGTTTAAAGTCTGTTTTTAGGGCACTCAAAGTTATCTGTGTTGAATTAATTACACAAATGCATAGATCTCTGCTTTATCTGTGTGCTTGTAAAACTATCAGCTATGTTTCAAGTCACTGTTAAGTCTGACAAGGAAAGAAGGGATTAACAAGTATTTCAAAAAAGTTAAAAACGCAGTGTGGTGAGTTGACCTTGGCTAGACACCAGGTGCTAACCAAGCTGCTCTGTCACTCTGGAAAAATGGAGGAGGGGAGAGAAAATAAAATGGAAATAAACTCATGGGTGAAAATAAAGGTACTTTAATAAAGCAAAAGCAAAGGCTGCTTGCAGAAGCAAAGGAAAACAAGATTTATTCTCTAATTCCCATCAGCAGGTGACACCCAGTCACTTCCCAGAAAGCACGACTTCAGTATGCATAGCAGTTACCTGTCAGACAGATATCATAATAATGAATGCCCTTATTCCTCATTTTTCTGAGCTTTTATTGCTAAGCAGATGTCACATGGTATGGAAAATCCCTTTGGTCAGTTTGGGTCAGGCGTCCTGGTGGTGTTCCTCCCACAGATTTTTCCCCGCCCCAGTCTGCTGGTGGGGGCCAGTGTTAGAGAGTTGTGCCAGCACTGCTCAGCAGCAGACAAAACACTGGTGTGTGTTAGCAAAACCTTTCTAGCTACTTCTATAGAGCATAGTGGTATGGGGACTGCTATGAAAAATTAATTACATCTTAGCTAGACCCAATACCTGCAGTTTTACTGTGAGAAAGCATTCTTTGATAGGAAAATAAGAAGAAATATCACTTCAGATTCACTAGACTTGAGTAATGAAAAACAAATTCTGAAATATTTTCCTTTAATTTTTACATAATTAAGGCTTATTTGAGAAGAAGATTTTTTGATATTCCAGCTCTACTATAAGAGATCCCCGGAGGTTAGAGAGGGTTAACTACCACCTTGTATTTCAGTCCATCACAAAATTCTATCATTTATCCTCCATAGGAATCAGTTCCCTTGAAAAGAATCTCTCTGCAGCCAGCTGTTGAAAGGTAGCCTTTAAAATGAACATTATGGAATTTCACACTTCACCAGCTAAATGTAGTGAGCCTCTGGTGATAACATGACAGAGGATTTTGTATTTTCCTTGTAGATATTTCAACTTTTTATTAATTAGATTTCTTTATTGTTGATCAGCAAACCCACCCACAGTAACATCAATAGGTATCAAATAAAATGTTTTAAAATATTCAGAATACATTGTTCTCGCAGATTGAACACAACCACCACAAGTAAAAAAGTTGTTTGTGCTCTGCTTTGGTTTTTGATGAATGGCATCAGAAATTAGCAGTAAGATAGCATAATGAGAAAAAGGAGAAAGGATTAATTTCACATCCATTTCCTATTTTCAGTCCTGTTCTTGTCTTGGGACTGCATACATTTTGTGCCCAGTTCTGCTCTTATTATAGCATAGCCTTTCAATTGTCATGAGACTATATAAACTCTTTCCCATTTTTCTTTTCATTTTAAAGAGGGATCATTTATTAAAGAAATGAAGCAAAACACTGTGGAAATAAATTATGTATTACAATTGGAGGCAAAAAAGATTTTAACACTTATAGAAAACCAGGAAAAATTGATTGGTTTAAGACCGTAAAACTCTTAGTTGTCGTGATCCATTAGGCATGAAGGAAATTTAGCAGGGGTGAAATGGTGGTGTAGCGGCACCTTTGCCAATAAGCAGATGCTCACCCAGCCTTTCTCACCCCCATCCTCAGCAGGACAGAAGAACAAAACAGGATGCAAAAGCTTTTTGGTAGACACAGAGATTAATTCTGTTACCATCACAAGCAAAGCAGATTTATCTTCGGGAAAATTAATTTAATTTATTGCCAAATATAACAGAGTAGGGTGGTAAGAAACACAGAGAAAACCTAAAAAGCCTACTCAACGAACAATTCTCTTCCAAGGCACAACTACACTCCTTTCTTCCCAACTCCTCCTCCTCCCTGCTCGGCTCCCAGTGGTGCAGAGGAAGTGGGGCATAAGGAACTGCAGTCACTCCATAACAATTCATCTCTGCAATTCCTTCCTCCTCACACTTTTCTCCATGGCCAGTGTGAGGTTCTCCATGAGCTTTGAGGAAATACCTGATACACCATGATCTCTGCCAATAATTCCAGAGGCTTAAGGGAAATCTCCCAGTGTCTGGAGCACCTGCTACCAAAACTTAGCCATCTACACCAAGTGCAGATGTGAATAATCTTAATTTGTTTGAACTTTGCTATACTGTGTCTGGACACTGTACTCAGAATTCATACTGACATCTTGGGTTTTGCACCATTCCCAGTGACTACTAATGGATTCATGTTTGTGCACCATGAGTTAGAATGATGAAAAGGAACCAGATGCTTTGCCAGTAATAGGGCAATATTGAGCATAATTAATAAAATTTACTACTACTCTTTTTTTGTGTGTGTTTTGTTTTTTAAACAGTCTAGTCTTATTACATTGGTTACATTGAGTATGACTCAGGAAAACATAAACTCATCAGGCTAAAAGTGACCACACTATCTCATCGTAAGTGAGAGAGGAGGTAGACAGTGCTTACAAACTAGAAGTCTCAAAAGAATATTTTGGACAACTGCATATTTTCATTAACGCAAATAGTTCTCTGTGTGATATTGAATGTACACTTAGATCTACAGATAAGGTCTTACCCTGAGCTGCAAGAAGAACTCAGTTTTCCAAAGCCTCAAAAACTGCCTCTGTATAAATTTGGTGTACAAACACAGCTAGACTGAATGAACAGTTTTACTGGTTTGTTTTCTAGGAGTGAGAAACATTTATTGCCCCGTTTTGCCAGGAAGGATGAACATTACAGTGAATACAGGATCATCCCAAAATATGTCAGACACCATAACCAGGTGTCATTAGTCACCAGTTAATGCTATGACTTTGGATCGTCCCAAATACGGAAGCTTAATGGAAAATAGAGTAGCACACTTAGCTTGGGGCTATGTTCTGAAGTAGGCAAAAATAACAATTACCTCTTTACTTTTAAACCATTTATCCCATTATAAGGATAATTTGTGAAATAGGCATAAAAATTATTGAATAATGGACTGTTTTAGCATTCTAATCTAAGACAAACTAGCTTGAGGTTTCTTGATATATTTTCAGTGTAGTGGTAGTTTTGAACTTTTACGTTGTGTTTTTACATGTAGAAAAGATTTTGTTTTAAAAGGTCTTAATATTGAATGACAATGACCAAAAAAAAATGGCAAGTGTTCTGCTCTGGAATTCATCAGCATTTCCTAAAGTTTTCAGAGGTTCTTACTCATACAGAATCTCAGATGAACATTTGTGGTTTCTGATTATTTTTTAAGCGTTATCTTGACAATAAGATTTGTGCCTCCAAGATAATACAGTAAAAGATTATTTGACACTTGAATTATGTAAAAACATTCCTATGGCAATTGACACTAGAAAGCAATAACACAAAACTAGAAGTGTCTTATTTACATTTTATATACATGTGACTATACTTTTGTTTTTCTTTTAAAATTAATATTGATAGCAAAAAATGTAATTTTTTTCCAAAATCTAAAAAAAAGCCTCTTCTTTTTCTAGATATTGGTAAGAATTAATGGACTTCCTTTTTAAATTCTCTTGCAAATGACAAGTCTCTGACCATGTCTGATCCAGAGGAGAACAGGCGTCTTTGGTTACTTTAGTATTTCTGCCTGAGTAATGCTTGCTAGTCAGGACTTCTGTATGGGTAGTATTTTCTAATCATGTGCTAATTTTAAGTCCTCTTTATTGAACTCTGCCAGTGGATTGAATTCTCAGAATATTGTGCCCAAAACTCAGTGATGAATATCTGTGCAAGATATACCAGTATCTAACAGAACAAGAGGATTTCACGCATTACAAACCCACTTTTACTTCCAAGCTTGGTATTTACCTTTCTTATAACTTTATGGCAATGTTGATCAGTGTTCTTCTTTTTGTTGATTTTAATAACAACTGTTTCTGCAGGATTTCACCTGACCAGCCATTCCTCATCTTGGTTTTATGTAGTTGATTTTTTTGTACCTAAATACAGAAATTTTCATTTTACCTTCTTAGACTGTGGCCTACTTTTTTGACCACGTCTCTAATTTTTCATGATAATTTAATATTTTAATTTTGATATCCAACAAGGAGGAAGTCCATCCCAGGTGGGATTGTCTGAAAATTAACAAGAATACTTCCTATGCCTTTATCAAAGTTGCAAATTAAAATATCAAATAGTACCAGACCTGGAAACCATCTCTGGATCCTGCTTACTACATCTTTTTGTTTGACAATTGACAACAACAGCCTAAGAACAAATTTTCTAGTTTTCTTCTCCCATCTAAAATAATTTGATTTTCCTATGTCTGTCTCTGAGAAATCTCCTACTTCACAGGTAACAGAGTTTTATAAGGATGGATACCCTTTAGTTTAGATTTAAAATTATAACAACAAATATTTTGATCATATTTATTTCTGAAAAGAAACTAAACTGGTTATTACTTCTTTCTCGACATTTAACTGCTTGAAAATTATTTCATGGAATGATAACAACTGTCTGCATTCCTTATGTACTTCCCTCTAGTACATGCACAAAGCTTCTTTTGTTCTAGTCTTCTAGAACTGTTTCCTAACCGCCATAGTTTTTAAAAGAAAATTGATGTATTTTCCAGGAACTCCTTTGTGAATTTCACCAGTCAGAACTGATTTGAAAATATCTAACTTATGTAAGCACTCTCTAAACTGCTATTTTCCTGTTTTACCTCTATGTCCTTGATACTGCTAGTCAGCTAATCACAACTGACTTATTTTGCGAAGACTGAATTTAAAAGACATTAAACATGCTGTCTCCTCAGCACTAGCTTTTCATTCCTGCTTTTCAGTAAATCGACATGTCTGCCTTTTCCAGAAATATTTGTAAAGAAACAATTTCTATATTACCAAGTCACAGGATTTTCTAATATATATTTTCATCATCATTCATTACATGACTTAACAAAGTTTAATTTAGAAAAGTCATCTCTACAGCTCAAATTTTCAGTATTTTCATTTTTCAGGATTTCTCAGTATAGCCCAGCTGATCTCTCATTACCATCCTAGCTTCATACTGGTTGTAATTATGCCCCTGATGTTGTTTAAAGAACCCCAAACTGTCCTAAAATCTTTTATTCCCATGTATTTTCCAAAGAAACTTCTTTGCTGGTTCTCTTATTTCATGAGTTTTACTCTTGTGAAGCTTTTTTTTTTCCCTGTTCCCCCTTTCTGACACTATACGATCCTTGCCATCTCAGTTGAGTTCTGCTTTCACATTCTCAGCAACAGAATAATGCCAGAAAGGAAACATTTCTGGGACTGGGTCCGTACATTACCTTAAATGAACTATCCTCAGTGAGCAGCTTTTTCAGGGCCAGGATCCAAGGTCTCTTCCTACAGCTAGAACACCAACCTAAAGTGATCCTCCTGGCACCTGTACCTAGGTGTTAGTCATAGAAGCATACTCTATGCAGCTCCCTAAAGGAAAATGAATTTAATTTGGTTTTTCAAGATTATCTACATCTTCAGGTTTTTCTCCATATTCTATAAAGATTGTATTTTGTTTCACAATTTACAAGAAACTTTTTCTAGCAAAATAAAAATATTTTCTTCAAAGTGTGACTTTGTCTTTTTCCCTGAAATATGGACTACTATGAATATAAACATTTTTGTAATCTTCAAAAGCTAGGGGTTTTGTATTTGAAACTATCTCACAAGCAGAAATTATATTATCAACACCCTTTCAGTTTTTAAAATGAAAATAGAATAATAGAAAAAGGGTTGCATATTGATGAAAGTTGAGTTTTTGCGAAAATTACATGAGAGTTTTCTCCATGGCTTTACAATTCCCAATTGTATAGTAAAGGTATTCACTATGGACAAAATATAAATGGTAAAGAACATCTCTTTATCTGAGGAGAAAAAGAAGTTCTTAAACACATCCTTTGATTCTAACTGAAGAGACTTCCCCCTCTCCTTTTCCATCTCTTTTTCCAAAAATAATGAATAAGCCTAAATAGTAAGGGTTTGCTTTTTTTTTTTTCCCACAGCTCAATCACGCAAAGCACCTTTTCACTACATTTTCAGAAACAAGATGAATTTGTATCTAAGTGGACGAAAATCTCGTCCTAGTCAAGATACTGGAAATGTCTATCAACTATGTCCAAATTTAGGAGATGAGCACGAGGTAGACAAAGACAGTATAGATCACCCTTGAGGATATTTAGAAGAAAATCTGTCATCTGTAAAACTGAAATTATAACAACCATTAACTACTAGTGATGTGTTCCTTGTCAATTTTCTGAAAAAGAAAATGCATTTACTAAAAAGATAAAATGTGACTGTCAGGTTGAAAAAAAAAAGAACCCAGAAAACCCAAGAACAGCAACAAAAAAACAATCAACAAACCAACCAACCAACAAAAAACCCCACAGATAAAAGAGAAAAAGAGACCTAACACACACACACACACGCACACACAAAGATGTTTTCACCTATATGGTGAAGTCCCATTTATTGCTAATATCTGCTTTGGGTTTTTTTCTATTCTACACGAGTATTCAGAGACAACATTAAACATTGAATAAATTACCTTAAAACATATCAGTATGCAAATGCATTATATATGTGTGTATGTCTATATATTTACATAACTTATAATATGGAAATAATGCTAAGGGCAGCATTCCTTATTCATGCCTGAAATTTTATTTAAATTAGGTAAGGCAGAAATTCCAACCATCTCTATGACACATTGCACACGTGAAAAAGGAACGTTGTCCCTTTCACAAATTGCTTAGAGTCCACAAATATTAACAGGCAGGTCTCCAAA
Organism: Falcunculus frontatus; assembly: GCA_013398115.1. Taxonomy (NCBI): domain Eukaryota; kingdom Metazoa; phylum Chordata; class Aves; order Passeriformes; genus Falcunculus; species Falcunculus frontatus. The sequence continues at coordinate 2,857,835 of VZRV01008972.1, read as the reverse complement.
TATCTTAAAGCATAAAACAGGGAGGAGGTATTTACAGATATTTTGATAAGGAGAAGTCTCAGAGCACCAGCAGGATTGTTTAAAACATGGATTGATTGACAAAGAAAGCTCCAGGGACTGTGAGAATTCTAAAGAATAACAACATAGTGACAGTTCTTTTGAACAAAAACACTAGAAATGGGAATGGAAATTAGTTTTGCTCCTAAGAGATACTCCTTTGGGGAGGCAGGGGAGGGAAGTCCTATGTTAGTGCCTGCATTAAATCTCCTTTCACATTTAATTTCCTTTCACTAAAAAGTAACTGAAGAAAAACATGCTTCAAAGCCTGTTTTTGGCTAGAAAAGGGTAAAGTGAAGATCTCAAGGAACTTTCAATGAGGCTGATATGAAAGCCACAGACACATTAATATGGCAAGGCTTTATTTCTTTAAAAGATTTTCATAAGTTGTGGGGGAGACTAGAATACCTCAGGTGTATGAAGGATCAAGAAAGTTTTAAAAAATTGAATCAGAATATACTACCAAACTAAAATCAAGAAGCTATCATGATCACTGACTGCTCCTTAATCTTTTTTCAGTTGATGGGAATCACAACAGAAAATCATTCAGCAAATAAGCACCTACCTAAGTGTGTAAGTGGGTGCATGCACACTTTAATAACACAAGAGACTTTAAAGTAAAAATATTATGCAAGAGAAAAAAAAAATGTTGTTCATTATAAAAATAACAATGGTAAGATGAGGATATTAAGTGGCTGTGTGTTGTAAAAATGAAATTTTTAAAAAGTGGATAAACTTGCAAGAAGCCTTGTAATTATTTCCTGCGTGCTCATGCCTCGGTCACTACATAACCATTTTACAAGCTTAGAAAAAGCCAACAAAATCCCCAATAATAACTAACACACAGGTGCACAAATGCAAGTAAGTTCTACATTTGAACATCAATTCAAGAAAGGAATCTTGGCACATGTTATTAAGTGCTCTGTGTTCTTTTATATTTGCACTATATACAGAACAACAAATAAAGATTTACTTTAACAAGGCTTATAAATTTTTTTTTGTATCTGAATTCCACTATGCACAAGGTATGAGCCATTTCTGAATATGAGAACTGAACAAGAACAGTTCAGTTTCTCATGCCTGTGAAAAGAACCATCCACTGAGCCAAATTTCCTCAGCCCCCAGGAGAAAAATCAGCAGGGGTAAGGAAAGCGTTGGCTGAAAGTGCTTTTCGCAGTTAGTCTGGCAATTGGCTGTGTTGTTAATGTTTGGCTGGACCAAGCTGGCCTAACCTATTGCCAGCATAGCTCAACATGAGAATTACAGCAGCAGCATAGAATGCAAGTTTCACAGGAGAAAAAAACCCACACATTAAAGAGGAAAGTCAAACACCTGTGCATATGTGCTTTAAAAAATATAATGCATTTAACTCTTGACCAAAAGGTTCCTCTCAGAAAACACAGTCCAATGGATATGTTTATATGAACACTCAGAGATGCTTAAAATATCAGAAAATCTTTCAGGTTATCAATATTTTGATGACACTGACCCAGATAGTCTTCAGTAGATACACATTTTCTAAAGAGCACCTGTTAGCTCTTACTAACCTGAACACCTTGGGAGTGTCTTTCGCACGCATTGACAGTCAACTTGTAAAGAACCCTGAATGGAATTCATGTTTATAAACTTTGCTGATATCAAGGAATTTCGAAGTCCCAGTGTTCTGCTGGAGTTTATCTTCTCAGCTAAAACACTCAAGAGTCATGGAACTTACACACACTGTTAGAATAGTACTCAATTCCAATATTTATGCTGTACTATGCTTTATTAAATTGTATATTTTATAAATGTACATTCCATTCAGGTGACGAGATCAGGAAGAAACTCAGTGTTTGGGAAGTTCTAAGTTTTCTTTTTGGGTTATTTGTCTGGGTTTTTTAATTTCTCAATCACTGCCGGCAAACATCTTGATACACGTTGCAAAGTAGAGTTTTTCAAAACACTATTACCAATGAGAAAATATTTGAATTGTTTTCATCATCCTTTCCAGCTGGTTTTCACTACTATTAAACCTAAAATAAGACAAGCTTAACTGTAAGCATGACTATGAACGTTGCATGTGGTATTGGTTCTGCTGATCTAAAGACCCTAATGTAAAATTACATTCATTCATTTGAATATTGAAATAAAATCCTAATTGGTTTCACATTTCAAGTTTTTAATGTGCCACAGGGTTTTTTATGCTATTAGAGCTGTGCATATAATGGGGAAAAAACATATGCTATCTGTTGCCAAAACATATCCTTTATTAATCTGTGTTGCTTGATTATTTATCTGGAAGGAAATTTAGCAATTCAGACACTAATTTTTCATTTTGAATTCTATCTTTAATCAGGCTAACTAAAAAAAAGAGCTCAAATCTGAAGCTAAGCAATTTGTTTCATTCAATGGCATTTCAGTATTTTTTGTAATTGCATACAAAGAGAAAAAATTATTATTTACACAGTTTTATTGGAAATGTTATGTGTAAACTAGAATTTTAAAATGTATTTGATGTGTTGACAGAATAAAACTAGAATTTTAACCAGAAAGGGAACAAAATTTTGTCTATATAAGTAAATGGAGAATAAACTGTCCAAAATTATCAGAAAAAAAAAAGTATTTTACAATGAGATTTAAATCATTAATATATTCAAGAGTTATCAACTTCATGAGTTACAATCAATTGAATTCCTAGTCACATTAAATCAGATGTAGGAAGAATATCACAAAGAATATACAATCCAACTTTTCCTGTCTCTTTAGGTCTCAGGAGGACAAGGCCATATTTTTCACCTCTCACACTAGTACACAGGTTGGTCATGTTGTTGGGGTTTTAGTTTGTCTATTTGTTTGATTATTTTCTTGCAGGTTAAACATATAATAACAATTAGAGTGTATTATTGCAAAAAGGGGAGACAACTCTGCAAAATCCATTACAACAAAGGTACACAACTTTGTCCTAAAAGCACCTGTAGCAATTTGAACTTCACTTGATAGCCTCTGAAGACCAGTGGCCCGAAAAAATTTAGTAAAGAAAAATTTTGTGCAGTCAATTTACTTCCCATGGGCAAAAGTTCAAGTGCATTTTCTGCCTGATGTTCACCAACAAAAGAACATGAGAAAAAAAACCCCCTTACTTACAACACATAAAAAATTCATGTTAACAAATGTTTGATCTAGATTTTACCTCAATCTTTATCTCAAGTTATAACTTTATAAAACCTTATCAATATGCTATGGTTAAGGCTCTAACTTATATGGCAACTTGTAGCACGAGGGTTTTTTTGAGTATATAAACCTAACATAGAATTATAATTTTAATGTTATTTTAAAAATCTGTAGATCTATGGATTATGAGAAGAGCATAATTTCATATTGTAATTTCATTCACATGTCACTCAAAGCAATGTCTCATGTCAGGATACAATAACTTCCGGGATTTGAGGAATGCATTCTTACAGTGTTTCATTCAGAGAATATATCTAAAGGTTCAAGTACCTTAAAACTTTGTACTTGATTTCTCAAGCTGAGTGTTATCATCTCAGTCATGAATGTTACTTACAAAGAAAAAAAATCCCTTTTTAGTTGTTGAATACCAGGTAGGTATGGAAGCATGAAGTAATCATCTTATTATACTGTATTTAATATTTAACTGTGCTATCCTTGTTTTATTACAGTAACATTTCACATTTCAGAAAATAACATCACAATGTTTACAATTATTATAACAATTTCCTAATATTTCAGAGTATGGTATCATAAGTAAGAGGCTTGCTTTTCAGTTTTGCAGGGCAGAGGGGATTATTTTTTTTTAGTAAGACCTTCTAGATAAGGGTGCACACGGTCATTCATGTAGCTAATTATTTAAAAAGAATTTTCTTCTCTCTCTTAAACAAATGCGTGAATGAAAGACAGTACTAAAAATGGCTAATTTACATTAATGATCAGTCAATAATGGCATGCAGCAAAAGGGGAGAAAAAACCAGAAAGGGTAAAAGAAGATAAAGACAAAGCAGTAATTAAATTTTTAAAATCAAATAAGAAATCAGTGTGTATTGATGATTTAACTGAAATTAAACAAAAAAAATGCATTTTCTTGCATCAGCTCTTTCAGGTGGAATATCATCACACTTCTAAAAGCAAGTAGGAATGCACTGTGCCTAAGCCCCCGAAGTTGTGATTCATGCTCACACAGCAGGCTGTCCTAAGCTATGATCCCTTTCACATGCTATGCTACACAATGCAGCTTTATTTATTTGAGCAAATCCCTGCAGCTATGTCTAGAGCAGTGCCCTAAGCAATGGTGGCGCTGGGGCAAGGCTGCTCAGCTTAACAAATGGCTGAACATTTGTTCAGGTGTAAGGACAGAAATCCAGCATGATTTTGGGCAGTGCCAGCTATCACCCTCCCAGACAAATCACAGCCAAGTCTGGGGGGTGAGTGCAGGTCAGGGATCATTGCTAAAAGGTTGAATTCAGTTACCTCATTTCAGAGGCTGGAATGGTTTAATCCTATAAGCACAGCCAGTCTGACAGTTGGCATAAGCACTAGAGAAGAGGCTCTCTGCTATATTGTTTAGTATTATACACATAATATACTTACCCTGTATGCAGCACTAGAGTTTCTGAAAAGCACAGCTGAGGTCACTTGGTCTGTTTAACCTGGAGGAGACAGAGGAGCCTCCATTGCAGTCTGCAACTTCCTTGTGAGGTGAGGAGGAGGGGCAGATGCCAGTCTCTTCTCTCTGGTGACCAGAGGGAATGGCCTGGAGTTGTGTCAGGAGAGGTTTAGGTTGGACATTAGATAAAGATTCTTCACCCAGAGGGTGGCCGGGCACTGGAACAGTCTCCCCAACTAAGTGGTCACAGCACCAAACCTGACAGAGCTCAGAAGTGCTTGGACAATTCTGTCAGACACATGATGTGACTCTTGGGGATGGTCCTGTGCAGAGCTGGGAGTTGGACTCGGTGATCCTTGTGGGTCCCTTTCAACTCAGCTTATTCTGGGATTCTGTGAGTATTTACAATGATGAAATCTTAACAAGTTCACCCAGAGTTTTCTCTGTGCTTAGGGGAAAACTGTCTCACAGAGTACCATGAATGTGATGTATAATTCATGCAGATTACATGTTTCCATAAGAAACAAGTTAATTGGGGCTGTATTCCTGATTTCAACATCTCTTCTCCAAAAATAAAATCTTAATTTAGCTACAAGGAGATCATTGAAAAGCAGCAAAAAATTAAACTGATGTAGAGCTACCATCTCTTCCTTCACTGAAAATCAAAAAGGGCTGAAACCCCAAGTACACAAAGTGGAGATTTTCAGCACTTCCATATTAGCAATGCATAATTCCAAATAATGTGCAAACTGAGAACTGTTCACTAAAGGCATTTATGAATAATTTAAAACTGTAAGTAACTTCAAGCTTTTTGCAATTTGATAAACCAAAGGTCACAGTAAAAAGAGGTAGTTAGCTAGGTGCCGAGGTATAGTTTACCATAAAAGCAGAGTAACCTACCAATATTTTAAAGAGTTTTATAATAAGTGGGATGCAACATCTTTAGAGCTATTTAACTTAAGACTCTGAAATTTATTCTTAATTTCTCCTGGTTTACATGAGAAAACATTGTAAACTGCATCCAACTTCTGTAGAGCAACTCTTACAGGAGAGTCCTTATTCTATGAATTTGGAGAACCCTTCACACTCAGTGTTAACCCAGGATGAGGGCTTCTTAAAGTTATAGAAAAGACCATGATATCACAGATATCCAGTGAAAATTAGTTTTAACTACACTTGCACCGCCTTTTACTCAGTTTTCAAATATATTAGTAAAGTTCCATGCAGTTTTTCTTCATTGTATTTCCTATTTTAATTTTGTCCTTCCGTATTTTTGTGTGTATATTTTTATATATATACACACTCTAATACAAATAGACAAAAAGCCTATTACAGAAAAATATGAAACATATTTTTTCACTGTAATGCTATATTTAAGGTGTTGACATAAAACTTCACGTTACTCAAATGCTGCTACTATTTTATAGCAAGATGTATAAAGAATGTTTGTCATGAAGAGATTTGACTCAAAGAATGTTAACTGCCTCCTGACTTTGCTGAAGTTTAGAGAAAAAAGACAATAAAGCTCTGCTGAGATAACACTTATTATTCAAAGACATGTAATGGTTTCTGAAAAAGAAAATCTTTTTATTTTGGAAGATAACAAGGAAATTAGTTTTATTTGTACTCCAGCTAATTTCGTTATGACATAAAAAATCTGATCTACTGAGAATATTCTATCCAAATAAGGGACTTCAATTATCACTGTGGAAAAGAGGTGACATTCAAAGTTGATATATGGAAAACCCACATCTGTCAGTCTATATTTGAATGTCAATAATACATGTTATTCCAATGAGAGGAGACCTTGCCTGAGGAAGAAAAATTCTAAGCCTGTCAGAAGACAATTTCTTTTACAGCAAATGGAGAATCATTTACCTATGTTTAAGATTTTCTATTTGTGGTATTTCAGTCATAACAGCTGGGTTTAGCAGAATGTGTTTTTAATATGCCTTTGCTAATGGAGTATAGAAGTGGTAAGACAAATCATGCAAAAGGAAAGAGGAACAAAGAAATAAGGAATCATTACTGTTGTAGTTCATCATAACTGTAGTAGTTCATTTGTAACAGAAACTGATTTTAAAACCTCCACACAAAGAAGAGAAAGAACCCACAAGAAATCTTTTAAGTGTATAGAACATAACTACTGGATTTAAAGCAAAAGCCCAGACAACACAGCTCTAAATGTTAACCAATCTGCACGTAGGGTTTGTTATTTTGTATTTTTTATCTAAAAAACTAAAAAATATCCCCTTCCTAGATCTTGATATTTCTGAAATAGTTTACGATCCTGACTAAGGTGAATTTTCAAGTTTATAATAGTGTCTCCCTGCCATCTTTTGCAAAGAAAAACTAATTCTGACACTCAGTGACATAGGTGGACCCAAGAAAAGCCAAGGTCAGAGCTGACTTATTCAAAGTCCCACTGTTCAGGCAGGATGATGAGAAAAAAAAAAATCAATCTCTCATTCCTTTCTTCTTTGTCTTTCTTCTATTTAACAATATAAGTATTTGCTCTTGCAAGTGTAGTTAGAAAGCATATTTTTAAAATACTACAGCTCTCATTAGAATCATAGAATCATGGAATCATTAACTTTGGAAAAGACCTCTGAGACCATCAAGTCTAAACTTTGGTTAAACACCACCATATCAACTAAATCATAGCACAAAGTGCCACATCCATTTGTTTCTTGAACTTTCCAGAGATGTTGAATTGACCACCTCCCTGTGCAGCCCAATCCAATACTTAACCACCCCTTTCAGTGAAAAAATTCTTCCTGACATCCCACCTGAACCTCCCCTGGTGCAGTCTAACACTGTTGCTGGTTGCCTGGCAGAAGAGACTGATCCCCGCCTGGCTACAACCTCCTTTCGGGTGGTTGTAGAGAGGGATAAGGGCAGCACTGAGCCTTTCTTTTGCCAGGTTAAACCAACCCAGCTCCTTCAGCTGGTCCTCATAGGACTTTCTCTACAGACCCTTCACCAGCTTCACTGCCTTTCTCTAGATTTGCTCCAGCACCTCAATGTCCTTCTTGTAGTGAGGGGCCCAGAACTATAAACAGGGCTTGAGGTGGGGCCTCACCAGTGCCGAGTACAGGGGGACTCCTTATTTGTTGTATGAGGAAAGGCATTGTATAGGCAAAATGGCAGGCACTGAGCAAGATTTCCACCTTACTCACAGAAATAGGGTCAGTTGGAAAAAATTTCACACTTTTAGACTAAAAGAGAAAATAATCGTAAGTTCCATGCTTGCAAAACTGGAGGGATTCTGAAAGTGATTTTTATGTTGCTCCAGTTATTATTAATACTATTTATAATCATTATTATTTACGTCTTTCACTGCACTTTATAAGAATCAGGCATTTAATCTGTCCTTTTCTGTTTCTACTTTTTCTACTTGGTCATATGATTGAATATGGGGTCACATTAAATACATATTTAGAATGTACCTTTTCCCATTCAAAAATTCTGGATGAAAAGGTTTAATTCGAAATGTCTATTACCAACTTTTGTACTCCCTTCTCACAGATACGATAAATTCGTTCTATTAAGTTGTTCCATGACTAAATACAGTCAAGAAGCTGTGAAGCAAAGCACTTGAAATTTATCTGTAATGCTGGTTTTAGAACAACCTTCTCCAAAGTCACTGTTTTTTTATGTTTGTTTGTTTGTTTTATTTTTTTCCCATTCAAAAAACCTCACTATATTTTACCCTCCCCTTTTGGAAGGAAAGAAAAATTCTTCCATAACAAAAATTTGTCTTAATCACTTATTCCTAATTCTCCATGGAAGTCTCATATCAAAGACACCATGAAAAATCTGGACTGAGCAGCAGTGGATTGTAGCTTCAGTACCAGAAATTCAATTTTTAAAATATACAAACATGACGGGCGAAGTTTGGAAGCAAAGTACCCTCAATGGAGATTGGAGCAACATGTGAATATAGTTATCCAAATATGACAAAAATCAACACAATATTGGTATTTATTAAATGATTCTTGTAGAAAGCCCCATAGCTAGATGGCTACAAGTGATGGGGAGATACTGCTCCATTGGATGGACAGTATAGAAAGGAATTCGGGCATGTGGAAAACCTTATATATGGTTTGAGTACATTAAGTTTTAAGAAAGTCGTATCTCAAGTCCTGAACTTTTCAAAAGCTTGGGATCTCATTAGAAAGTTCTCTCACAATTTTTTTTTTTTCTTGAAGCCATTCCAGTAATGAAAGGTAATAAACAATTTTGGTTACAAGTTAGCTGCCTTCCAGGTTTCAGACTCATTTCTCAGAGATGGTGAATTAGTATTAAGTAGAATATAGGAATCTTCCTTCCAAACTCTTTTTAACAAAAACTTTGCTAGATAAGGGACTTTACAACAGTTCTGGGTATCAGTAAAATAGAACCTGAGTTGATTCCTGGGTGTCCTTCCCCAAGGACTCTCTGCATACAATTTTGTCTGGTTTTAGTAACACTATTTTTCTTCACACTGGACATTACTCACCAGGATCTAGTTAGGTGGTGTTTTAGGAATCTATAGGATATATATCTGTGATAGTTTTACTAACTATAGAAAAGCATTTTAATGTGGAAATTGTTAAGGACTCCATTAATTTCAACACGACAAATTGATTCTGTGTATGCAAAATACATATTGTGTTTTAAAGTTAAAACCTTGAATGAAAAGAATATTGATTGTTTTAGGCATGAAAAGGTTTACCCTGACAGGTTTATGATGCAATATGCAATATACACACGTATAACAAATGCATTTGTGCCTAAACTGTGCTGAAAAAATAGGAGTTGCAGTAATTAATTATCTGTTTCAGTTCAATTTGCTTTCTATTGAGTACATCTCATGCTGTTTTATAGTACTTAATAAAATCTAATCCATTAGACAATGTGATAGAATCTTGTAATACAGGCCCCCTTTGGTTCTAAAACCAATTTATATGTAGATGATACCCATTTTAAATCTCCTCCAAAATAATTCAGTTTACAGTTTCAAATAGTGCAAACTAAATACTTCTCGAAGGCCAACATCCAGTTCACAAAATCTTTTCATTGTGCTTTTCATTTAAGAAAGATATAATGACGCTGAAAAGAAAAAGGATTCATTTTTCCAAGGCACAAGGTAAATCAGCACAATGTTCATTCATTTAAAACCAAATGAGAAATGAGACAACTAGGATGTAAGTTTGGGACTTGTTCTGAAAGTTCATTGCCAGCATATGGGGAAATAGAAATTCATAAATAAAGCAACTGAGAAATTTTCTGCAAACTAAAACAAAGAAAAAAACCCAAACACCTTTGTTTACCTCACTAAGGATGTATCTGTCTAAACCAGAATTTGTTCTAAAAAGTATTGTTGCTTAAAAAGAAATTTGGTATCATTAAAATAATGCTTCATTGCTCTTTTTACCCAATTGTTTTAATGGTATATGTGTTTTCTAAACTTTTTATTTTTTAATTTTTCACTTGCAAATAAAAAACAAAAATAAAGACATTTAAATTAAAAGAAAATACCTATATATAAATAGTATGCATTATGCAGCTGAAAAGGAAAAAATAAAACCAAAACTATCATCAACAAACCCAAAAGAGACTCTTAATAATTCCAGGACTGAAAATCTGCTTCACACACAACCATGCGAGAAAATCACACACCATTAATTTGATTAATATGAATTTTACTTATGACAAGCAGAAAAAAATAAAAAGAATGAATCCTATATCTCTAAGTTAAATTTTGTTTTTCTCTTTACAACTAACTTGATGTCTTTTATAAAAATAAACAGCGTTCTAGTGATCCCATATGAAAAATCACTATATATCACAACATTGATGGTTTTTGCAATTGAATCCTTTAGCAGAGAAAAGATCATATATTACAATCCCGTATGAAACACAAAGGAGTCCTTCAAAATATTCTATTGTCCTACATTTGCAGAAGGGGTCTCTGCATGCCATATTATGCACATGGCCCCCAAAATTCCTTTCAACCAGCCCAAAACAGAGAAAAACAGGGATTTAGTCCTTCAAACTGAGAAAACTATTCCTCTATGCTTGTAAATACTGAGAAGATAGTAAAAGAAAGGAATACATTTTGATGTCTGTTTCCAGTTTTACACATAAAATGCTTCTAGAAAATACGATTCGGGATAAATTGCTTACATAATTGAAATAGGAATTTTTTTTTGTGCAATTATTGTTTATTTATGTCTAAATGATAATTATCTTGCATTCAGAACTTTTCTGGATCCAAGAACACAATTCTCAGAGGGAAATGTTTTGTTTAAGACACGTTGAGAATTATACTTTATCCTTAGGGACGCTGCCTTATAAATATGTATATAGGAATCAAGTTGGCAACATTTTCAGAAATACATTTAAAGCTAAAGATTCCTATACTGGTGCCCAAGAGTCAGAAGGCAGTCATGGTATTAGCTCAGCTCTTTCTGAGGGATTCATCTCATGTTTCGACATTTCAAAATTTGACAACTGGGCTTATCTTAGTTATTCTAAGTTCCTTTGTAGCCGACAGGGAGAGAGAACGGCCTGCATTTAGAGTAAGAACTTTTCTATAAAGATGGAGTTTCTATGATAAAAACATAGCAAGTCTGCCAGCTACCAAGAAAAATTTCCATTGACTGGAAAGCAAAGCACAAATTTATCTAGCATTTGATAATGGCAATATAAGTAATAGAAGGCAAACTTACAGCACCTGTGAGACAAGAGCTAGATTTGTTTCTAGATACTGATGGTACAATCTATTTCTCTCTCTTCATCTCCCCTGATTCATTTAGAAATTCCTAAACAGGTTTTTTTATCTTTTTTATTTGTAGTTCTTCATTGGACCGTCTACAATTATCCCAAAGCCATTCTAAAGCATGTGCCTGTGAAGTGCAAGAGAAATGGCTCAGAAAACTTTTCTCAGAGCTTATTTATGAACAGACATAGCCAGATTAATTGCATTACTGCTTAATGGAACACATATTCAATTAGTTTTGCAATGGCCTTTCAATTAAATAAACTTTTTGCAGCCAATTTAAATGTCAGAAGAGTGGGATTGAAACCAGACATTTTTAACTACAAATTAAAGTCCATAGATCTTTTTTTTTCTCCACTGCTATTTAAAAAGTAGAATACTGAATTTTCATTTCTGTGAAAGAGTTATAAAGTAGGTCATCTACAAGCTGGTTTTATGAATTGTGGTGTAATTCAAGGGCTTCTCTCCACAGAGGGATAGTTACAGTAATACCTACAGGTCACTACACATGACATTTTTCATGTTAGTAAGTCCCTTAGAACACACAGAAATTCCTACATGTATTCTATCATTTTTAAATAGCAAAATTGAATGAAATAATGAAAGTGGAAATACATTATGAATTTCTAGATATAGTGTGAAAAGAAAAATAATTCTCTGCATAAAATGCTTTACCTATAGTTAAAAACAAAATCATTGTGGGCTGTTCCTCTGTTTTCCATATATTGCTTAAGTTTTCTAGGATTTTTAACTATTTACAATTTCTCACAAGATTATGCAAATAATGCAAAAAACCCCCTAATTTAAGTTCATGAAGCAGGTTTAGCTTCAAGCCAGTAATAAGCGGCAATAGAGAGGTAAGGCCAGATTGTTCACTTCCATTAGAATAGCTCATCTGATGACAGTGAATACGTGGTTCAAGTTCCACAGCTAAAATTTTAGGCCACTTTATCTCTTTAAAAAATACCTCCAACACTGAGCTAACTTTGTCTTCTTGTCTGCTTCCTTCGTTGAAACAAAGCCACCTATTTGGTCTAATCCTGCCAGGGCATCTCCCTTGACTTCTGTTGTGAGCTTGAGTGATTTCAGTTCTATTGAGTATAATAGAGCTACTTGCATGAAAACAAGGAAGATTTTGTAATATTTCTGAAAAATAAGAATGTTACTTTATTACTAAAAAGATACAACAGCACCTCAGTCTTTTTATATAGCTGTGTAAAAATAATTTTGAAAAGAGGTTCAGATTACATATGTCTATACACACATATAAGTTTAATATAATACATTGGGTTTTAGCTGTAATGAGTAATTCAGAGTTGCTGCAGTTTTGTCATTGTAACTATGCATTTTTTTTAACACATTACCATTAGATTCCATTTTTTAACACATTAAACTATTAGATTTAATAGTTCAGACTAAGGGACTAGACCTTTGTCCAAACCAAACAGTCTCAAATATTGGCCCAAGGTTTATTTTGAAAGAAGAGCAAGAATACGGCACTGAATAATGAGCACAGTGATTATGCTCCCATTTCCTGGCTATTTCTTGCTCTTGGGATCTTCTAAACTGTCACAGTTTGCCGAATTAACAACCCTCAGCAGGATTCTCTTTCTTTATCTTCCAAGCTTCCCTTGCACTTTTTATACTTAAAAGGTAAAATAAAAATAAAATTCATTTAGCTCTACAATTATACCACTCTTGTGCATGAAGTCATCTTCTTTTGTTTCTTTTTAACCTGACAGCTGGTAAATATTGTTAATGATGCCTAGTGCTTACATTGAAAGACAGTTGTTACTGCTACTAATCCTACATCACACATGATTTCTAAGTGTCATGTTCACCCTCTGCCCCAAAAATTGTCTCTTCACCATGAAGTTAGTATTTTGATATATAACTGGTTTTTCTACCTTCAGTCAATCCTCTTTTTGTGCATAGTTAAAGTCAAAGAGAGGTTCTCACATAAATGATATCTGTTTCACACACTACACAAGAAATATTTCTATCGCATGAATAAAGTTGATCTTAATTTTTTTCTTTCAAATCTTATTCCAGTTTCTTGTAACTGCAGTGAAGAAGTTACCATTTACACCACTGATTGCTTACTTCAAGGAGTAACAAGAATTTCCATTCCATTTATGGATTAAGCACTCAATCCATAGAGGAGCAAAACTGAAAGGAAACAATGTATTTTTCTCCTATTAAGAGAATAAAAGCATAAACTTGTTGCATTTACGAAAAAATGTAGGACAAATCATGAGAGATTAAATTCAAAAAGGAGGAGAAACCCCACAGACTCTGAACACTATTAGAACTTTTGCTGACAGATGATACAAATATGGTCCTTTGACAATGTTATATACTTTTTTATATGAAGCAAAAATATGAGAAAATCTTATATTTTAGAGACAGCATAAATATTTGTATACCCAAGGCTTTATTTGAATCATCTAAGGAAAGCTTCTGCTAGCATACTTCCCATGGAACTATTAATGACTCAAATTTAAGGTCTGGTACACCTCAACATGTTTCTGACAGTCTCTCCTCTGTTTTGAAGAAAGGTTCTCACATTTGGTAAATAACTTTTCTTTCTGCTCTTATATTACCTTCATTCTTACTACCCTGTTTCCAGCTCTGGCTAATATTTACCTTAATTACCTACCATTTTTATAGGTGTTTTTAACATGGCAGATTATTTTTTGTGTGGATCTAGAAATTTTCACATCTCACCCCAGGTAATATTTATTTTTAACTTAATAAAATTAGACATCCCATATGTGTCATTCTATAGTCTTTTTCTATGGCCAGAGGACAAAGACATGATGACAATATGTTCTGACTTCTCTAGGCAAACGTTTAAGGGTAGATTTTTTGTCTCTGTTCAGTGAAGATAAGATCCTATCTTTGAGTAGATTAAATGCCTGAAGTTAAGGGTAGATGGATCCCACTTCATATGCTTTGTTCAATCTAAACAATGAACATTCTGTTTCTAGCAGATTATACCATTGTTACATGCCGACTGTATAAATATCACCACAGATGCAAAATTCAAGATACAAAAAAAGTTAAATTTTCTAATGCAGGATACTGCACCCTGCTCCTCTTATGGGTGGTTCCACATATCTCTCATAGAATGGAGAGGGATGAACACTGAAATATTACCAGTAGGCAGTGTTTCTTTACAGATGCAACACACAATTCTTTACAGTGCCTCAGCTGTGGCATAACCAAATCATAAAATTCAGCAGACTACATTTTCACCTGTACATTCTTACAGAAAATTAAGTTCAATAGTTCCTCATATGAAAAAAAGAAAAGAAAGAAAAACCCCCTGAAACAGACAACAAAACCAAAAATAAGGACTGAATTTGTCTGCCCCCATTTTACACGAAATATAAGGTCAAGATGAGTGAGAAAGGTGAGGTCATATTATCCAAGTGCCTTACTTATTGCTGGCTTTCCTGTGCAATATTTGAGACGTCCAGACTAAAAGTCTTTACAATAATTCTTCAAGACATTGCAGCACAATTAAATTTATAGTCTACTTTGGCATAAAAAATTTCACTGTTATCTATCTGTGGAGAGTATATTTTCCCCCCACCTGAAGCCCAAATTGGGAAGGCAACACTCATTAAAATAGTCATTAACAGTTCCCATTAATGGGCCTCTTCCCCAGCTACTGGCTCTGATCTTGGCTTTTTTCTGGTGGATGGCTAGCATCCTAGACAAGTCAGCTACAGGCTGGCTAGCAGAACTTACACATAAGCAAACTAACATACAGATGCAGGAAAAAAAATTAGGAATACAATTCTTACAAAGGTCTCGACATATAATCATGTTAGCGAGCAAGCAGCTTATACCTGATAAGACCCTTTGTTCTCCATTTCCCACACTTACTTCCCTTAATCCTCATGTTTTTCCCATGATCCCTCAGTTTCATTAATTATTCTGTAATAAATTTCACCGATTCACTCAATCTTCTTACAACATACCACAGAAAGTTTTTTAAATTCCCATAAAGCCCCCCACATATCACATAAGTTAGCTAACTCCCATAGGCCCCACAATTACCCTGACCTGCCACTTTCTTATCAGTTAGGCAAAGCTCTTCAAGGTGACCTTTGCAATGTTCCATCAGTCAAGGACCCCAGCACTCTACTGTTTATTAGGGTCACTGATATCTATGGATCCAGAGGATTTTCAGGTGTTGACTTTCATGTTTAATTACTATTAACCAGGTGTCAAATGGCTTATCCTTATAAACCAGTCCTCTCATACAAGACATCAAACTGGTGGAGAAGAATCATCATAACCACAGTACATTTTTACTCCAGTGATATGTACATGCTGTAGGATGAGGAAGTCTAACTCACCAGCCAAAACTTTTATTGAGAAGCCTAAGCAAGTAGAAAGAGCAGCTGTTTGGGACATGCCCTGTTCACACAGAGCTGTTGTAAAGCACTCAGTTGCTGGGGGATATTGTAGCTCCCAAAACTTCACCATAGCAACAGACCCTCACTGCGACAGAGCTTTTCACTGCCAAATGAAACATATGAAATTAAACCTAGCACAGTTCTTGCCACTTTCTAAATCTAAACCCTATCCATGAGAAATCAGCTGCAGTGATGTTCTTTAATAAAGTTCTCCAAATCTTTGGTATTTCTCCATTTTTCAGGACAGGATTTCTTATTGCGGGGCATGAGCTTTTGTCATTTATTAAAACTGTACTTTTTGGAAGTTGATTTGTTTGGCTTTGATTCAATATTATTTATTTGGTAAAGGTTGACATTTTGTGAATGTCATGACCACCTCAGAGAATACCACTCATATAGCTCTACTGAGTTAGCATTATGCCAAGTAGCATTGGTCTTGCAAGCATGGGAACATGGTTTCTATGGAAAAATGGAACATCCACTGTGTGTCCACTGAAATTGCGTAGGTGGCTGGTCTGCACAGAGCTTCTGTGAGCAGCTCCTGAAAACTATCTGATCCATTTAGGGTTTACTGAATGCAGCACAGAACATGACTGAGTACCTCAGAGGTTTTCCATTTATAGGCTTACTAAGATACAATAAGATCTAGTGTTTATAGCATGTTGCAATGAAAATACTGCTCTCTGAAACACGAACTCTAAGAGAAACTACCTATATTTAATAAAGATGAATGTTAAAAAGAAAAACATTCCTAAAACTTTTGCAGATATGTATTATGCAGACTACATTTTTGTTTGCAAACTACACCACCTCTTTTATCTACTTAGAAAATGCAGTTCTGTACAAAAAAGTACAGAAGTTTAAATAGTCATGAAAAAAATGGCACCAGAATGCTTCAAAAGAGGTTATTTGAAATGGGTAGGTTTTGTGCCAATGGCTCCTTTTTTACCTGCAGAGTTTGATGTCAGAAGCAGTTGAAGGCAATTTCTACTTTCAAAGAGTTTCATGAGTGGCTTCAATTTCTGAAACAGGTAGATATATAGACAATTAAATGTGATATAAACTCTATTTAAATAAAGCCATTTTTATGTGAGGGGGAAGAAAAGTTTCATCTTCACATCCCTCTGATTAGAGCTGAAATTTTCACTTAGATTCTAGATAATGAAGTCTCTAAGCTATGAAACCACAAATGTGAACTTTGAGGTGATTAAAGCCTTAGGCCTATTACTGTAGAAAATTACCTTATTTAGGAAACAAGAACAATTTGAGGCTAACAGACTTGGAAAAAGAATAGACAAAAGAGCTTTTGGAAACAAGAGTTTGTTTACAAGTATTTTTCTCATTACATAGTCTAAACAGTAATGGGTGCATTTGATTTAATTACTTTTAATTAAATTGCATTTAATTACATTTAATTGCAGTTAATTAGCATAGTAGTTTGCTATGCATTCCTACATAGTTTTAGTCTGATGCTTAGGTCCAGACCCACAAACCAACCAAATTCACAAATTCTTGTCTAGTCCAATTTTAGAGTAGTCTTCTAGAGTATTTTTATTAAAAGCTCAGTGTCAATGCTGGGTAGAAGCTTCAGTGTTTGCTGTGAAGTTCCTCAACTCACAAAAATACCTGCTTTTCTTAAGGTTTGGAACTACTGCCATTTTTGCAATGCTGATATCTTCAGCCTCTTTTGCAACTCTTCCTGGCCAGAACTCTTAAAGTAAACGATATTCTGGTTAAGGTCCAATGATCCTTACAAGCCCTGTCATAACATGTCCAGCACATGCTAATAGAAGCAAGTCCTACACAGAACAGAAAAGCTACAGATGTTTCTATCCAAAAACAGAGAAGTGTATTTTATGCCTTTCTTAATGAAAACTGAAGGTATAGTGTGAAGACATGCTTTTGAAGAGTTTAATTCTACACAATCATCAACTAGAGACACCTAAAAATTACTTACTTTTTCAAAGTCGTACAGGGATAAGTGAAAGCCAGAATTAGGCTTTTGTGAGCAAATAGTGATTTCTCACTTTTTTACTTCTAACAAAATAAAAATAATTACTAATCAGTAGTGATTAGCTATCTCTATTGTCCATGCAAGAATGTACCACTTTACCTGAAATTTTTCCCTTCCTCCTTTTCATCTCCCAATCCAAAAACAGCAGGTAAGGAATTCAGTATTATACTGGGAAGTTACCAGTTAGTCTAATACTTAGTTGTCTCTGACAGGTTACTGTTTGTTACTGTTTCAAGTATTTACATAAAAAATAGAGCTGTCAATATATGCACAATAAATCAAATTAATATGAAGATGTTTATACTACTACAAAAAAGCAATGGAATGTTTTTTTCCTAAAGCTTCCTTACCACATAATCTATACACACTTTAACATTTGAATGATATTCAAGCATAGGGAATAAATATGAGCATCATAACATCAAGACATAAAAATGGTGGAACCAATAGTAACAAAGAGACAACGCATAAGAATCAAATGACAGCAAAAGAGCTGCACAGATTAACTATGGAATTAAAAAAAAAAGAAAAACAAGTGAGACCACTTATATTTACAGTCTCCTTTACTTTAAAAACAAAAAATGAAACAATTTTAAATTTTACTTTTGTTTATCTGTGGACGTAGCAGTGACTGCACAATACTAGAGAGAGCTTGAAAAAAGTCTTTTCTTGGGGAAGTGTAATAAAACCTGTGTCCTGCATTATTTTGGTTTTGTAGATAATCACCTTGTAATCAGCTACATAACACTAAACACGACGCAAGTGGCAGGAAATTTTTACTCAACAGCAGAGACACCATTGGAATAAAGAGTTCTGAATTTACACTATTTTTGAACATTTGTACTAAATGCCTTTACATACCTTCAACAGCCTTTTTCAGAGTACTTTTATTTTAAAGAGTTTGAAAACCTCAGTAGCATTTGGATGGACTTCTCTTTTAGAATCTCTTCAAAATCCAAATTAATGTTATGTGGCAGCAAATATGCCATATTTTTTTACAGTCTAAAGAAGCACAGCAGCTAACAAAACTGTGTCGGAGTGTAGAACCCCATATATAAGCAGCCTTCTTACTGCAGTATTTTATTCAGTACAATATCCTACAAAGTTTTTTCACCTCACAAGGATATCCATTATTAATTAGCTTATAGCAATTTTCTTTGACAGCAGAATGTGTTGTGGAGCAAGTTGGTTTTAAATTAAATTATGCTTCCTCTAACAACCTTCAATATAGCCTAAAAAACATCCCAGTTTTTTAAGAAGTGAATGTGCAAGAAAACGGGAATAAAAATTAATCAGAATTAATTTTGCCTCTTTTTATATGCTGCATGTAGAGAGCTTCTGAAATATTCGTGAACAATCTGAACTCTACTGATAGAAAGTGCACAAAGAAAACTATGAAACTGTCTTATTTAAAAAAATCACAACTTCTTCCTATCAGATGAGCACAAATCTATAACTTTCCAGTTAACATTTCTAAACATCTAATTTTTCCCTTTACTGCTCTGATATATATACATAGTTTTAGGACAACTTCTAAAGATAGAATCATAATTTTTAACCAGGGTTTACATTTCAAGATGATTTACTCAAGAAGTATGTATTAGTTTTAATTCACTCATTTATTCCTCTTCCTTTGGAGATTTACCAAAAGATCTACAAATGTGGGTATTTTTATACTGCAATTGTTGCCTTTCATCACTTTAAAACAGAAACACAGAAAATTTCTGCCAATTAATTAGAATTTCAAAAAAACCCTGGGTATAGGATTGCAGCCATCTGAACACAGCTGGTGTAACACAGCTGTGTGATGTTAATTCAGCTTTCTTGAGAAAATAATTGTGAAGGTGTGAAAAATTATATGAGCTAAAAGAGTTAGAAATCATAAATTTAAAAGCACAGGAGAAGATTAATCATAAAATAGCAGTTATTAGGAGTTCAAAGACACAGGAGGAATAACAATAGCTGCAGTCCGTAAAATAGACAAGAAACAAACAAATAACTGGAAGATGGTAACTTGAAAACATTAAACATCAGCCTTTTTCAAGAAATACTTGACCATTCCCTACTGATGATGACCACCCAACCAGCAGAAACTCACTGTGTGCCTCCTTTGGGCTGGGGAACACATTAGATCATGTTACCATGTAGCGTTTCTATCCAAAAACAACTTGATAGCTAATATGTACAATAGAAGATACATAATTGCACTGTACACTGCAGAACTGAACAAATATTGCCTAAAATCTTTTTGTGTGCCAAAAAACTTACTCAACAGAAGTGATCCAGAGCAGATTTGTAAAATTGCTGCTGAAACTGTGCTGAAATAACATGACTTCTCAAACAGGAGAGCACCATAACCTTTGCTTCCTAGCAGTAATATTTTGACAAAAGACTGAAGAACATGGACATCAGTAAGCAAGGTCTGACATTTAGAGCTTACCCACTCAGAACAAGTGTCAGTCTTTCTTTCAAGCAAGCCAACTGATAGAAACGAGCGTATACGAAATATTCAGACAAGTACTGATCCCACAGAGTTTATGGAAAAAAAATAACACCCCAAACACCTTTGGTAAAGGCAGACAAAGTAAACAAAACATTGAGTCATCCAGGAGACCTGGCATGTTATACAGTATCAAAAAAACCCCAAGCTATATATATTTCTAATGTACATGCTTACTAGTTTTAACTTTGCAAGAGAGTTAATTTTTGCTTAAGTGACTCCTTCAAATTCTCCTTAAAATAATCTCACAAGCAGAGAGCTGAATAGGATTTCCCTCTTCAGATGTAAGTCCCAGCATAAGAAAAAACACTGCCAGAGGAGACAAAGAGACAGATTCTAATCCACACTACATTTCACCTTTGTTACATCAGCTTTAGTAACAGAATATCTACCCAACTCAGAATTATTTTGATTTGAGAGAAATAAGCTTTAAAGGAATTTAAGTTGCCCAGCTAGCTCTGCACAAGTATTTAAGATACATTTGTCAACACAACAGGGTATCAGTGCTCCAACTGTTCTGAAACATGCAAATGTCACTTGGGAGTTGTTACAAGGTCTGAAGAAGCCTTGTCTTCAAAACAAGTTACAAAAGCCCGAAGTTTCACCAGCTCCATGAGAACTGGATGAGCACGATATGCAGCATAAAGACTCATTTGCCTATTTTACTTTGAATGCTGAAATAATTAACGTAGCCAAGTAAAGGCTGATAACCAGAGTGCATATGTGCTCTTGAGAAAGAAAAGAGAACAGAGCAGCAGGCAACCTCCTGGTATGAATTTAGCAAATAAATAGGTCTGGGTGAATCTTGAAACTCTCTGGAAACAAAACCAGATCTTCAGTAAAATGACCCCTCTCATCAACATCCTCCAAATAAAATTAAGCCACTTTTTCAGAAAAATAGGAAAAATTTCTGGGGCACCAGGGGAAAGGGATGAGGGGGAAGAGGTGTGAAAGTGGAAAAGTCTATTTTTCTTTTTAATTTAACAACAATAATTTGATGGAAATGTTTTGACATCCCTGCCCTCTAATAATTTGGGATTTATCTTTCTTTATTTAATGAAGTAATCCCGAAAATGTTGCATAATATTTAAAGATTAGTTAAATATTTCCTATCTCCTGTTGTCTGTTGCTTTAGAACTCCTAGTTGTCAAGCTGTTCTTTACAACATCAAAGGACTGAGGAGAAATAATTCCATGCTACTTGTTGATTCTTAGCACACAATTGGTATCAGCTGCAAATAGCAATATCTGCCTTTTTAAACTGACAATATACTAATAATTTTAAAAATAAATAAATGAAATCACAGAAATACTAATGTTCAAAAGAAGCACATTCCCAAGAAGTCCAACTGAATTTAAAGGAAGGTTGCAAAAAGAAAGAATGAAAAATTAGTAAATAAGAGACTTATGGATGAGAAGCCACTTAAGCAATTCAGCTTTTTAAATCCAGGGTAAATATGCGAAAGGATGGCATTCAAGTCACATCTCTATCACTCTCAACGTTCACATTTTAAAGACTGAAATATCAGCCCTGACATATCTGCTGTAAACACCTAACTCTGCCCACAGTAAGAATTGTTAGATATATCAGCTACTACACCAAAGAAGTGTAATTAGCCAACCGTATCAGTAATAGTCATCAGAATTTGTAAACGTGAGCATCTTGTGGTTAACAGGACGAAAGAGTGGTCAGTGCCACAGACCTGTCTTACCCGTGAGACCCAGCTATCATTGGAAAAGAAAGAACAAATCACAGAGTGATAGTGAATTATCCTAACATTCAAAACAAGCCATCCAGCAAGCTTTTCATAAGTCACATTTTTACTGAGTCAACTGGAATTCTTGCCTATACAAGGGTTATTGCAACAAGTCTCTAATACATATTGCTGTGCATATGGAGAAACAAAATAGCACATTTCAAAAAATGTTTCCTTTAAATGGTGCTATTTAAGAATTGTCCAATTTGCAGCTGCAGATTTAAAGCATATGACCTGGTTTTCTCAGGGATTGTTCAGAGATTTAATTCATTCCCTTTATGAAATGTTTTTTCTTTAATTATGTTCACTGTCAAAAACACTTATTTTTTCTTCTTGATTAGCTAATTACTTCTTTCCATTGCCTGGTTACTATTTTGGAATGTGCTGTTATCCGTTTGTTTGCATATGCTTAATTTTTAGTTTTCAATAATCTTTCTGACATTTAGTTCTTTATCTTCCCCTTTCTTGCATGGAGTTGTTTGGAACATTTTCAGTCAGCTTATCAAAGCATTTGCTTGCAGAGATTTACTCTTTGTGTCCGCTCTTCTGTGTTGCCTTAATAATTCATGCTAAAAATGTTATTTAAGGAGCCTTGCAATTCTTCATTCTGAGTTTCTGAAGTGCTTCATAATAACTTCGTGTATCAAAGCTGCAAAGCACAGTCTGTTTAACCACAGTCATTGTTCTTGAAGTTCTGAAGAGCTGGGTATTATACTTACATTTGCAAAAATGTTTTCATGCACAGAATACTCAGTTCTTTGCTGTTTGATATAACTTTTTCACTGTTAAACTTTTGCAGTAAATTCTTATCTTGTGTAAGAGTTTCCACACACACTCTAAACAAAGTGTAGAACAGAATCACAGGAACACAAAATTATACAAAGAAGAAAACAGAAAACCAGAAGTATTTTAAATAAAGTCCTTCACTTTCAAAGCTGATAAGAGTGATAAATAGGAGACAAATGTAAACAGTGGAAAAAAAAATGCTACTAAAAGTGGAAAGTGAAGTATAAAGGAATGTGTGAAGAGTACTACAGAGAATAAAGTCTTAATTCCAGAAGTATCAAGATTAAAAAAAAAAAAAAAAAGTACAAAAATAGTAATATAATTTAGTTCTAAATTCAGAAATATTCAGCACATAAATTAAGGAGCTTCATGAAATGTTCATTGCATTTGATGTTGAAACAGTTGTGAAGTGTGTGGGATTGACTTAATCATGATTTTTGATGATTCAAGATGACAGATAAAGGAGTTGAGTCATAAAAGCTAGAATTCTGAAACCTACCTGAAAGGATGTTGCCATGGTGGAAAATAAAGTGTAAATGAACATTTGAAACACAAACTGCACAAATCTGAGACCAAGATCACCAGTCTACTCCTCATCAGCATGCCACATGACCATTTTCCAATACATATCAAAATCCTAATAAGAAATTATTTCATTTATGTACTTTTCAGTGTGGATGATGAGGAAGAACAATAAGGTTTATTACAAATGGGCCAACTATGGAGCACTAGTAGATGATACCTATAAAAATAAGCTTAAAAATGGAAGTTCTAGCAAATCATCTTAAATAAGATATAATTCAAGTGCTAGGTATCCTTTCTGAAGATAAAAAATGAAGTTTTTTGTTTCTCCCTTTTTGGGGGACCAGAAATATCAGCTTTTACATTTATTTGAAGTGAAATGCATTACACTTATGCTTGAATTTTTGATAGTTTTGATAGTTTATTTTATCCTTCCAATGAGCATTTCATCATAAAGAACGGAATTGGTGATCCTGAATCTTACCTTGAAGCTTTAGATAATCATTTAAACATTGCAAGTCCCCGATTTAAGAGTTGACTAAGAATATAGAAACTTGTAACAGGGGGAAAAAATCTTGTTTTTTCTAATATATGCTGTACCGCTGTGTATTGACTTCAGTCTATTTATTGCTGATAGATTGACAGCAAAGGGATAAAGGTATGTATTATTGAAACCACATCATCATTCTTAAGTCAGAACACTGAAGATATTAGAAAAGATTTCTCAGATAAGGATGAAATTATGAATCCATATGCTTTTTTCACACAATTAGTCAATCAGTACTGAATGAATTTGAAAGAAAGAGAAATTCCACATCAGCTGCAACCTTTGCCGTGATTCTTTCCTTAGCACAAGCAAAGGGATTTGGCTTGAGCCTGCTCAATGATGATTTGATGTCAATCACTTACTGAACTACACAGGATCTGACTGTAAGAAGTCACTTGTGATGAAGGAGAAAATCCTCAATTATGAATATATGTGATAAGAATAAATGTAGTAATACTATAACTATAAATATAAATATGTTTTTCTTTTCATAGGAATGACAATGCAACTTATGTCATGATGATTTGTGAGTACTAAAAATGTTATAGGTAAAAGCAACATTCAGGCTTAGGATGTCCTCTAAGGTTGGACCAGATGATCCTTGAGGTCCCTTCCAGCCTGGCATTCTATTATTCACAATATATTGTTATACATTTACATATACAGGCATTCAATATATAATCATAGCATATAAGAAAGAATGAAATATCCTCATACTTGTAATGGAATAGAATAAGATGAGGAAATAACACTGCAAAAGACAAGTCACTGTTACTGTAAGAGACTAAATTTCTTTGAAGACTAATAAGTGGGAAACTGTTCAACTCTGGAAATCCATGTAAAATGGAAAATTAGTTTAAAGAGGCCATGGTCAAGAGAGCTTACGGACAGAATAAGGGAAAGAAAATACTTTTAGCAGTATGGCATGACGATTATGCTCAAGTGGATGAAATGAGTGGAAGGATTAAGGGAGATAAGCATGAAGAGGAACCTGAAAGATGTTTTTCTTGTATACAGTTTTTAAAGAAGTATTTTTAAAGGAACTACAATTAGAGCTAATGTTCTCATAGCTGTGCTGTTGAATGCTTTTTCATTCTGGAAGTGCAATTTTTGAATATACGAATCACAGAGTATCTTAAAAGAATACTTTTGGCTACTGTGTATTTGAAAAACAGCTATGACAGTTGTTAAACAACAGCTATCTATCAGGAATGATATTCATCTACATTGTTGTTCATAGTAGTGAGTGTAATAATCATCTAACTTTACCAAACGGACTGAGTTCCCATTACCTGAGAGAATGACCATGAAATTCAAAGGTGCCCAGGTGGATTAAAGCATATTTTGTAGATACAAGTTCTGTCACTTAGATGAAGTCTTTGAATGCTAGTATATTCTCTTTTCTGTGAGAAGCTGGAATATGCTGATATTTTGACCCTTTCCAACCTGTGCATTAAAAACTGGCAGCCATTTCAATTTTTCCCATGTACTGATTCTCTATCCTATGAGGAACAGACAAACCATCATGTACTAAAAAATGAGATTTCATTGTGTTCTGTCTTTACACGAAACATTCTGTTCTCTCCCATTTTGCTACATTTAACATTCAGATATAAATGATTTATTTCCTGTTATAATTTTATTTTCATTGTTCATTCTTTTTCATCCCCCACAGTAATATATTACAATAAGAGAATATTAAAATATAAGAATTTTCCAGCGATATTAATAACTCATGAAAGGGCAAGTCCACAGGCAGTATAATAGTGGCTAATATCTTTTAAGGCATAGTAGAATTCTTCAATTTAATTGGTTAAAACATTACTGTCAAGCCTTTGATTGTATTAGCATAGATGCTGTGAGATACTAAGGACACCTAATTGCTACTAAGAAATTTAGACTGGCAGGATTCTTTTGTTGTCATGAGTACAAAATATGCCCTGCACATTTTACTGCATCAAGTGGCATCTGCATCCATATTCTCTTTTACATTAAAACATCTGGATGAGAGATTAATGCTACAGTCAATGAAGAAACCACGGAAGCAGATGAAAAGCAAAGAGTATCCAAACAAGAGAGAGGTCAGCGATATTCAAACAAAAGAGAAGTCAGAATGATCAGAAAGGTTGAAAGGAAACCTAACTCAAACATCCATATGCGGCCTGAGAAACATGCAGGAAGAACTAGAACTCCCCAGGAGGTCACGGAACTGTGAAATTGCTGGTGAGACAGCTCATAAGACTGGGGTGCAGTGAGGGACTAGAACAAAGAATGATGGGCAAGGAAAATGAGGAATGAGGGTTCCCTTTATGTGAAGGAGCAGCTTGGATATATGAAGACTTCTTGTGGGATGAACAACAAACTGGCTGAGAGCGTGTGAGTCCGGATCAGAGGAGAGGCTAATAAAGGCCGGCATTGTGGCAAAACCTTGATTTTGATAGTGCAACCCATTTGAGGGTACCAAGTAGAAGAAAGACATTGCTATCCCCAAGAGGTGTGTATGTTAATAGGAGCTGGAGCACTTACCTTGCAAAGACAGGCTGAGGGAGCTTGTCAAGTTCAGCCAGGAGATGGCTCTGAGAGAATCTAAAGACCCAACAGTGCCTGCAGGGAGACTACTACGAAGATCGAAGAAGGTCCTTCAATGGCACATAGGTCTCATGGAATGAGAGACAACAGACATAAACTGAAACAGCAAATGCTCAAAATTGATAGAAGAAAGAACTTTTTTGCTGTGAGAGCAGCCAAGCAGTGGAGAAGACTATCCAGTGAGGCTGTGAAGTCTCTGTCTTTGGAGGTATTCCAGGCTTACTGGATAAAGCCTGAACAACCTAAGAGCTGACCTCAAAGCCAACCTTACTTTGGTCAGGAAGTCAGAACAAAGATCTCTTGAGGTCCCTTCTGCCTTGAATTACACAGTGATTATATGAGTCTACCAAGAGGTTGTTGTCTGAATAGGTATGGCATTCAAGAAGTCAAGATCTGAAGCCACCATCTTTATTATAATCAAAGGTTTACTTAGTGAAGTCCTAAAGCTGTACACATGGCCATTGATAAGAACAAATGACTGTCTGTCACGAAATCAAGATAAGCGTTTCAAGTGGCCAGGATATAAGTCCTTCTGTCAGCTACAAAGTTATCACTTATTCACACATCTATGAGATCACACTGAATAACTACTTAAGCAGAAAAATGGGAAAACGTGTGGCCTCACCATCACTACCTTCCCCAGCTAAGAGTTGCATGATCCCCTTAAAACAGCACAGCAAAGGGAACTCTTCATACATATATGAATTACCTTTGCTCTCCTAGAAACTGCTTATGGACTGGTGTGTTGATAAGAACAGATTTACATAGCAAATCTTATAGTTCATCTTAATAGCTGACATTTTCTGCTATATCAAAACACTCTCGGGGGATAGCAAAAGAGGAAGATACTGCAAATCTAATGCTTCTTTGACTCATTTTGTAACAAAATCTGAGTCTTAGATGAGACACCCTGTCACATACCGTGTTTGCAAAATCATTTTTCCTGAAGAGCCCACATCTCCACAAAGAAAATGCAGTGGATTAGAAGTGACTTTAACTTACTTAAACACACAAGAGCTTTTTCTGGGTGAACATAACATTAGCTAAATGTGGAATAAAATTATGATGTCTGGACTACAGAGATTTAAAGTTATTCTAAGATAGTATATCAATTTCCCATACTGCTTTGCTAATCCTTATCTTGATTTTTTAAAGATTTATGCCAAACAAGGGTTTAGAACAGTCATTTTCAGATACAAGTTATAGTGCTACTTATCAAGGACATTCTCTCCCTATCTTTTTCTTAAAAAGAGCGGGTTAATCTGAATTTCTGTCATCATGTCAAATCTAAAATCTACAGTGTGTATTGAGAAATTCAATTACGTTTCAGCTCAGTGATGATTAAACAACTATATAATACACATCATATGTAAGATGGCAAAATCAGTGGAACTAGTCGTATAACACAGTGAGAAAACCTCTTTTATTATAGCAAAATTATCTCTAATTCAGCCTGGCTAGTTAAAATGCTCTACAGGTCTAAGAAATGCTGAAATGTGTGAAGCAAGCCTTTTTCAGTGTATTTGCCTTTTTAAAAATGATGGGTAGAGTTCAAGAAAGGGAGCACAACGGGTGCAACATAAAAACTCAAAAGAATTTCCCAAGAGAATCACTGAAGATATTTCTTTATTTGCCCTAGGCTAAAATTTATGGACTATGAGGAGTACTTTTGGGTGTTCTGTAAACGGTTTCTTTATTAAAGCTCTGAAATAACATTATAGTAGAACATTTTAGGACTATAAATATAAATATAAATATAAATATAAATATATAAATATCTACTGCTTGTTTCCATTTGAATCAGATCTTCAGTAAGTCTACAGCAGAGCTGAAGACCAGATCCAATCTACCTTTTTGAAATCCTCACGGACACATAGTGAAAGCCGTACTCCCCCCCCCTTTAGATAAGAGGAATATTTTTAAGGAGTGTTAAACTTTCAAGGTTTTATAATCACACAGTAACCTTGAAATGTTTTTCCCTCTAGGGTCCCTGACTGAAATACAGATTTCTCTGAAAGTCATGCGTGAGTTAATTAATACATTAACTTGCAATAATTTTAAAAGTAGGTACCCAGATTTCTGAGACAACCTAGATTCAATTTTATTTCTCTTAAAGCTAGACTAGACTACAGTCTGGTTATTGGTCTGTCCTTATTTCAAACATAACAAGGAAGGCCATAAAGTATTTTTAAAATCTCTTCCCATTTAAGAAATTCCTTTTATGCAATCAGTACTTTTACAACTGCAATGACAAGCAATTATAGCTGCCACAACATTTGACTCTCAACAGGAAAGAAACAAATCCATTTTTCTACTAATCCAGACTGGTTCCATCAGTGTGATCAGTAGTAGACTGAAAAGCACTTCCTGTATAACCATTTGCACATTTTTCATGCTATTCACTCCACAGGACCAAGCCCTCTTTCAGCAGCCTGTATAAATAGTGTGCAATTAAGTGGCAGCTGTTCAGATTT
Source organism: Falcunculus frontatus (assembly GCA_013398115.1). Classification (NCBI taxonomy): domain Eukaryota; kingdom Metazoa; phylum Chordata; class Aves; order Passeriformes; genus Falcunculus; species Falcunculus frontatus. The sequence continues at coordinate 2,828,794 of VZRV01008972.1, read as the reverse complement.
CACATTGTCCTTCTATTAAGTGTACAGGTTCACATTCAATACAGCAAAAAATATTCTCTTCTGAAGTCACAGACTCTCTTATAGTATCCGATCTGTGATATTGTTTTCCGCTACTGCATTTCAGAATTTCACAATAATAACAAGTGTGTGAGGTGTTTTTTATTATTTTCATATTCTGTTTAGAGAATTAATCTGCTCTATATCATCATCTATATTCAGATCAGGCTTTTCATTTATTTCAGTTTTATATTTGCATACTGAATATTTATGCTAGGGTATAGGCAGATACTTTAGGCACACTTTAAGGCACTGCCTCTGTCTTTTCCTTGCTTTGGGTTCAGTCCCTTAGCAATTCTGCTTGCCTCTGCCTGCCTGTCTCATATAACTGTGACAGAACAGGGAAGGAATACCTGTGTGTGAATGTGGATGTGTTTGTGTGTGTGCGTGTGTGTGGATGTGTGTGTACTGAGAGGAAGGAGGGAAAGGAGAAGTCTCGCTTGAGAGTCCTGCCCAGCATTTCATAAGAAATTCATGTCCTGTTCTCAAGGATAATAGTATAGAATCACAGAATCACCAAATCATAGAATCATACAAGTTGGAAAAGGCCTCTAAGATCACGAGGTTCGACCATTGTCCCAGCACTTGAAAGTCCACCACTAAACCATGTCCCTAAGTGCCATATCTACATATCTTTTAAACACCTCCCAGAATGGTGACTCAACCACTTCCCTGACAAACTTTTTCTCTTGGTTTAGAACAATTGTACGAAGTGGATACTCCAAAATTCATTATCTTCTCTTTTTGTTTTTAACCACTCCACTTTCACCAAGAAGGAGATGAATGCAAGAAGATATAAGTAAAAAAAATAGCAGTTTTCTAAAAGCAAAGCATCCACAACCGAGATAACAGTAATAACCACTAGATACAAAGGCGCCGAATCCCAGGGACTACCAGGCAACAAAGAAAACAAGATGGCGGAGAAGTCCCTCCCCCAGTATGGCGGCCTCCATAGAAAACCGTGTGGACCAGAAGGCAAAAACAATATGGTGGAGAAGCCCAGACCACGTGGTGGAGAGAGATAACAAAGGAAAAACAACACAAGCCTCAGCGATTACAAAACTCCCTCCTTCCCCAAAAAATAACCAAGAGGGACCAGGGACAGAACAAAAGCTGGAGAACTTTTTTTTTTCCCAAAAACAAGAGTCAGTGCTGCCAGCTGTCTCACCTGACAGGGGCTCTCCTGGTGGCAGCAGTTCTGGCAGCATTTGGGGTTACAAAATACTGTTTCACAGGAGTGTGGTAGTCAGCAGTAGTGGCTGGAACTGGGGTGACAGCTGAAAAACTCATGGAGACAGAAGCAGAGTTTGGTTTCCTGGTATAGCTGTCCTGAGTGCCAGCAGCAAAAAAGTCTGAAGGAAACCGCCTCCCTGGCTCCAGAAACAGGGTTGCCATGGTAAGAGTGACCAGAAGAGTGTTGCAAAATTTGCTTGCAGGCAGCTGGGATGTGGTGGTGCTGCTGCCTCCCCCAGCAAGTCATAGTAAACTTTTTTTCACTTGTATCTTTGGGCATTTGTCTCCTTACTGGTTAAAGGGAAGCAGGTAAAAACTATAAAGGGAGGTAACTCACCTTGGAGTTTCTGCCCCCTATAACTGTCTTAGACTAAGACACCTTTCCACAAAGAAATATTCCCCAATACTGAATCTAAACTTTCCCTGACACAAGGCCATTTGCTCTTGTCCTGTCACTTGTTACTTGGGAGAAGAGACTGACCCCCACCTGTCCACAGCATCCTTTCAGGTAGCTATAGAGAGGAATAAGGTCCCACCCAAGCCTCCTTTTCTCCAGGCTTTCCCACTACCCTCAGCTGCTCCTCATAAGATTTGTGCTCCAGACCCTTCACCTGCTTCATGGCCCTTCTCTGGATTTGCTCCAGCACCTCAATGACTTTTTTGTAGTGAAGGGCTCAGAACTGAACACAGGATTTGAGGTGCAGCCTCATCAGTGCCAAGTATAAGGGGACAATAATTTCCCAAGTTCTGCTGGCCACTATTTCTGGTACAAGCCAGGTTGTCTTTGACTCTTTTGGCCACCTGGGCACACTGCTGGCTTATGCTCAGCTGCCGTTGACCAACACCTCCAGGTCCTTTTCTGCTGAGCAGCTTTCCAGCCACTTTTCCTCACACCTGTAGCATTGTATGGGGCTACTGTGACCCCGGTGCAGCACCTGGCACTTGGCCATGTTGAATCTCCTATGACTGGACTCAGCCCATTGATCCAGCCTGTCCAGAGCCCTCTGCAGTCTTTCTACCCTCTAGTAGATCAATATTCCTGCCCAGCTTGGTGTTGTCTGCAAACTTGATGAAAATTGACTCAATTCCTTTGTCCAGATCATCCAGCTTGTACAGTAGAGATACTAGAGATAAGAACCTCCTTTGTTTGCTTCATTGCTGTTGAAGGATCATGCTGTGTATCAAATAACTATGAGAACTGTTCCATAAAAGAAGAATAATGTCATCAGTGTAGATGTATTCTGTATCATGACACATATACACGGGAACTAAATAAGGATCCAATAATGCTGACATGTCATGAAATATTATGGGCATTTAATATGTGAACAATAATAACACAGATTATTTGTGCGTGATTTTCTAACCTTTTAAAGAACAAACTGTAAAAGCCAGGAGTTTAGATGCATGGCACACAGTGCAGCAATGCTAATGATTGCACAGATTGTATAAAAGACTGATGTCTGTAGCCCCATAACACATACCTGTGGCATTTATTTCCTAATTCATATCACTAATAGGTTTTCTTTCTCTGCATAGACAATTTAGAATGGACACACATATCAATAAACACTCTGTAGAGGAACACTGAACCTCACTAGACCAGAGCTGTATTTTATGTCCTGGAGAACAGGTTGTACCAACTATTTTGCTTCTCTTTCACCTGACCCTGAAATATTCCTTTTTCTAGTGCCTATCTTTCTTTCAGGCCTCGCTTTCTTACTAAAGTTTCATGTTAGATCTAAAATCCTTTTTGTCACTTCAAGTTTTGCCTTACACCTTATCTCCAGCTCCCATTGAATCATGACCTACCTCTCTCTGAGGCCTCAGTTCCATGTATTTATTTTCTCCATATACCAAAGGCTTTGCTTTGTTACCTCTGCATCACAATCTTAGTGTTGATGGGCCACAGGGGAATGTTAGAACTGTACATTCAAAGTTTTAATTTTCCTATCTGATACCCTATATATCAGAGTAACAAAAATAACAGTTTTGAGAAAACTCCTATCCAGCTACTGCATCTGTCATATGGAGTATGTAAAATGCAAAAAAAAAAAAAATCCTGGATTTTCCTCTGAAAATAAGTTTTGACTGAAGAAATGCAATCTCTAGTTTTCCTGAACACATAATGTAATTATATAAATCAGGTATATTATTCAGATTAAAATAAAATAGGATTACTAAGAAGTTTTCAATTATTTTTTCCAAAGTATGTGGAATGTTTTCCCCCTTTTTAAACACAGGTTTTTTGTTTTTTTTTTTTTTTTACTTTAATGTGGTTCACAGGTATAAACCTTATTTTTCTGAAATTTGAAGGGATGTAATATCTGTAAATAGTATGAAAATATTTCAGTTTTCCAGGACTGAATATTTGAACAGAGGCACAATAAAATAAATAAAAATTTAGACACTGTCGAAGACATCTTGGAATGAGGGCTTCTACAACATAAGCCCACAGTACAGTTAATAATAAGCAAAGTATCTCAGCACATAAATTGAGGTTCCCTATAAATGTCATGATTTTAACTGAAAAACTAAAGGGCAAATTAAAAAGCTGTGTCTTTTTCGGTTGTAGTGGGAATTACACACATCATGAAAAGCACACCATCCAATATATCTCATGCCAATGTAACCAATTTATCTCATGCTAATGGCAGCAATAGAAAAAGTTAGTGCTCCTCACAATATTTTTCCTGGTTCCTTCTTCAGCTCACCCACCCAATCCTTCCTTTCTCCAGTTCTGCTGAACTCTCTAAAGCTACTCTGATTTAAGGGGACATTTCCAGCCCAGTGGTGTTTCTGCGAGTTTTTCACCAAAGGGACTCCTGTGAAGCATTCCCACACTCTGCCTTTCTGTATCTGCTGTATTGGGGATGGTTTGCAGCAGGCTTAAATTGGGAATGATTCTGGCACAAAAGCAACCAGGATCACCAGGATCGGTGAGCCACAGATCTGTCTTTTAGTGCAGCATCAAACTATTCTGATGTTAAATATGGCTCATTCAGAGCCAATTCATATCCAGCTGAAGTCAGCAGGAGTCTCACATGGATTTCAGTGATCTTCATTTAAAGCCCAGAGAAAGCAAAACCTTTTTTCCTTGTGTGAACAAGATAACAAAAATGGAAATGGTAATGATTGATTATGTAGGTCACTGTCAGTTCCGTGAGCTATGTGTAATGTATAATGTATTAGGCTAACCTTAAGGAAAAGTAGTTTGTGATGGGGAGTAGAGATGACTAAATTCTAGGTCCTGGAGTACTTGTTTTGTTTGTCTTGATGTGAATAGCTCTTGTGTTTCACTGGGTCTTGGTAGAACAGAGATAAATTTAGAAGCAAATTTTGCCTTAGATGCACTTCACTCACAGTGTCTATTGACTTAAATGAAAACTGATTTGACTTAGCTAGGGCAGAATTTTGTATGCACACTTTTGAATATTAGTAGAATATATATCCATATCCTAAGGTACTATGTTCACTTTTCTGATGTTGTTTTTAGTTGCCATTTGTTATTTTTAATGCTTTTAAAATAAATATGCATTCCCAGAAGCAAAATAAATTTTAAAATGCCTATTTTTACTGTTTTTTTATTTTTATATTAAGTATGCTGTGCATATTCTATAGTGGATGATTAGGCAAGGAAGGCTTGATTACTAGAACTTGTGTCTCTTGGAGTCATTAAGAATAAGGTCCAGAAGAACATCTTAGAAGTGCACTTCAAATGACTATCAAAGCATTAGACATAAATCACACAGAAATATATTTCTGTTGCATTCCTGAACAATATGATACTCAAAACAAACAACTAAGCGGAAACTGAAAAAAGCCTGGAGTTACTGTAGAGTTTAATTATTCACTTGGGTTTTTTTTTTGTTTTGGTTGTTGGGTTGTTGGATTTTTTTTTTTTTTAATCTGTTAATGGCACTGGGATGAAGTAAAGCACTGAGTGAGGAAAAAAGTCTTCCAAGCATTTAGTAAAACCTATGTCCTCTCCAGAGATGTTTGATCTATTTGTGATTGTACAATGAGCTGTTCCTTTGGCAAGAGCAGGTACACTAGGTGGTTCACACCACACAATTTATTTACAAGCTGCAACAGCTGCAACTCCATTTTTTTTCCTGAAAGATAGAGGGAATTCAGCCAAGTGTAACATAAATATGAAAGTCCGATGTGTCTGTGTCAGATACCATCCTCAAAGACAGTTCACTTGGAAAGAGTGAATTGAAATCTCCACGTATTATTTCACACTGAGAAAAATATAATAATGAAAACAGTGCATTTCAAGAGTAGAGGGTCTCATTATTTATTTATTTATTGTGAAATGTAGCAATTTAATATGCTAAACAATCTTTTGAAGAACATAAGTAAAATCTTTTGAACTTTTATTCCCTTGTCAAAGAATGCAGCCTTTCTGTCTTGCATGGTATCAGTTATCCAGTCAATAACATATTTTTAATGAAAAGCAAATTGTATATGACTGGGATTATTGAATATTTGTTTTATTTTCATAGTACTTGATTATCAAATATGTGTTTCCTCATGAACAGGCTGATTCCAAATGCACCACTAGGAGTTCTTGCATGTTAAGCTGTTTTGGCCAGTCATGTTGGGAAGAAACATGGCAAATTTTATTATCTCTCACAAGAGATATGCAAAAGTAGCACAGTTTCTTTATAACACTTTAGTAAATCCCATCTTAGAGCTAGAAATAGGAAATTGCTTTGGTTCCATTCAGTGCCCCATTCCTCAAATTAGGATTTTTCAAGATAAAGGATTTGGCAAGATTATCACTCATTAAGCAACTGCCAACATAACCAGAGCCATGAAATGCTCTTTCTGCAAAAAGTAATAGGATGGGCTCAGCTGTGCAGCCTCAGATTTCCCCCTTGACTTTTCCCTTGGCCAGCAGAATTCCGCAGTAGGGGTGTATCCAGCTTTCCTTTTTCCCCATAAAGAGTAGCCAATTTAGGAATCATCCTTAAAGTAAAATTTAAACAGTGTTAATCAATGCGTGGATTAGAGTTATGGAAGCAAATGTGATAAGTAATTAATTTATTTTAATTTAATTTTTTCTCTTTTGAATTGCTCAGTTAATGGGAAGAAGGTAACAGTGAGATTGTGAGGAGTGTTGAGAAGCATTTCAAGATTTCATCTCTTTTGTTGTTTACATAAAAAAAAGCAGACGTGTCATGTAAATATTCATGTTAATAAATGAAAATTAATTTAATAGAAATATTTAATAAAATTCTTTCAAATTATGACTATGTGGGAGAATATGCGTCTTGCAACTTTATCAAATATTCATGTAATCCCAGTTTACAGTAAAAAACATAATTAAAATTTGAAACAAATATTTGAAGAAAACATCTGGCAGCATTTCTGCAGCTCAAGTTATGTTTGATGATAATTGCATAGAGCAAGAGTAAGCTGATAAATGGAATATCCACAAGAGAGTGGGGAAAGATGCAGCAGAAGAAAGACAAAAGAAAATATGTCTGACGTGTCTATCCTACTTTCTGAAAGTTCTGCTTGCAAATTTCAGGTCATCAAATAAAAAAATTAATAATCAAGAGGTTCTGTTGATATTTATCAATGTTTTGTGTAAATTGAGTGTGAATGTAGCCATTTAAGTTTTGTAAATATTTTCCATTCTTTCTCCTTCATCATTTGGAGCCTATGTCATTCAGAATTAGTTTTATGTCAGCCAGTCATTCTCTATGCATATCTATGTAACTGAAGAATTTGTAGTATTTATGATCCAGCATCCGAAAAAAAGGCAAATACCTCCCCTAAAACAAACAAACAACAAAAAAAAAAAACCCCAAAGAAGATAGGTATTACTGCAGCATTAAAAGAAATAGTATTATAGAACCATTTATGTACCATATTTCATGTTTTTCTCACAGGCCTAGAGGTGAGGAGAGATTTAGTTCATGTAACTAGTGAAATCTCAGTTAAAAAAAGAAAAAAATTGGTTTCATAGATTTTGAAATTCAGAAAACCATAAATAAGGCTACAAACCATGGTGGGAGTCTATGCTGGCACAGACAGGCTCTTTGTGTCAACATCTCCCCATGGACCTGATCCCTCACATGGCACTGCTGGAGCAGGGAGTTTGGGGAGGCTCACTACCCATTGTTGTTCTGCCTGCCATGGAAAACAGAGCCCCGATGCTGGGGCAGAGGCTGAAAGTGAAACAGGACATTGTGGGGCAGAGAGGGACTGACAGTGAAAGCCAAGCCCTAAGGCATTTGGGGAGGTACTCTGACTGCTGATACCCAGCAATGGCCTTTCCCAGCCACTCTTCCCTCCTACTGACCACACAAGTCCATGACAGGTACAACACATGTTCCTTCAATGTCCCTTTCCTCTCCAAAGCTACAAAGGTCCCTTCCAGCATCATCATCTCTGCCTGTCATCCAATCTGCCACCCAGAGTGGGTCCTCAAGGGGAATCTCTCAAGGATGCATCCCCAGGCCCAGAAAGGTGCTTGGCAACTGGCATGCATCCTCTCCTCTCCAGCATACATTCTGTGTCAGTGGGTAGACATCAGCCCAGGTATCTATGGAAAAAGAAGCCAAAAGGATGGTCTTCTCACCCACAAAGAGGGTGCTCACTCTAGCTGGGCAAGGGGGCCGTGGCCCAGATGGCAGCTAGCTCTCTGTGTTCCGGGTCCACCTCAAACTTAGCTGTGATCAGGGAGTCAGGCATTTGGGGAGATGTTCCACCAAAGGGCCACCACTTTCTCTAATTACTACTTCCTAACTTAGCTTGTTGGCATAAGCCGGAGATGATACATTTATCACACAGCCTCAGGCTGATGTCTCTGATTTCCTCCCTACCAAAAGTCACTTACCTACTGTTACCTCGTCATTACTAGGCTAGATGGATGCTGATTTTTATGCCCATATATTAAATTAGATTTTCTCTTTTAAAAGCAGGTGATTTTTGCTTATTTATATATTTTTTTTAATTTTTCATGTATACACTCAGGAGGTAGACAAAATAAAGTTAGGCAAAATATACTTAGTTAAGTACAGCTTAACAATTTTCTCTTTTCAAAACTATCTGTCAAAGTCACAATATCAATTATTCTCAGGGAAGTAAGGCAGTGTTTTAAAAAGGACATTAGCCTTAATTCATATGAAGCATCTTGCTTCCAAAAATCACCAATAAATTTCTTTGCAGTAAATTGTTTTGTAGATCTGGAAAAAAATGCCACCATGAACATGTCCTTGTGCTGACATTTTATGTGTAGGTTAACCAAAAGAAATTTCCCTGCTTTGGTGCATTTTATTCCTACTTTGGAAAGAAGTCCCCCCAGACAATTACAGAAATTCACAATGAAATCCTTCCTTGACATGTAAGCTAACTGAAAATTCAAAAAGTATTAAATACCTGTAAATATTTTTGTTTCTGTTTGTTTCTATTTCTAGGTCAAACATTTGTATTTCAAGAATTGGATGCTATAGTGAAAAAACAAACCAGAACACTGTTTAATGCATACTCTGGTCTTGTAACAGCATGCAGAAAACTTACGGCCTCAGATAACGATGTTCTAAGGCAGTAGTGCTCAAATTATAGCTCTTGAGGGATCTGAATATGGCTCTCATGAAACCAATGCATCTCATTTGTGTTCCTTTTGCTGTATTTTAGACCTGGAGACAGAAGAACAATGATAATAGGAAAAAAAACCCTGTGCAAAAACACACCTGCAGGGGAATTCTGGAACAGCAGAGAACCACCTTGCAACCTTTTAATTAAGTGAAAGATGCAGGGGAAAAAAAGAGAGGCATGGAGTAGTAACTTCTCTGAATGGAAATGCATATGGGAGAACAAAAGAAAAAAAAGTACTCCTTTTCAGGTCTTAAAGCTCTCCTTGGCTCCTGACTAGGATATCCAGATTCCTGAAATAGAAAGTTCAACTGAGTCAAGCCAGCAGACCGTTTTAAAAACCCCAAACTTTTCTGGTTCAAAAACTGAGATTCCACTTATACATGGCTTTCTGTTTGTACAGTTGAAAGCCAACCTGAGCTTCAATTTCTATCCTAGCATTTTTTTCATTTTACATTTCTTCCAAATATGACTTCAAAGACTGACAAAAGAATAGAATGACAGAAATGTCCTCCCCCATGAGTGTACTTGGCTCGTTTTTAGTCCTGTCTTACAGACTTGAATTTCTATGACTCTATGAACCTTCAATACAGATTACATAATCTTTGAATACTTTATCGAGCCACATTTTTTTTTACAGAGGCAGAAAGATAATTCAGTGAGGTTCACAGAGGCTTGTTCTGAAGTCACTGCTACACCCCTTCTCCTGTGTCATCACTGACATTTCTAGATCCTTATGCACACAGACTTTCTAATGATTTAATTTTAAAACCCATTTCCATTTAAAACTGGAAAAAAATTCTAATACTTCCTATGAGTTCAAGAGGGATGAATAGAATTTAGAAAACACTATATGTGTTTGTTTTGTTAACTTTCCATGCATTTTTATCCTTTGTATTTGCTTTTCCCAAATATCTTGGCACATTTTTTGGACTGTCTGTTTTATCTTTGGAAACAGTGGTTTTGCGACTCGGTGTTATATCAGAAAGATTATTGTTTATAAAATACTGTATAACCACATACCAAATGCAGGATCGTACCTGTGGACAATGAAAAGAACTTTTAACGAATTGTTCTTGCTTATTTGCTCTGACAGTTTGAAGGGAGGTCCAGTCCCACAGAATACAGTGTGCTTCAGTGCTGTGTTGCATATAAAGGATGTCAGCAGTTGCTTAGAGCTAAGCACTTTGCCCCTGATGCAGTCAGACAGATATGCATGTGCTTAGCTTAATGTACAAGAGCAGCTAACCAGGGACACATGGTGAGGTCTGAGCGTTTGGCTCATTTCCTGGAGCACAGCACAAGAGAAGAAAGAGATGTTTAATGATCTTAAGGTCAGTCGACCTTTTGCTACAAATATACTGGCTTCAGAAAAATAAAAATCATAGAGATTTTTTATCTCTTATTGCTAAACCAAGGAAATACGAATTTTCTAAGCAAGCATACGAACAAGCAAACAAACACATGGAAAACAGAAGGAACCTTAGAAAAGTGTAGTCTTTTAACCTTGTATTCTGGCAATATTGAGTATGACTAATCATGTCAGGCCAGTTACACTCTGTGAACTGTTTGTAGGCAATTTCTAAACCAAAAATTATTTGAAAACCTTCAAATAACAAATGCACACCCTTTAAGATGCCAGCTTTTTTCTCCCACTGTTCTACTACTAGCTAGCAATGGAAATAGAGCATTGAAATAAGTTTGATTTAGGATAACTGATCTTGCGTTTGAAGGGGTTTTTTTGTTCATAAAATATATCAACATAAAATGTTCAGAAGTATAATTCAGATAATTTGTGATTAAAATCTATTAAAATATGCAAAATACAAGGCATGAGAAAAAGAAACTGTAAAGATGCTGGGTTTTTTTGAGAAAACTTACTCAATGCCTTCAGTGCATATAGACTGTCTAGATTCCCAGTAGTCTTGTGGTTACATGTGAATGATGTAAAAGGATGAAACAATATGGTATAAGTTATTATGCACAATTTGTGGTTTCCATATGTAAGGGCTACAAGGATCCTTGCCTTTCATGTGAGATCATTCAAAAGTTGTAGTTAGATTTTAGACTTACCAAAATCACATAGACAGTCCAGAGCTCCTGATGTCCATGTGGGTCCCATAAACATATCTGGTTGTACAAGGGATGGTGAAGTCGTCTGTCCTTTCATTCCTGTGAAAAGAAGTAAACTCAAAGGAATAGTGAGCTTGGACTTGGAAATTTTGATGGTTAGCCCAGCACTATCCCACAATGGAAGAAAAAACCTTTAACAGACCCAAAGTGTCTCCTGTATGTGACCAGCTTTTAGAGTTCCTTCTTGCCCGTGGCTTTCCAAGATAGGTAGAGTGAGCCTTTCTGCTGTCAGCCATACATAAGTTTTAGTGTGTGATTATTAGAAGATGGGAAAGGTGAGCAGAATACCTTTTTTTTTTTAATTATTATTATTATTATTATTATTTACTTTTATTTGTTTTATTTTTATTTATTTTTCATTTACTGCGTTTTTTCACATTAGAATATGAGAGTGTTCTCTCTGGAGATGAAAGATTAAGGTGTGCACAGCTGTGTGTGCAGCAGAAAATATTGCCCCATTCAGTCTTTAAATTCTCTGAACTGCAAAACCTGTATTTTTCTTAGCTCAGATTTTTACAGGATTTACATGCCAGACAAAAGGAAGAAAATTTTCAAGTCCGAAAGAAAAACAGGCAATAGTAGCAACACTACCCAGTCTTAAAGTTTTCTGAAATAGAGTATCATTCAGCAATTTCAAAGATCTACTGGGGGAAAAAATATAAAAAATAAATCATTTTAGAAATTAGAAAAAGTCCCATTTGTCCTATATGCATATTTATCTTGATTTTAAATTCTAAACAGAAACGCGCTCCACATAAATAAAACCCACTTTTTTTTCTTTATAAGCATGTCTGGGTACCTAATGTAGTAATTTAAATAAAATTATGATTTTTCTGTACTGGAATGCTTGGCCACACTTAAAAATTCTAATTTCATTTAAGACACAGATTTGTCCCCATAAAATGTACTTTTATAAACTGATAGACAGTTCAGAGAATGCCACATTTGGGGAATGACAACAAGAAATTGTATCTGTTCTCAATACAGAATCATAGGCTCAAGGGACTCAGTAGTCCACTCTGTCCACACCAAACACACACTGAAGATACACCTGAGCCTACACTTACTATGTCTCCCTGATCTTATGTGAGATATGGAGGAAGAAAATTTTTATCTTTACATTGGTGAAATTGTTTCATTCTATTCATTCCTCTCAAAGTTCATTTCTGGATGGATAATTACCTCTTCTGTAAAGGAAAATAAAATCTGCTGTGATGGTTATGCTAATAAACTCTAGAAATGCTCTGAAATTTGCAGTCACTGCCTTGGACTATAAAATGTCTGCAATGCAAGGCAGCTTAATGTTTTCTTTCAAGCCTCAGCAGTGTGAGAAAAAAGAAAGCTTTGGGGCTTCAACTAAATAATTTCATATTACAATAAGTGGTGGAAGGCAGTTTAGCAGTCAGGTATTTGAGGAATAAGCATTTATAGCTGCCTCCTGCTGCATGGTCAGCATTGTTTGCTGTTTTAGAGGTAGATCACTGCTTTACATGTTTGGTTTAGTTTACAGTTAAGTGTGATGCTTGTGCTTTGTTGCAGTGCTGAGATCTCCCTCATAATGCACCAATTCACAGGCTTTAAAAAGTGCCAGTAAACTATCATGTAGCTGTACTGGTATTTTTCTGTGTACAAATTCATTGTTGCTGCTGCTGTTTGTTGTTTTAAAATTGTGGTATTTTCCATCATTTTATCGACTTCTTATTGGGATTTTCAGAAGCCTCTCATCAAGTTAAGTAATGCAGAAATAAACCCATAAAACTGAAATTAAAGTCTAACACATTATTTTGCAAAAAAACCCACTGTTAAGTGGTGTATTAAGACTAAAGCAGAAGGCTTTGAACTGCAGCTTCAGTTTGCACCAAATTATCTTTAGTTACAGAGTCAAAATATTTTGTCAAAGACCCAATGATGTACGAATGAAAGATATTTTATTCTACAGTCTTCAGGTCACATGATTAAATAGAATTGAAGATAGCTCATTAAATGAAAACTGCTACCATTTACTTAGAATCATATCATTTAAACCTATGGCCAGAGTGGATTCTCCCCACTGAATGAGAAAGCATATAATTTCTACTCATTCCTTTCTTAATTTCTTTCTACCAAAACAATACTCTGTAGGGTGGAAGACAGTAGGACTTGTCCTTGTATTGTAACTTTAATTCCACTATTTTCATGACAGAAAAAAGTAGAACTGATCTGTATCACTGGTTAATTAAAAACTAAATTTCTTTGACTCGTGCTGTATCTTGCCACTTAAAAATTAATTATGGACAATAACAAATAGCAAAGTGTTCCTTTTCCAGAATAAGTTCCCCATTGGGATGCAATGAAAATGTTAATAATTAATCAAATAGTCTAACTTGGTATTATTTTTTGCTACCTCACTCATATACAAAACCCCACTGATGTTAGTTGACATTTTTTGTTTCATAAATATTTATATATAATTTCATTTTCCTTGTAAATTGCATTTTTTCACCCCAAAGGGAGAAAAAAACAATTTGTGTGTTAATTTTATCTCACTGGTTTTGTTCAGCTTCAGTAGTTCTGTATATAAAATAAGAGATTAGATAAAAAGGAATGCATGCAACCTGTGTTTTATAATTTAAAGAATAATAATTAGGCAATGTTGCTAATTTTGCAGCAATTCAGGTATATTGTTACCCCCCAGCATAAAATGAGAAGCAGGCAATTCAGTGTTCCTGTTCCCCCTATGGCCCAACATTAATACTAATTTTGTTTAGATTCTGCTGCCCCCTACAGAATAATTAAATATTTAGCATTTTACAAACCTGAGGGTTGGTGTCCATTATTTTTGAATCTTACCTGGACAAGTTAATGCACACTTTCCATGGAAGGAAGCAGAAATTTATTTGTTGTCATTACAAGTCTTTAATATGTTCTGCATGACCTGTCCAAAAAAAAAAAGAAAAAAAACAAAAAACAACCAAACTCACGACTTTGTGTGATATTGATAACATAATTTTTTTTTTAAAAAGTGATGTGCACTGTTATTGAACCACTGAAATAAGGTGAAACATATTTTACATCCTCCAAGAAAGCAGAAAGCAAGTTTACTAACCTTTGAATCTCAGGAAGGAAGCTAATTATGTACTTTATCAGCTGCTACCTGTATACTACTATTCTTTCCAGGCTCCACTATCTGTAACAAACAGCAGCAGTTAAATGCAATGATGCACTTCAGATTCTAATAGAAAACAGACTGTGAATAGGTGAGTGAGGAATAGAAAATACTCTAAATGTAAACTGTATATTTCTGATTACATTTCAAAAATACAACATGCTCTTTGAAAAGTAGTATTTGTACTCATTGATATTCCTAAAAAGTAGCTTTTTAAATAAAACACAAGACTTAGATTATGCTTCTGGTTGCAGACCTCTAAGTTGAATAGGAAAGTTTGTTCTCTATGGATATACGCCCTGGCTGTTTCGTATTGCACTGCATGTGTCCATCATTTAGGAGATTATGCATGAAGGAGAGGAAGCCAAGGAATCTTCCATCATATTCAGTCCTTGCAACTGTGTAGAGAAAGAAAATAAGCAGGAGATTTCATATGGCCTGGATTAGCTCCCTTCGGTGTTATCCAGAAACCAGGCATTAGAGGAAAGAGAGTGTCATAAATGTGCTTGAGTTTCTCTTAATAAATACTTCCCAGAATGCACAGCACAGAAACTCACATGTCCTTGGCTTACTGAGATTAGCAAGAAGTTAGGACACTGCACCAATAACATCCCTAAAACATCTTCATTTTTCTGAGCGTTTCCCCAAATGCACAAAGATACTTGAAGAGACAGGTACGGGTTATGCCTTCCAAGGCATTTGGTGAATGAATCACAGAGCACAAAGTTGTTTGAACATGGCTGGTTTTGCTTACAAAATAATTTTTTGTAGATATGTCAGCAAACCCAAGAAAACTTACAGGCATTTTGATGCCTTAGCTCCTTCACATCTTGGAAACAAATCCAATTTTTAGTGAAGACTTTACAAGAGTTGGCTGTAAATGGGCAATGAATCCATGAAGACAGACTCAAAAAACATTAATGGGTCATACTCTTTAAATAAACACAGTAAAAATGTCCTCAAAAAACCCCAAAGATCTTTCTCAGATGAAAGAAATGTTATTCTGATCATACCATTGGTGGTGACAACCTCTGCATCAGTAAATGCAATAAAGACAATCCTACCCATGTATTAAATAGCTTCTCCAGAGAAATTTTCTGGACAGGATTCCTTTCAAGCAATAAACTATTTGCTTTTGAAACATATTTCTGTATTTCCTCACCTGTATGTTTAAAAGATGAATGTATTTCCTAGAGATAGGAAAAAAGGAAACAGAAAGATGAAAAAGGCTTCAGAAAATAGGTGGGTTTTTTTCTTCCCAGAAAGAACAGAGACATTAAAGGCGGGTGAAAGGCCCCTGCAAAAGTACCTATTAAACATATTTTCCAACTTTCATCCATTTTTTTACTCTCTATAAGAATATGCCATTCACTCAAATGGTGCGTTTATTTCCTATGTATGACAGGAGCATATATGTTCACTGCTTCACAAAAAAACTATAATTTAACATACAACACCGGGCTATTAAAGCTAAAAGCTTTTAGAACAAATCACAAATCTGACACTTTTCTATGGTTTTAACTTGACTAGGTTGGGAGGAGGAACTGAATAAAGGAACAGCTTTGCAAGCTTCATCTAATACTTCAAATAGACTAAGTGCAGATTTTGTAGATTTAAATATTCACATTAATATTGATTTGCAGGAGTATCAGGGAAGAAAAACAACACCATTAAAATGATAGAGACATAATTCCAATTATAGTTGTTGGTAATGGAACTGCTGCATTACTAAAAGCTGCAGTCTTAGATTAGAGAGGTACAGCAGTGATTCAAACCCAGAAAGAAGATAAAAGAACAAGAAACATGTCATTGCTACAAAACCAGGACCAATAAAGAATGTAAAGCATTTAAACAGCAAGACCTTATTCCTCACAATAAAATTGTGCCACTATATGGAAGAACTCTCAAGCATTATCAAGCAAGATCTGAAAACCTGTAGACTCTGAACGAGTTCTGGATTCCAGTTTAGACTTTCAAGATTCTTTCTGTATTTTACATGTTTGATATTTAATTTAAATAATAAAGGGGTTGTTGTTATGGGAGCAGAGCATGGAAACCATGAACTTCCCTATGAGTTCTTTAACTACTATGGTACAATCAGGCTTGTGTTCCCCTTCACCTTTCTCCCTTACATTGTCTGATGTACTCAGGCCCGATCTGAGTCTTTTATTTGATACTACAATTCTGTAATATGACCCCAAAAGGTGGAAAGTGCTACCTAACCCAACTGACATCACAGCTTTCTCAGAGGAAAAAAACCCTGAATATTGGTCAAGAGACTCCTTAGCATATGGGCTCCTGTAGGTTTTATGTATGAATAATGTGGTCTTGCAATTCAGGTGATCTCATGGCTGGTGTGATCAGTTAAGAGGAAGGGAGATGAAGCGTGGGTGAAAGTCATCTTTGGAGTACAGATATAAATTCTTCGCAAAGACAGCTTTTCTTTATTACAGCATATATTCCCTCTTGTGTTTCTATCAAGGAGACAGTTTCATTGTGTTGATAGCACACAGCATTAATCCTCTGCGAAACATAGTGTTAAAACAATTTCCTTTTCCCTGACGCAATTCAGCATTTTAGTATTTCACTGGGAGACACAACCGAAGGAAATGATTTTGCTCTCCATCTGATGAAGAGTTGCAGAATTTTAGAATTCAATGTTCTTTTTCTAATGAGTGTGGCAAGGAATATTTTTTAGACAGCTTCAAAAGTATCCTTGAGATTGCCAGGTACCAAATAATATAGAATTTATACAGTTTTCTCTGAAACTCAGGATTATTTAAACTGGCTGTCTTAATCACATCAGAAAGTGATTCCTTAAACTTAAATGACCCTGACTCCGGCTTTGAAAGATCTATGAAACATTGATCACATTGTGTCATTCAGGCCTTGGCAGACACTTGCTATGTGTTAAGATCTGCCAGTGTCTCAAGTGTCTGCTTAGTGCTAGAAATAAAGGTGTACAGAAGAAAATTCCTCACATTTTCAGGTCTTAACTTCCTTCCATCTACAACCATTACCTATGCAAAAAAAGAATGAGGTTTTCATAGACTAGGGGCAAGCAAAGAAACAACCACAGAACTGGCTTTCTGTATGCAAGTTTACATATTTCTTTATAATTTTTGAATAACATTTTCTTTTAATTTAATTTTGTCCGTTTTGTTTACTTCACTGCCTTTTTTTTCCATCGTTATCTTGCCATTAGTACTTTGTTTCAATTACGTGGCTCATTTGTAGATCCTAGCATGCAAATTGTTATCTAACCTAAATATTTCATTAATGCTCATATTTGCTTTTTAACTTCCTTTGTGCAGCATTATCTTTCCTTAGACCAGTTATTTCCATGGTAGGATTGCATTCTTTTCTGGTGAGATATTTATAGAAATCATTCTATACAATGAAAGTACTTCTCTTTCTAATTTCTCTTTTCATATGTTAAAATGCATCAATTTAAAACACACAGCTAAGTATCCAAACATATTTTTAATTTAAGCTACAAGTCTCTATGTCTGCCTAACATATTTAACTACCTGATATATGGATACAACATTCTCTATATTTCATGGAATTCTATGCATTTGAAGTAACAGTGCCAACACCATAAGTGTAGTTAAACAACATTCACACAAGATGTTGACTACTTAACATGAATGATCTGAAAACCTGTTCCTCTCCTTCCATAATTCTGGTTTATAAAGTGAAACCCTAGGGTTTGGTGTGAGTGCAATAACATTAGAGATAAGATTTCCTTAACATAAAGGATTCTCTATGGCACGGTGCCGCAGTGAGGAATATACTTCCTTTTCTAGTCCCTTAATGCATCCAGTTGTGGTTCCTAATTTTAGCCAATCACTGCTCCACTGTATCATCTCTTATATTTAGTCGTGCAGTTTGACAGACAAGATGACCTTGATAACAAAACAAAATTATTCTCTGTTGAATTTGCATACAGCGTAAACCAGTGGTAGACATTGCATGGTTGCATTTAGTATATGTCAGTCCCCAGAACTTCCTGTCTTGTAAAGATACTGACCCACTAACCTTTTTACAAAGAAAAAACCCAACCAGTATTAAGCAGAAAAAAAGTGTTAGCCAATAAAGAGCACATACATCCATTCCTGCTGAAAGTAAAGATTCTTGTTCCTTGGACACACAAGAGAAGATAACACTCCTTGGTTGTCCAGTTCTGATCTGAGAAACAGGACAAGTGCTGGATGCTATTTGCCACTTGTCCTGTCAGCTTGCAGAGCTGTAGCATTGGCCTTCTCTGAACTTCCTTGAACAGTTGGGTCTATTTGGCTGTGCTTTAATAGTTCTCCATTACTTCAGTGACTTAATACAGTATTGCATTGAATTTTTTATTTTTCTCATAGAAGCCATGCTACCATGGTGAGATACAGAATGCAAGTGCGTATCATGTGATAAATATATCATTTTTGACTTCTTTATTTTAATTTTTAAAGAAATTAGGTGCACTCTACATCTTGTCACATGAGAACTGTTAAGCAACTTTTCCCTATAGATTTTTTCTATACTTTTTTAATCTACATCTCTTCTATCGCCCCTATTTTTTGTTTTCTATAGGGAAAATTCCTAGTCTAAAATAAATGTTCTTGTATATGCTGTATAAGCTTTTTATCAATAAATCATATATAATATACAAATGTGTACTTATTTTTTGTGATAGTTTGTGTTGCAGTATGCTATGGCCGACATCACAGCCAGCAAGACCAACTCCAGTGGTTTGACGCCCACGAAGCCTAGGAACCATGAGATTGCTGTGGAACTGTGTCGCAGGCAGATCCTGGGCCCATAATTGGCCACCACCTTCTCCTCCCCTTTTCCCCCATATATGGCTCCCCTTCTGGAAGCTTCTGTATTGTTCGAGCCCCCATTGCCCCCTGCTAATTTTCCCTGCCTCCCTGTATTTCTATTGGTCGTGTACCCCTTTCCCCGCCTTTGTAACGTCCCTTTTGCTGTTACACCATTGGTTGTTTGGTGTTTTCCCCACCCTTTCAGTAGGGATATAAAATCCCATGTCACAGCCATTTTTCCAGAGGTCTTTGTCCCTTTTGGGGTTTTCCTTTGACTTTCATTCCTTAGTAAACCGCCTCCTTTCTTATTAAGAACTCCTTCTGCCTCGTCCTTTCTCTTCCATGCACCTTCCACATCAGTGGGCAAGGTGAACCCGAGCTGGGACCTCGCCTGCCCTCCTGTGCCTGAGCAGTCTCCGTCTCCTCCTCTGATGCTGGTGGTTGCCCGATGCCTAGTGGTCATCGCTGGCCAGCAGACAGCGCCGCAGCAGCTTTGCTTAGTAAAAATTTGATTTTGATCATCTTCATTGCCCTTCCCTTTATTCTTTCTTCAGCCGTCTTTTTTCTTGTACGTTCTAACTACAACTACCCACCATTATCAAGAATACGAGTGGGTTTTTGATATCTGTTTATTTTTTCTTAAATTCTAAGACCCAATTTACGTCATGCAGCATTGCTGAAGGATTTTTCTACAGGATTTGATGTAGTCGTGGGTTTTTTTGTAAGATAGGATTTTTGTAAGAGGATTTCATGGTCATGGGTTACTTGTAAGATAGTTGATAATTTTTTACAGTGTGCTGATGTATATCATCAGGTAGGATTGTATTTCTCCTTGTACACTTGCTTTTATTTATGAACATTATATTTTTTGCATTTTAAAGTTTATTTCATTGCCCATCAGGCTCATGATCAGATATCTAAGATATTCACAGTCTGTGTCACTTTTGAATAGCTTTAATAATTCCTCAGCATCAACCAGTACTATCAGTCACTTGTCACACCTGATCTGGACAAATCATGAATACAGTGAACAACACGGGTACACTACAAACCCCTCTGGTATTCTTATCATTATCCTCCATCCACTGCAGGAGTTGATAATTTTTCCTGCTTTTTTTTCCAGTCTTTAATCAACTGTTTAACTGTGACAGGACTTTTCACTTTCCAAAAAAAAAAAAAAAAAGCCTGTAAAAAGCTTTTTGGAAGCTGATATATGTTGTTATGAGCCTTATTGACAAGTTCATTGACATCACTAAATACCTCTTCAAAACTTGCAGGTTGTGGCTTTATTCTACAAGAGCTGTATTGACTTTTCACCACAGTATCATACATTCACTTAATTCCATTCTTTGTTATAGTTCTGATTGCTCTGCTTGGTACAAAAGACAAATGCACTCAGACCAAAGTCTATTCATATGGAGGTTTTCTAAAAACCCTTGTGAAAATCACTTTGCATTTACTGTCTTCCTTTCCTGTGATAACATGGCTAAATAAAAATGTGAGACTTTACACCATAGCTACCACTATGGCAACTTCATACTAAACTTCAGAGTTTATGCTTAAAGATAACCTAGTCCTTGCTGGTGAGTCAAATTCCTTTGGTGAGGAATTGTATTTTGCACCACTTTTTTTTTCTGGGTTTTATTCCTTACTTTTTCTCCTTTTTGTTGCTATTATTATTTTTATTATTGTTTCTTGGTTGGCGGGTTTTTTCTTCAATTGAATTATTAAGGTGTTCTTATCTCAACCCACAGTTTTTTAGCATTTTCTTCTGATTCTCCTCCCCATCCCACCGGGGTTGGAGGGAAGAGTGAGCTTCAAGTTTTGTCATGAAGAGTAAACTTTTCTAGGAGGAATGTAGATAGAGCATAGAGCTCTCTGGTCCAAAACCCCTTGTCAAGCAGGGCCAGCTAGAACAGTTGCCCACGTCTGTGTCCACGTGACTTCTGAATACCCAACACAATTTCTGGACTTTCTCTCCCTGCCCTGTTGAGGGGGAGGAGTGATAGATTGGCTTGGTGGGCACTTGAGAGCTAGCCAGGTAAACCCACCACATTTAAATACTGAAACCAAAACCAGCCAAAATAACATACAAATTTCATCTAATGGCCTTATCTGGTCTTACCTATGTTGGTTATTTTCTCTTGCAGCTCCATTTATTTAAAGGAGTTGCTCATGGTACACTGTTCGCAACCATGTACTTCATGTGGTTTTGCTTCTTATGCTTGTAAAAAAGCAATTTGTGATCTCTCTGTGCTGATGGCCATGTCATGTTTTGCAGAAAAGCTGCAGAAGTGTTTTCTGTGGGAACCTTCAAATGTGTCCTCTTCTACATCTAGAAATAAAATGCCTCTTTGCTTTTGAAAAAGAGTGTATTTTACATGGGTAATGTAAAATCATAAGTGTGATTTATAAACTCATATGGGCTTTCTTCAGACTATACAGTCTGATTCTATGTAAGTGAGGCTGTAAAATACCACTTCTGTCTCTGTACTGTAACCAGTACTTCAGCATGGTTAGAATGTATTTCTAGAAAAGCATCACAAGCATATTTGATAAGAAATAAATGCAATGTACTATAACTCTGTAACAAGTTGAAAGGATTGGTGGTGGTGGGGTGTGTGCTCATTTTTGATGTTTTTATCATGTCCTCTACAGAAGAAATAACCCTGTTCTATTTTCTCTTCAATAAAACCACATGGATTTAAATTGAGACAGAGAGCAGCATCTACACAGCTAATACTGCCCTTGAAATAGTATATGAAATAACACTGAACAATGAAAGAGCATTGAACATTGAAATAAAATACGTCAAATAACTAATTTTGTCTCTCCTTCCTAATGACTCTGTTGCTGGAAAATAAAATTATGCCTGATAGCTGTGGCTGGACAGTGGTTTCCTGTATCTCATCATAATTTGTAAGTCATGTGTTCAGCCACTTGTCTGAAATGGTAGCTATCAGCAGTAGTAATTTGTGACTGAGAAATAATCTAGCATGGAGTTTAGCATGAAAGGTAGGAAGGTCCAACTGTAGAATGAGTTACAGTGGCTGGAAGCAGGAATGCCAGAGATAGAAGGATTCCATGTTGAAGGAATGAATTTTCCCTTGGTGATAAGAAACAGCTGCAGCATTGTCTTGCAGCTGACCTGGAATCTATGTGCTCAGGGGTCACCTTTAGGCAGCAGAGATAGGCTGGAGAATAGACTCATGGCTGGGCAGAGGTCCCTCATGGAACTGCTCAAAGGACTGGTGCAGATGAAAGTACATACAAGGTTTTGGCTTGTGACACATCTTTGTAGGCTCCTTATGGGACCACTTGTAGCAGTAAGACTCTACCCACTACGTTGTTTGTTATTTTATATTCATATTTAAGCACAAACATGTTCTATATCATCTGTACTACTCACTGTCCACTGGATCTGACTCCACAAGCATCACAGTAAAGACTGTACTCCTTAACAAAGCACCACCGGAAGAGTCTTGTCCTCAGACGAGTCCATGCGTTCTATGTAAGCGTCCTGTTCAGTGCAAGCAAAGCTGCTGCTGTGCAACCAGAGTGGCTGTCACCTAGTCTGAGAAAGAAATCCCTTATCCTGTGTACCTTCCTGGTAGCTTTTCAGATTACAGTTACCAACGGGAATGGAACACCTTAGAACGTTGCTGAAAAAAAGGGGGCTTTAAGTCAAAAAAAGCCTAGTTTTAAGTTGTACATGTGAATGCCTTTGTCACTTTAGCTTTCTCAGTTGGTTGGGTAGCTATACTTTTTTTTTTTTATATTTGCTCAGGTCTGTGTTAAAATGACTTCATATCTGTTCAAACAATGAAGACAAATGGCTTTATTTTATGCCTGGAATCTTCTTAAACAGTGTCTCTAAAACTAGATTGAGGAAACACTTCATTAAATATTGTGCATTCACAAACTTCTTAAACAGTAGCATCTGACTGATACATGTAAAATGAGATACAGTCATTCGTGCAGGCAGATTTGCACAGAAAATTATGTGCATGACAACAGACACAGCTACTGGCGTAGCCTTCCTTGATTAATAAGATGTAGTAGATACAGTTGTGTAGCAAGACAGGTCTGAAATGCAGCTAAAATGGCTTATTATTAAGCATTCATCTATGTGACTGTGATCTCTGCTTCTCTAAGCAGTTCTGTTGGACAGTCACAGTTCCCAGGTGCACCAGTGTGAGAGACAGAGACTTCTTCTTTTAACCCCACAGGTCTTTTTTATTTAATTGTTTCCTTTATAGAACTCAAGTAACCAGGATGATGTCGTGCCTGAGGTTTTGGAGTAGGCACATACAACATTATTATAGCTTTTGTCATATGTAAAATTGGTACACCAGCAAAACTCTTCTGCTGTCCTGTCAGTAAGTGCAACAATAATTATTTGCCCACAAATGACATCCTTTGCTATTGAAGTGACTAGAGATCTGGTTGCAATAGTGATTCTTCTGGGAACAGGGCTAACTGGCTGCTCTTCACAGTTTTCATATCCGTCAGAAAAAAAATCCAGACCAGATCATTAGCCTTATCTAAATATACCCTAAAATCTGACATTTAAGAGTTTAAATTCTCATTAAAAGCTACAGGAAGATAATAAAAATTGAAATTAGACAGTACTGTCAGCACACTACTTCTTTGCAAGAAAGTAATCTCAAGGTTGAATAACGATGGGATGAGTTTATGTTAAAAAAAATAAACTCGTGTAGCCCTGGGAAAAAAATCCAGAGAGTAGCGGAGCATTATTTTCCATTGCCTCACACAGTCACCAAAGGCCAAATATAGCGTTAAAATCCCACATTGTCCAGTGTACTGGGTCTGGCTGAAACAGAGTTAGTTTTCCTCATAGCAGCCCTCACAGTGCTGTGTCGCTAGAGAGCAGAGACCGGGTAATAAAGCGACACGGGCGATCCGATATGAGAATCAGTCGACAACTTTATTTACAGAACTCTCTCATTTATACCTTAGCCCATACACCGACATGCAGGTTATTGGTTCACTGACCAGCCACCCCCCAGAGGCATTGGCTGAATCCAATACACCTACTTCAGAGAAGTTTTCTCTTTGTTATGAGAAACAGTATCATGGTTTACATATTCTTCCAATTGTTTTCCTTTAGCGTCTGTGAGAAAGCAAGGCTTTCACACAGACACTGTTAGAAACTGAGAAATCTCTCTGCAGCCAGGCTTTTAGCATCCACAGTGCTGTGCTGTGCACTGGGAGCTAGAAAGGTGCTGATAACACACCGGTCTTTTGGCTACTGTTGAGCAGCACTGTCACAGCATCAGAGCTGTCTCGCTGACATCTCTCCTCCCCAACAGTAGGCTTAGGGGGGGGCAAAATCTTGGGATGGGACACAGCTTGAACAGCTGACCCAAACTGACCAAAGATATCTGCTCAGATATAAAAGCTAAGAAAAAGGAGGAGGAAGGCTGGGGCAGGACATTCGTTATTTACATTTGTCTTCCAGAGCAGCCACTACACTTGCTGAAGCCCCATTTCCTGGGAAGTGGATGATCATTGCTTGCTCACAGGAAGTAGAGAATAAAATATTTAGGGTTTTTTATCTTTGCTTGCACGTGCGATACCTTTTGCTTTTGTTTTAGTAAACTGCCTTATCTCAACCTATAAGTTTTTTTACGTCTTATTTTCTCTCCCCTGTCCAACTGTGAAGGAAAGTGATAGAGTGGCTTCGTGGGCACCTGGCATCCAGCCAAGGTTAACCCACCATGTCCATCTATAGACAACCATGCATGCTTTTGTTTAAAAGAGAATCAGACACTTAAAACTTCTCGCCTTTATGACCAGTGAAAAAATCCCATTCCACTGAGCATTTCACTGTGAAGGTTTAAGATTTCCACAACAACTGCTTGAAAAAATAATCTCACCATCATTCAGGAATCAACGTCTTCCATCAAATTAGAATGCTGTTGACTATTTGGGTTCTTATATTTAATTATTTTATACTCCAGACTTGCTGACTAGTGGTCACAGATACTGAGTGGATTTCATCTCAGGTAATTAGGTGTTTGCTGTGTAGGTATCCACATCAAGACATTGTAAACTTATTTTGTATTCAACAAGGAAAAACAAGCAATCCTAGGCCATTAATCTTTTGAATTATTTTAGTTGTCTGTTTTAGATCAAGGTGAATCAAGCCAACAAAGTGCCTACTGACTGTGCTGACTGGCCGGAAAGAGAGGCCAAGTGAAGCCCCCATTTGGTAGATTAATAATGCCTTCTGAGAGACATGGTGTGATAGCACAGGATCCATGTTCAATGTTTCATGCATGGCATCATAGTAAAATAACAGACTTAGAATAAAAGTGTTCAAAGGCAGCATGTGTGTGAGAAGTGAGCACTGTAATTGCAGCCAAAATTTGTATCTTGGGATGAGGGAAAGTCAGAAAAAGAATAGAAGGAAAGATGAAATAGTCATGTCAAAGAAGTGAGTTGATGCAAATGGCAAAGTAGCAATCAGTATGCACAGCTGTGATCCCACTCAGATGTTGTGAATAGAATACAGACTGCTTTGGTCTTATTAATGTTGTACAATCACCAACCACCCGAAGTGCCAGCTTGTGAAAGTAGAATGGCTGAAATATAGGAAAGAAATGTATCAAAATGGAAGGCAGAGGCATAAGTTTATAGCAGCTTATAGTGACAGTTTCTGGGGTTGACATCATCATTTATGCCTTTTTTTGATCTGGTTGGCAGCTTTCATAGCTGTTTTGCAAGAGGCACTTGAATTGCCTATTAAGAACTTTTAATCTATTTATTTATTTATTCTGAAAAGCATACTCATGCATGCATCATCAGTCATCTTCTATGAACTGTCAGCTGTGGATCCTGAGCTGAGCAGCTGACTCATACTGACAAGGAACACACGGATTGTATTATTGTTAAGTGTTCTTACTGATGTTATTAGTGTCATAGGAACAGAGTGGGCAGACTGAACTTAGGGTGTTTGTACCTTAAAGTGAAAGCTGAGTCATGTAGACATTCCGTATCTGCAACTTAAAAAGAAGCCTTTGGTCAAGGGAGATGTAAAAACAGTAGTTTTGTGATTGTTATTGTGACAATTTGTTGATTCTAAAAGCCATAACTAGGGGCATATAACAATGAGTCAGAAGGAGCAAAAGCATGAGGTAGCTTTACGGTGTCAGCTGAACTCTGTAAAAACTCTAGGTCTTGCAACATATGTAGGACTGCTGGAATAGTTGAGAAGCAGTAGATGCCTCCACCATATCATTTTAGTCTGTACTTCTTGGTCTGTTCTAAACTTGCCCACCTCTGTTATGTACCTCTGACTTTTGATAGTGATATGTGATGCTGGCAAGAAGAAGACATCCTAAAATGGAACTTGGTGAGGTTGTACAAATCCCAGATGAATATAAAAAAACCAGAGTTGAGGGTCCTGGCAGACAATGAGCTGAACGTGAGCCAGCTGCTAAGGATCTGGTGAATCTCACAAAAACCCTGATATGTAACCATACTGGGTTAATAACAAGAGTACAACAAAAAGTTGAGGGAAGTGATTTTTCCTTGAACTTTTGTGTCTCACAATACCAGGCAAGCTGGAGCTGATCCTTGTGATGATTAGAGAGTGGAGCAAACAATACATAGTTTGAGACCGAATGAAATTGGTCTCTTTGCCCTGGAGAAAAGAAGTCTGATGGAGGGCTTACGGCAGACTTTCGTTAAAGGGAGACAGTAGAGGAGATGGAGCCAGACTTGCCCCAGCAGCGCACAATGAGTGGCAAGATACAGCAGCCACAGCTTTCAGGAAGGGAAGTTCTGATTGGACAAAATAAAAAGATACTTTTTGCTCAGAGAGTGTTTAAGTACTTAAGCAAGTTATGCAGAATGGCTGTAGAAAAAGCACTCTCAGAGATATTCAGAACTTGACAGAACAAGACTCAGAGAAACCTGGTTTCTTCTAAACTTGATTTAACTTAGAAACTAGCACTGCTTTGAACAGCAAGTTGTCCTGAATGATCTCCAGGGTTCCATTCCAAACATCCTTTCTTTTTACGATGCTTTGCTGCCTTTTAGCGCTGGAATTAAAGAACTCTCCCTCTGACAGCTGTTGCCATTAATATTTACATGAATCCTGCAGGAGTTCTTGGCCAGCTACCTTCATCATCGGGCTGCTGAAATCAGTCACGTGGACCACTGGTGACTAGAATACACTGGAACAGACAGATATAATATAATGCAAATTAGAGGAAATGATGAAAATTACTTGTGTCCTGTATTAGTTTTGGGGAAATAAATCATCCGCGTCACGCTAGCTATTCACTAAAAACATCTGTTCAGTAGAAACTAAAAGCAGCTAAGATTTTTTTACTTAATTAAAAGAAATAAAGATCATTGAGAGTCTGACACTAAGGCACTAGATCCTCCCATAATCTGGCCTGTACCTATTTTATTTATTCTGGTTTTCACAGCAAGGTTAAAGTAACATTACTTTTAACTTGCTCAGTTAAGAATTATTTCTAAGAGAAGTTTTCTATCTGCAGAGATTCATGATGTCTTAATGAACTCAGTAAATAACCTCACTCAATATATAATGGTCCGAGTATCAGAATTATGGGTTGTTGACTGCCTTGATAATGAGATGGGGTTTTGTTCCAAATGTCAAATGTATATATTCTGCCTTTTCACCACATTTATCCATAAGTGCTATACACCCTGAATTTCACAAACTGTCAGGCATATTTATTGTGGGAGTGTAGCTTTCTGCTTCCAGTTCCCTTTTCATTTAGAATTGCTAATTAGTTACCTCACAGTTTAAGATGATATGGCATAGACTGCAAATTATTTCAGGGTAGTTATAAGCTAGATGAAGAGCAGCTGAAAAACAGGTGTCTGCCTTATGATTGGATGCTGTGTTAGAAATGGAGAGAAAGTAATGATTGCTTAAGAGGGAAGTTGGATAGATATCTTTGCCTCAACATGTAAGTGCTCACAGTATGTTTGACATTTTATGGAGTAAGTATGAACACCACCTCATTTCAGAGGTTTTAATGGCAAAATTAGAATAATATGTCAGTGAAAGAGTAGGATACTAGATGAGGATTTGCATTGAAAAGTGTACAGAAGATGTCCTTTATACTGTTTAAAATTTGTGCACTGTGGGAGAAGCAGAGGTCTGAATTACATGGTCAATTTTCATCCCAGTCTTGAAGATGAATTATGTCCAAATGGATAGTAATTCATTATGCTATGCTTTTCTGTTGTTTTCATGTGCAGATTTAATCAGTTTAAAATGTGCTATGCTTAGCAATATGGATTAAAGCTCTTCCCTCTAGGACAAACTATACTTTCCTCCAAGTCAAGAAAACCTTAAACTTCTGATGAGCAAAATCCTTTGGCATCAAATAATTTCACAAAGATTTAGCTTTTTGTTAAGGTGTTACGTATTAAGGCCAAGGAGAATTTGCTGGTTTTTGAATATCATTCCCTTGACTGCAATGACTCCCCAAAGCCTTGTTGGGAAACATTCCTGAAAAATACACCCAATCAAGTTTTACATGCACATGTTCAAAGACAAGTCCCTGTGAAAATAAAAAGGATAAGCAGGAACTTGTAACCCTCATTGAACTATTTTAGTCACCTCTAAAATTAGCCAGCATTAAATAGCATAAAACAACTTTTTCTCTGGTCAATTATGACTCCTTGAAATTTCCCAGATATAAAAAAAACAGGCTAACACAAATCCAGAACCAACAAGAAAACAAAAAATGATGTAATAATTTGAACATGCTGCAACTTCACAGCTTTTGTGAGTGCAAAACACAAAACTGCTGATTTTGCAGGCTGCATCCGCCCTTTCTGTTCTTACAGAACATTGCTAAGGAAGGAGAGAGCATGGAAAGCACATAAGGCTGGAAGTTCAGCTGAAATTGGACTGCTCTGAAAGCCACAGGAGGTCTGGCTTGAAAAGCACATTTCTATGACATTTTCAGTATTGAATGAGTCAGTTTGCCTTTTCATTCTGAGTAAAGTATTATTTTTCTAGAAAACAAAAAAACACATAAAAATTCAATTTCATCATCACTTCTTGCAAAACATATTTAGAACTCTGTGCCAGAGAAAAGTGGTTTTAGTAACACCTTTGAACATCATAGTATTGATGGGAATTGATAGAATCAAAATTATCTCCTAGCAAGGAAATCTTGGCGCACAAATTCAGAAAGCAAGCATGAATTTTAGCCATTCTAAAAGACTGAAGAGGGAGTTACTATTATTTCCTAGTATGGGCAGATTATTCAAAGTACCTATGGAAAGAGTAATTTTTCCAACTCTGAGCTATAACTTTATAGAATCAGTTTTTCCTTATTAAGAAATAAAACTGTTGTAGGAGAGCTCTTGACAAGGCATGAGACAGTCATTTATACAAGGCAATGAGATAAGATGAGACCTTTCCTCTATGCTGGCAAAACTTGCTAGAACAAAGAATTGTCAATTTGTATCTTGCAGTCTGCCATATAATGTGATATGTACCTAATTCAGTTTCACGCTTCAGTACTTTGAATAAGATAACATTTGAGATTATGACATCTAAGTAGAGATATCTTCATCATGATATCTTTAGGTCCTGTGCATGTCCATACAATAGGAATGTGGGACTTGATTCAGTTTACTAAAGGGAACATTGGGGGTGCCCCACAATATTTCATCCAGATTCTAACTGCCACTCTAGAATATTGTGGGTGCCCTGTAGGTCTTGTGTCAGACCTAATAGTCACGTGGGAAGGTCTCAGAAAGCTTCACATGCTTGTTAGACAGCTGAATTTGAAGCCACAAGGGAGGCTAAGGTGGACAGCTAGAGCACAGGCACAAGTTATAATGCCCCAAAGTATCACATAATAAATTATATACAGAAAACTCTTGTCTTTTTAAAGTGACAGCTGGAGACCTATGAGAATGTCTTAGGACATCATTAATCGTCCTAAGTCATATGTGTGGGCACCTGAATAGATTCCTCAGTGCCAATGTAAGCTATAGATTTATGCAAGTGTCATATTTTAACCCCAGATGGCAATTAAGGACCATACAGCTACTCACTCATTCCTCCCCCTACCCTCCTCCTGTGGGCTGAGAAGAAGACTAGGAAAAAGGTGAAACCCGTGAGTAGCATATAATGATAATGACGATCATGATGATGATGATAGTAATAATAACAAAAAGATAACAAAGAGAGAGAAAGGGGAATAAACCCCCAAGGAAAACAGGTGTCTCACAATACAGTTGCTCACTATCTGCTGACTGATGCCCACCCTATTCCCAAGCAGAGATTGGCCCCTCCTGGACAACTCCCCGCAGTTTATATACTGAGAACGTGGTATGGAATATCCCTTTGGTCAGTTTGAGTCACCTGTCCTGGCTATGATCCCTCCTGGTTTCATGTGCACCTTCTCGCTGGCTGAGCATGAGAAAATGAAAAGTCCTTGATTAAAGAAAGCACTATTTAGCAACTACTAAAACATCATTGTGTTATCAATACTACAATTCACTATCAATTCACTACAATTCAAAACACAGGTGCTAGAAATAAGATAAATTCGCAACCAAAACCAGGACAGCAAGATACAGACATCAACAAATTTTGCAAACTCATTCTTCTAAAAGATTGCTGTCTAAAGATACATTCTCAATACTAAAAACCGCCTCTTCGGGGTCCTGATAAATATCTGCTAATTTTGATTATTTTTTACCACATCTTAGAGCACTTAACTTTGCAAAATATATATGTATTAGGGTTTCACATAAGAAGTAAAAAGAAGAATATTTGATAAATGTGTACTGGTTCCATATAAATATCATAGATTATCACTTAAACTGTGGTCACGGTTTCATAGCGTTTAATGGTATTTCGTCAGTTAAAACAGACATCAGTGAGTAAAACCATGGCATTTGCTGAGACTTTTTTGTTCCCTTCTGTTAGCATATTAAATAATTTTGGCCGACAAACTAAAATTACAGTATAACTTTTGCCTTTATCATAACATTTTGTTTGAGCAACAACCTTAATCATGTTCACTCTTAATTACAATTTCTTTAAGACATATTAATAAATTGTAACAGTTGGAAGTTCTCATAATTTATTGATAGATAATACTTTCTCTTTTCTAGTCCCTCCTCTAAATGACTGAAGAGATCTGAAAGTGGCAGTCTCCAAGAGTTCGAGATAAATTAATATTAACAAACTTGACAGAGCAGTCTCAATAAGAACTGATCTGTCAGAATTCACCCTTCTTTATGTATAATTTTCTCTATCAAATCCATTATTTGCTTACTTAACAATTTATTTGAAAATGTAATGATTGAATAGGAAGACTTCCAAATAGTTTCTGAAAACTGATTGAAGAATAGAGGAACAGAAACAGATGGAATATATAATTGTTCAAAATCGTTGTATGTTGTTGCTAAAAATTAGAAACAACTCACCATGGAAAAGACAGTAACTCAAGCAGGTAACAAACATACCATACTTACTCCCCAGAACATCATTATATATACAGTTCTGGTTTGGTTTGAGTCATTGGGTTTTTTTCTTCTTTTTTTTCTTTTTTTTTTCCCTCTAGTCTTTCCATCTGCTGCTTGGTCACATTCGAAACAGCGTATAAATAAATATATAAATAATTGCTGTTGTTCAATTGGTCTAAATTTTTAATTTCCACAGTATGACTCTAGTGAACTACTACTTTTTGTGGATTTAACAGTGGAATGATTGTTGAAATGGTGCAGTAAAAGGGGTTTTTTTTGTTTTGTTTAACTTTTTAAATAACATCTTTAAAGCAATTATATAACATGCTGTGATAGTTGCTTATTTAAGTCTTAAATACACTAACTAATTAAAAAAGTTAAAGGAGTCTGAAGTAAATTTTTTTGGCAGCTTTTCTTTCTCTTAATATAGCTGTGAGCCCTACTGAGACATGTAAAGAAAGTAATCATTAGATTAATGCTATAGTTTATTTCTCCAGTAAATAAAAAAATGAAGAGACCAAATTTCATACCCTTCTTTCACTCCTTGGAGTGAAAGAATACTATGGCCTCTCTGGGTAGAAGACGAGAAATTAAGAAAAATTAAATAGGTTGTTAAGTAAAATTTTTCCACATCATAAGGATTTATATAACTTCTTTAAGAGGAATAGGATAAATTGATCATTTTTCCTGAGAGTTTGGGTATTCAGAATAGTTTTAAAAAAAACTACAAGCTTCATTACAAGGTTTGGAACAATATATATATTCCCCGAAATGAAAATAAGGACATAGATGTTGTTTTAAATGAGAAAACCCCATGCAAAATGCAATGGAATATAATTTAGAGAATAAGAACATAATCAGCTGCCTCTCAAAATGAGAGGTAGAGGGGAAACATCGGCAAGAAAATGACTGGATAAGACATAGGATTTCTGCCTCACATGGGTGTTGACTGGACCTGCAGGGAAGATTTAGCAAGAAAGAATGTCTGTAAACCTGAAGGCTAAAGAGAGAGAACTGGAGCATTGTAGTAAACTCTAAAAGGATACAAAATGAAATGATCACTAATGCAGCTCATGTACATGCTGAACAATATGCCTTTACTCAGTGATAATTTATTACAGGTAAATCTCTCAAGGTTTAATTGAGCATGCTCATAATTAAATCATGACCTATGCCTTTAATCTCTCAGACATTATCACATTTCAGCTAAATAGTTTCTGTTGCCATTTTTAATACCAATATATGTATAATTTCATAGCTCGTTTCTTGCAAACCTAAACAGGCATCTGTGAAGGACTATAACCAGCTTCTTAAAGATCACATTTCACAACAAAAGTTATCTTAGAAAGATTACTAAAAGCAGTATTTATCATGCTTTTTATGCTTTAATTTTATGACCATGTTGGTTCCATACAATGAAGTTTAGAGGTAAAATAGTTCAAAAACGTATCAGAGTTGTGGTATTCACTTAAGTACTGAGTGAAACTGAATTGTTGGATTAAACACTGCACAAAATCATTGTCACACAATGAGGGGAAAAAATCCGACTCCTAAAAGAAAATCAGAGACTAACTGACACCATAGATGTTCCATGGATTACTCAAACCAATTAAACACATGAGCAGACCTTCACAAATGGAGCTGTAATGAATGGAAGTTGAAAAGAAAAGAGATTCATTATAACGGAGACTGCCAGAAAGATTAAAAGAAGCCACAAGATTTTATATATATTGCTTCTTCTTGCAGTAAGGTATTTCTTTCCTACAATGTTCTCGATTTTGACATTACATTTCTTTAAAAACCACATCTGAAATTTTACTGTAAGGTATATAATATTTATAGAAACAAACTATCTACATTTTGTTACAATACTAGCTATATTTGCTTTCTATTCTTTTCTTTTTTATCTCTTTATTTTTCCCTTCAGCACAAACATCTCTTTCTGGAGAGGTTGGAGAGATAGGTGACAGCAGATCTGAAGAAATGCAGCCTGGAATCTAACTAAATTGACTAGTGCAATGTTGTACTGCTGCCAGTTTGCATTTGTCGGAAGTAGTTAAAAGAATGAGGTCTAAAATACATTTGTGAGAAAGACAAAAAGTTGGGCAAAAAAATTGAAGACTACAAATAAAATTACCTGTAAACTTTCTCAGAAAGGAAAGGAGGAATTTTTCTTGGAAAGGAGGATTCTTGGTAAAAGGAATTTCCATTACAGGACTGTAAGAAACATTTTGCAGTTGATCAGTTCATTTGCTTCACAAGTTTCCTTTAAAACATTTTTTTTTCAAGGAATGTCTTGAATGGCAAAAATATGTTACAATGAAAATGATTAAGGCAAATATTGAAAACCTGAAGTATTCAAAAACTAAAAATAAATAGAAACATTTGAAAAATCTTGAGCATTTTTTTAATTATTGTTGTATTTTACTTAGACACTTCTGTGATTTTTCAGAAATATTCCATCATATTTACCGTGTTTTTCCTCAGTATATCATAGTCTGTGGTCCTCTAGTAATTTTGGGTTTAAATCAGTGGAAATACTTATGCATTTGAATATCCCCTGAACTTGAATATTAGAAGATATATTAATTATAATAACCTTGAAAGTACAGAACCGATGAGGTTTGTCATAGCTTCATTTACATTTTCAAAATATTCTGAAATGATCAAACAGTAGCAAAAGTTACATCCTCAAAGGTTTTTGATGATGCTATTCCCTTGTTCTAATGTAAAAATAATACATAGTCTTTCCCAAAAGTTAAGATTTCTGGCATTTCATTTATCACTTTCAGAAGTCCATACTGCACCTTCCAGTGGAGTTAGGGGTGCTCACAGGCAAAAGGCTGTCAAATTATTTATGAGAGGGTTTAACAGTTCAGAGACACCATTAACTGAAGCAATACCAAACTCAGAAACTTTGCACCTACTTCCTACCAGTCAAACAGATTAAAATTAAGACGGGATCCAAGCTTTTAAAAACAAGCATCATTAAATGAATATTACTATTTCAACTGATTTCAGATCATACTTTCAATCAGAAAACACAAGTTCAAAGGTCAGTACAACAGCCAGGAGCACGGTATACAATATAAATGAACACTGTTTAAAAAAAACCAACATCCCCTGAGCTCTTGAGTAAAAGCTTTTCAGGGTACAGTAGTGGAGGCAGAATAATTTCACTGGGCCCTGAAAGACTCAACCTGTACCTTGGGAAAGACTGACCAGTCCAAGAGAATGTACTTGTACACATTTTGCTCTGGAAAGTTTCCACTTGGTATGTTCCATACTTTTTCCCCCTTTAACTTCTTTCTGAAAAATTCAGAAGTTGAATTATCTTCCTGCTGTGAAAGACACATACTTTTCTTCCCTTCTTTTCTTCCTTGTTATTTTGTACTAAAAATCATATATATTTACTGATATACTGATAGTGCATATCTGCTTAGCCCAGGAGGGTTTTTTTTCCCTTTCAAACTAAATAGTAAAGGAAAGATAACATTTAAAGCAATTTCAGCAACTTGTGGCTATTTTCCTGAGGGATCTTTTTGTCAAGTTTCCAAATTTAAAATCAACAGAATACTCAATCATTTTATACTTATTCTATTTTTGGTCTGTAGTTTTCACATGAATTTAACATTATTCAATACTTGTCTAAAATGACTAAGTGGGTAGAAGAGTGTTATCCAAAATTCCTCATTGTTCTTTATAGGAAAAATTATCCTTTAAGGCATCAGCAAGTTGCACCAACCTTCATCTAAGAGCCAATGAGATATTTTTTTCTGTATTCTCTGTATTCCACAACTGACTTCACATTAGGATGACAAATAACCTTCCTACAGTTTCAATACCTAACTCTTCCTCCATATTCTCGGCATCTCCAGAATTAATCATTATACATAACACTACAGAAGTTTATCTGTTTTGATGTATAAATTCAATAGCGTTTAAAATACACCAACACTAAAGAGCGAGTTTCTTCCTCCCAGAAAGAAAGGACCTCTAATTCCTGTATACACAGTATCATCTGTGAAGGGCAGAATTGCTATCACCATGACACATTGTCTCTTAAATTTTTTACTAATTTTAAGGAACTCAAAGAAAATTTTGATAACTTAGTAACTTCTGCTATTTACCAGTTTCAATTAATAGTTGTACAGGAAAAAATAATTTAAAAATAAGACCAAAATAATTACAGTAATGTAAATTTGCTAATAATTTCCATTTTTGGATGGAGATTTTGTTCTGCTATTGTGATGTTCTGTTTATGTTCTGAAATGTGATGCATCCTGTTCCAGTTCCTGGCTGTTGTCTCTCATTTCAGAGGTTACAAACGTGTGACTGTCTTGAGGATTTTACAGCTGCTATAAATTTAATTACTGGGGTTTTTTAAAAAATGTGGAAATCTGGAAATTTATTACCAGAGAAGTAAAATCGGGAAGGAGGGAGAAAGGATTGAAAAGATTTTCCTTATAACTTTAATAAGATGATTTTTTTCCAAAAACTTCTACCTTGTCTGGAAATTCTTGTCATTATTATATAGAATCTGAGTCATTCAGATGTACTTTTAAATATGCTCTCTGTCATTTCAGAGAAAAAATCTGACATCTAAGGTCAAATTTATGGATTGGGTGAATGCTATTAAAATTATTAAAGGGAACTTTTTTTCCTAATTCATATACATATGAAAAAAAGTATATCCATCGACCATATTTTATTTTTTGTTACTAAGTTTGATTGGTAATCACATCAGAATTGATAATCAGAATCTTCAGGAGCTCAGTTCTACTTAAGCAGACATCCAAAATTTTGAAGCTTATAAGGCAAAAGTTGAAACCATAAAAAGTGCAAAACAATAAAGATATTTTTTGGAAACATGCATCCCTTGAAAATCCAATAAATGTCATCCTTAGTCTTAACAAGCAATTTCATTTTGTAATTTCGGACCCACAAACAGTATTCAAGAATTGGAAAACATTTCAACTTAAATAACCAGAAAATTGGTAGATGAGTATAAGATTGAAAAAAAGTTCATATTCTCTGGATACTTTGCTGTCCTACATGCTTTCCCAAATAAATTTTACGTTTCAATGAATTATTGAACATTCTTTACAACTTCTCAGTGAATTAACTCATTTTAGTCTAATGCAATAGAATAGATGACAGGTTGGGGATTTTTTTGCTATTAATCCTGGCATTTGTCCAACGTGTTTTGACTTAAATGGGGGTATTTTCTGTAGATTTTATAATTATTATGATTATTTATAAAGCAATCACAACTTCTGTTGACAAATCTGTTAAATTTAGTGTAATTCCCACTTTTGATTACGTCTGTCCATTAATATTTGAAACGCTTGTGACATGTCATTTCTGTACTGAATTCAAAGAGATTATTTATGCAGTTACAGTTTCACATTTTTATTTGAAAAAAATGAGGCTACAATTTAGTAATATGTATAATTTTATTAATATTGATTTACCACTCTTTGTTTTATTGTTGGGGATGTTATTGAAGAGTTTCTTCCCTCTATTTTAAAGGAAAATGCCAAGATATATACAAATAGGAAAAAATCATTAAAATCCAGCTAGATTATTTTTCCCTGGCAGACACCTATTAAAATACTGACGAAGATGGAAGGGTGGATCCTTATGCATAAAGGTCTGAGGGAAAAATGGAATGTAGTGGTAATTTCAAGGAATTGTAAACAGAATCAACGTGAATTTTTGAAAATATGACATGAAAGAAGATGAAATTCAACAAACACTTCAGGCTTTATCTGAACCTTTCTACATCTCCAGATATTACGGAATTCTCTAAATGCTGGACATAACAGAGAGATGTAGAAGAAAGAAGAACAGAACAGACACCCTCCTATCACCTATTCATTTAGGATCATTAGTCTCTCCAAGGTAGAAATTACAGGGACTGCAAAGACTAGAAGAGCAATATCTCCCACTTACAGATCAATTTTGGTTGCAAACTAAATTATCATCAGCTGAAAGTTTATTAGACAACAGCTCTATTTTAGCGTAGGCCTCTCAAGCTTCCCCTCTTATACTGCCATTCAGCAGTTTCCATGATGCCACAAGATGGAAAAAAAGTAACATTTAAAAAAAATATCGTTTCATTACCTGGGCAACTGTGAGATAAGCCTTCTGCATTCTAGATTATTTTTAGTTTCTTGTCATTATATGTTGCAGCTGGAGGGTCATGTTGATTCATTATCCTGTTGCTGTAGACTATGGCAAGTCTATTTCTATCAGTTCAGGGCAATCCATTACAGGTCCTGAAAAAAAGTGTAAGCTTTGTACATCCATCCTATGGGAAGGATGACATTAAAAAACCACAGAAAACTACAGCTTTCCAGGAGCAAGTGTAGATAGAAGTGTTATTGTGTAAAAAAGCTTTATCTTACTTTAATACTTTGCTAAAGAACATATATTAATATAGGGAATACTGTTATGGGTTTTTCTAATAAAAATCCTCTGTTTGCTATGTATAAATATATATATAAGTATATATACATGTGTTAGGGCATAAGGGAATCAATTTGCTGTTTCAAAATATTTTAAATCACTTTAATTAAATAGGTGGGTCTTTTGTTTTGAAGTGCAAGCACTAAACCAGGTTTTGAAATTAACTGTCAGTTTTTCCTCCTTCCTTAATGATATTATTTAAGATCTCTAGGGAACAGGACCAGATATGATAAATATCAGTATCAAATAATTTGATACTGATAGGCTATTCTTCCTACATTTTATTAGACCTTGATGATGTTAACTTACGAGCTTTTGTGCTGACATCCGATTTCACTTTTATAGGCTCATGAGACTGAGCATGACAGGATTTTCTTCTAATATTGTCTCAAATGTCCAAGGACATTTAAATGGGCAAAATAGATCAGATACAATACACTTTTCCTTATTGGTATATGTTGCTAAATAAAATGTTATTGACATGACAGATTACCCATCTTCATAAATTGTGTACAGATTTGTTTGATGTTTAGGAGTCATACATTGCAGAAATGTACTGATGTTGACTGATGTCTGTAGAATTGCTATATAAATAATATAGACATTTTACAGATATGGAAAAAGCATCCAACTTTTAAGACCCTTTTATAATCATAAATACTATTGAGAAAGGTTCCATAAACACTATCAGCTTAAACATTGATCTGACTTTTAATATTTCCAGCTTTTCTCATTCCTGGTTTATTTATTTTATCCATTTATCTTTCATTTTTATGATATTGACTGTTTCTTCATTGGACAAAATGAAGCAGAAGAAAATCAATCATTCTTCAATGTGTGTGATGCCTTGGGCATAACATCATCCCACTGGGAGCACTCTACAGATTTAAGCTATGCCTTCTTGTACTTTATTTGCAAGACAAATGAACTTCCACATCATATGTACTTATTTACTGATTTTAAAGTCCATAAAAAATATTTATTGCATAAAAAGTTCAAAGGTCTCAGTCACATATTACGAACTGAACACAAATATAATAGCTTCCATTAAACACAGAAAGAAAAAATATAAAATGTGCAGTTCTCTATTCACATACCCTTGTCCTCAGGATAAGTACAGGTAGCACATTGTGATGAATGGGTGATTCAGATCACTTAAAGGACCGCTGTCAAAGGCATGAGCAAAAGTAGAACAGAAGAGTGTGAGGAGTCCTCCCCCTGGAGAGGAAGGAGCAGCAGAGACAACATGCTGTGACCGTAGCCCTCGTTCCTCATCCCCCTGAGCCACTGGTGAGAGGAGGAAGAAAACTGAAAAGTGAAGTCGAGCCCGAAATGAAGGGCAGTGGGAGGTGTGTTTTAAGATTTGGATTTTATTTTCTCATGATCCTACTCTGATTTTTATTATTAATAATTTAATTAATTTTCCTAAGTAGAGTCTGTTTTGCCTGTGGCGGTGATTGCTGAGCGATCTCTCCCTGTCCTCGCCTTGATCCTTTCTTCTCCTCTGTCCAGATTAGGAAGGGTGTGGTAGAGTGTCTTGGGTGGGCACCTGGCATCCAGCCAGAGTAAACCAACCACAATAATAGAGACCAATTGATTCAATTTGCAGACTATGCAGTAATATAGTAGGAAGGTGGGAGTAGTATTTTGATCTACAAGGCCTACTCAAGAGATACTAATTACATGTTAAAACAGGCAAATTTTTCCATGTCATCAATGCTTTTCAGGAACTTGTATTTTTCAACATATGTCTCTTTTCCAAGCCCATACCAACATCTAGCGTGGCACCTTTATATTAGAGAATAGTAGAAATAGAAAAAAAATATATTTTTAGAAGCTTCATAGTTCATGGAACAGTAATTCTCAGCTCAGGGAAATGGGCAGACATGGTATTCCCTTCACACCAAAGCATTAGTACAAAGCAAAAAAGAAATGATCCAGGTAAACTGGATAAGCAGTCCCAATTTGCATGAAGGATTTAATGAATTTGGATAAATACTACAGCCATGCTACTACTACTATTCTCTTCTCTGTTTTTCTTGATAGGAGGCACACCTGGAGCCTGCTAATAATACTCTGATGTACTCACCAACCAGGTTTCTGTAATCTATTCAGAATAATGAGGACTGATAATATAAAATTTGGTACTACATTGTGTAGCTAAAGCCAAAGACTCCAGGTGAATATTTTTCTTCCCTTAGAACAGAAGTGAAAATATCTAAGTAGTTTAGGACAAAGGATGGATAGATGTGACTGTGAAAATGAAAGAGCAAAATAAATAATAGTCCTGGTTTTACACTATTTGTGGTAGTCTCTGTCAGTGAGTCATTTAGTTTAGCAACCTTAAATCAAAACTAACAATGATTTTTACATGAAGCTTTTGTAAAAAATATATGCCAACCAACAGTAAAGTGTAATATAATAAAAGCAGAATATTGAATTGATTTTCCTGTATCCAAGATGAATTTGGTAACAATACTAGATTTAAGGCTGTTTGGCTCAGTGCTGTAATAATTGACTCTTCAGAAAGACATTAATTTTCTTACTGGGTCATGACAATTCTTTGATCATGAATAAAATTCCTTTGTTCTTACGCTTTTCCTTCATCTGATGTCAGCCACCAGCATTCACTTAGCAGGAACAGTCAGAGTGAAATATTCTCATTGATTTATAAATATGATATACATATGTATACTATATATATGCAATGTCATTGTCCATGAGTGCAATATAGGTATGTATCATTTTTATTGGCTAAAAGCAATACCAATTACAATTTAAAGACCAAGAAAAGTAATTCCTTTTTAAATAAAATTAACTTTATGTATTCCAATTATGTGTTCCAGCCTCTATGATTAAACAAAACTTCACTAAATTACCTACTACAGTTTAGAGACTACAAAGTTATTATTTTTATCATTGACTTCAGGTCCCCTGAATACAATTCTTCAAAAACTGGCTTCTCAGATCATTCCAGGTTTTAAATAGATTTTTTTTTTATTGTATGTATACAGGCTGATGATATAATAATAAGAAGAAAGACATTGAATGTAAATTAAAAGCTGAGGTAAAATTAAATTGCAATGAAAGAAAAGCCCATAACAG
This sequence comes from Falcunculus frontatus, assembly GCA_013398115.1. NCBI lineage: Eukaryota > Metazoa > Chordata > Aves > Passeriformes > Falcunculus > Falcunculus frontatus. Next base: position 2,787,718 of record VZRV01008972.1, on the reverse strand, counting down.
GGCCTATGAGGATGTATTCACATTATTACCACATGAACAGTTTTGCTGGAAGAAATAGCAGATTAATTTAAATTGCTGAGGCCATTAATTAATGTTTTATTGGGAAAAGCATGAATCTGACATACTTTCAGCCTAATAATATTAAGGTAAGAAGGCAAATGACCAGGTACTGGGATAAGGTTTAGCTGACTGAACAGATCATGAGAACCCATTGAGTAAAAACTGCTGGACACAACAAATAACCAGCAGGTGTTGGAAGAACTCTCCCTGTGGGACCAGATGCTTCAACCCAGATGGTGGATGCAGCCCTGTTAAGCTCCAGGCTTCAGGATGTGCCTGGGGCCTCTCGTTAATGCCAGGAGAGATGGCTTTTCATCCCACAGGATCTGTGCTGTGGAGAGCTGAGTGGCTGGATGAGTTACAGAAGGTAATGAGCAGGCTACAGAGCACCATCTGAGAACATGAAAAGGAAACAGACAGGATCTTCTCAGAGGCTTACAACTGCGGGACTGATTCACCTCATCTAAACTGAAAGAGGAGTCAGATGTGCTTTTTTGCTGAACATCAGAAACACCTCACCCTAAAACATGCAAGACCACCAGCAGGAAGTGGGGTGCAATGCTGCAAAGTATCTGGATTTCGCTAACACTGAAAGGGGAGCTATGTGAGAGACACACAGTCCCCAGACAGTGAAGGGGAGTATTGATGCCTTTTCAGGAGCAGTTTTGCAAGGCCAGCAGTATCTTGTGGACCATATCCATGATATTATGAAAGACTGAGGTAGTAAAAGACCTAGTCAGCAATATCAGAAGTACAAAACTGAGGTGTAGAAGTAGTAAATTCTGGGACTGAAAGCAGGAATTTAATTACAGGTGGGTTATCTGAGATGAGGAAATGCTGGAACAGGTAGGATCTCAGTGGACAAGCAAAGATGAAGGGAGCCCAAATTATTTCATACTCTCCTGCAGTCACTGTGCTTTACCTTGAATGAGACACAGCGGGACTCATGTAGCCTAATTTTAGGTATATTTATATCTGAGCTAATCACTACAGATTTTCCATGAAAGCCATATGATCAAACAAACAACATATAATCAAGTTTGTTGTCGTCTGACTGGGATTAATTGTATCTCAGTTGATCACAGAGGTCAATGCCAGGACTGAGTCCTCAGCATGCCTCCGGGATTCTTCTTAGCTGATGACACACATGTTATTTATACGTCATTATTTGACATGGAGCGGTCCTTTGATGAGACCCTTACTTCTTCCGTGGGTCTTAGTCAAGTTGCCTGTTTTATCTTGGTCGAGACAGAATTGCATTTGAAGTGTTCCTGAAAACTGGGAAAGGACTGGTGTAGTTGATACACTCTCATATTGTTTCCATCCTCCTACTGTCAGCATAGGGTCTTCTACTGATGGGACATTTATGTTGCAGTCTTATGAGGATTCACGTCTTCCTGGACTTCACATAAAAAAAGTATTCCTCAATTTCACTGCTGGGAATGACAGGAAAGTACACTGGAAAAGACACTGGAAATTATTATAATAATTTGTTTCTGTTTTGAGGCCCTTTTTTCCTTGCGTTTTAGAAGACAAATATTCTACTTATGGATTAATAAAAAATAAAAATTGAATTAAAATTTAGAATGTGTTTCAAAATTCATTACTTAAATAAAATAACTTACCTGTTCTTTTTGCACAAGCATAAAAAACTTTTTTTTAAAATGTGTATCCATTTGAGGACTAAATTTTCACCAAGGAGCAGAGTAGGATTCAACAGTTGAAACACAAGTGATTAATGTCATCCTAGGAAACAGGTGTCAGAAGAAAACTTCAAGATACCTGTCCTGGGGCAACCCAAAATGTTGTTGTATTCCATATCTATATGTGCCCAAGTGGCTAGGCCACTTCTTTAAAAAGTCATATTCAAACTTGGTTTTCATGTCTGGATATATATGAACCTAAATTTCTCACTTTTTAGAATCTAAAAAATTGTAATAATCCATGAGTTCCTTCATTTAGCCATTTTAGTTTGCTAGAAATATTTTATTACTCATTAGGTTGGACGTGAAAATGTTGTCATATTTGCCTTCTAAAGTAAGTCGTGGGATGTGGATTATTCAGTGTTTGGTCTTCCATATGTCTAAACAAAAAAATCTCAAATTTGTTTGTAAATGGTTCTTTCTATGAAAAATAGTGATTTATAATCAACATACAGTTTGGCTTTCTAACATATTAAAGGTTTGTATTTAGTGATTCAAGGAAAGTTGGAGATTTTCTATTGCTATAAAGAATTCTTGCATGTTTGCTCGGAAAGGTCTATTTAGTCAGGTCTCTATTTATTTGCAAACTCATCAGTATTTTCTTTAAAGCAAAAGAAAAAGGAAGATTAAAAAGGAATAAAAAAGAAATAAAAACGTACGTATTTGCAGCTTACAGACATACTATACTGTTTTCTAAGAGTTTTAAAAACTAAAAATATTAATTTTGGAATTCCTTGGCTTTAAAAGTAATAACTTACGTACATCTTGGAGCTTAAAGTCAAACCTCTCCGAGCTTATTTTATTCTGACAGTGAGTAATTTGGACAGTCATCTACCTGTTCTTAAAGCAGACTTATTTCAGAAGAATGAGGTCAACTCAAAATGACAATTTTTCTGTTCATCTATCAACGCCATATCTTCTGAGAAGTGGTGAAAAAATCACAGCCTAGCTCACTGGAATGTATGTACAGTGAGAGGCAGGAGAGCAGGTCTGTACCTGTCATTTTATATAAAAATATATAAGCATATACTTATCTATCAAGAAAAATAACAATTAATCTAAATAGCAATAATTTGTAGCTTTCTAAAGGAGCTGTTTATATAATTTCCTATGTTTTCCACACAATTTAAAAGGATTAAGGAATTTTCTTTCTTATTTAAATATATTCCTACAAAAAATAAGCATATCTATGAGCAGGTAGCCTTGCATGGAGGTTTATCAGTTTCTCTATGAAGAATTTCTGCATTGGCTCTGTTGTTTCAGTGCTAGGTGAACAGGTTTCCACAAATGTTGCCAAAATGGAATGCCTAGACTTTCTTGTGCCATGAGTTACCCGCTGTCAGAATCTGGACTATTATGTCTTTATCATTTGCTCTCATATGAAAGGTTGTTTTAATGATGGAAGGTGAGAAAAATTTTGTCTTTTATCTCCACTATATTTTCATCCTAAGATAGGCAATAGCAAATTACTTGATGAAAATTAATGATTATCTATCCTTTTTTTAGAAGTGACTTAATTATAAGTTTTATAAATAATGGATTACTAATTCATTACATAACAAGCTGTTGAAATTAGCTCATTACTGTACCTTCTGTCATGGTTATAGGAGCCTGCCTACATAGCAATTCAATTTACTGAAATATATCCTGTGTTGCAGCAGCACTGACTAGAACCATCATGATTGAGCTAAGGTGCCTTTAACATTTCCATTATAAACTACATTTTTAGCTTCTAATTTCTCACCTGTTTGGATCAAAATTGGTACAAAAATTTAATAATCAATCCTTTCCCTTTCTCACCTTTTCTTGCCAGAGCAAAAATAGACAAAATGTGCAATTTTAAAAAATTATATCTCCAAATGTATTTTCTTCACTATGTTCTTGAGAAGGGTTTAGATGGATATGAAATGAGTATGTATATACTGATATGCTTGTGATTAACACAGTGATTTATTTGGTATGAAATAAAGTAAGAAACTTCTGAATTATTACACTATGTACTTAAAAACTTTGCTACCACTGATGTACAGTTGTATTTTTGCATCTCATATTAAAAGTCCAATCTCCACCATGATACTTCTATTAGAATTTAAAATTTCACTTGTACTGTATGCTTCTGTTCCACAGAATTTCACATTAGCTAATGAGAGATGATTCTTTAATTCTAATTTTTTGTCACATCAAAGATTCAATGCAAGAAACATAATCCTTTTGGACATAAGCTTTTACAACTTACTTAAAGAGGAGGAACAAAACTCAAGGAAATGGAAAAGGAAAAAAAAGGCAAATAAAGTTCAGGTTGTTAATTAATTTCAATCTTCTAATTTATAGTTGATTTGGATTACCATTAATTATATGGCTAAACAGAGACTCTTTCAAATTACAAGCAATTCTTCACATCAAATCAAGGAGACTTAATCCATCCTCAATTAGGGAATCTGTAACTTTTTTTTCATTTCAAATAGATTTTGAGTTACTTTGAAAGTTTCCTGCAATTATCTGAGCCACAGTTGAAGCAGAAATGGAGAGAATTGAAATGTTGAAAATTGCTCATTATGGATGAAGAGAAGAGTGCTATACTATTTTCATCACAGCAAAACTCCTGTATCTCTTTAAGTTCTGCTCTCAGTCAGGAGTTGGAAAGCCCATCCAAGTATTTCTCATCCCACTGGAATAAGAATTTATTTGAGGATGTTAAGGCTGTGGGCCTTAGTGGCATGTTAATTTTTCAGAATATGGGGATATTTGATACAAATTTTATATTTTTATATATATATATATATATATATATGGACAATCATATAGATTAAAACTATAGCTATCAACTTCATCCTCAGTTTTGCATCAGCATATAAATCTGGTCAAAAATCAACATGGTGCAGATTTCATCTTAAAGTTGCTAAGATAACTGATAATATCTTACAAAAGTCCAGTCATTTTGAGGACTATATGAACAAAGAATATAGTACACAGTTCAGAGACAATCTGCTCTGAAGAATAATGTGCAGGATTTAAAATCCGTATGTATGCTTTTTTTTTTTTCAGAAGCTTTTTTATCTGGGGGTTTATGGGGCTGTTTTTTTTGGTTGGTTAATCATTTTGGAGGGTTTTTAGTGAAGAAAAAAATGTAGGACTTTCAGGTGAATAAACCAGGATATTTGTTAAATGTAGTGAGAACATGAGCAATAGAAATAAATTTGCTTTAGGAAGTATGCTTGTGTTATTGGGTGTTGCTGGGGTTTGGGTTGTTTGGGTTTTTTTTGTTTTGTTTTAATAAGTATTTTCTAGTCTCTCAAATACATAATTAACCATCATATAATCAAATAAATATGTATTATTACCCACAGGCAGAGAGACACACACTATTTATGGAACAATTATGTGAATTGCTTTCAAATACCTGAAAATTCTAGCTGCAATTTTAAAGTTATTGGTAATCTAATTCCTCCAACAGTGTTCTGTGATGGACTTTTTATGAGCTCAGTGGATTATGACAAATGGTTTCATAAAAAAATGTTTAATACTAATTGCTACATACAAATGATCACAGACTTATGTTTGTACTGTAACTTTTCGTACATTATCTGATCCATATTTTGACTCTATTGAATTAATTTTCAAAGAATTTGAGTTATTATAAAAAATTTAGTTGCACTGTGAAAATATGAAACTCTTGGCCTATATTTTCATATTTTGATTTAAGCAAGTTTGACAAATTCCACAGAATTAGTTATCAGGGTTTCTGAAAGTTATTTTGGTGATTAAATACAGGCAAAATCTCCAATACCTGCTGTTCCAGTTACAGTCACTCATTTGAGAGCAGGGAATTTGATTTTGATAATTCCTAGCCACCTCAATTGACCAGGATAAGTCCGTTAATAATTCAGTAAAACTGACCAAAACTCAGATACCACCTCAGATACTTGGGGTGCCGTTGCTACTTTCCACCTCGTATACAGATACCTCATATAGTGCATATACTGACACATATTCCTGGAAAAATTTGATGTTCAAAAACATATGTAGGAATGAAAAGGGAGAACACTTCATGTTTGTAACTCTTCCCTTTCTTGCCCTGACATGTCAATTGGATGATAACTTCTGTGTGCAATTCACTGCAATTCATTGACCAAACCAATAAAACTAGAAGACGCTATTCTACTTCCCTACCTTTGTGTTTGACGTAAATTTTTGGCTTTTAACTCATAATCCCAATGAGAAAGACGTCAAAGATGTTCTAAAGAGAAGTGCTTCCTCCTCAATGCATCTTTGCATGAGCATCTTGAACAAGAATTAAATGTTTGCATTCATCAGTGTTCAGCTTTGGGATTCTTCATATGTGATAAGGAGAAATATTAGAAGTGATTCTGTAGGCATCCCTTTTGCTGCAATAATACAAACAGCGTAATAATGCAGAGGAAGCTAGGAAGTGCATTGCTGTCTCTTATGTAAGTAAATATTTGTTTGGAGGTTTATTTGAAAAATGAAAGTGCCTTCCAGATGCTTGGATTTCTTAAATGCCATAGATTCTCCTGGAACTAAAGGATATTTGGGGTTTCCTCATAAAATTGAGAGGAAATTTAACTAGGGCATTCACAAATATTGTTTGCTGGCTTTCTCACCTAGGTTCTCCTTCACATCGGGGTATCTGAATGTTGAAAGAATCCAGATCTGAAGCCACTGGAAGTTCTGTCACCTGTGACTTCTCTGCTATAATCTGACATTAATTTGGTGGAGCAATATAAGTCAGAATAAGATAATTTTGCATAGGGGGACCTAGTGAGGGCAGCACTCTTAGGAATCTCACTCTGTGCAATACCACTCTCAATTTGAAGCAAGGCAAGCAAAAAATACTGCATGGGCAATCCCAAATATGCTTGTAGCTGAGCTTTTGGATAGTGAAAGATTGAAAATTACTTTCTGACTCCAGCTTGCAAAATTAGCTCATGGTATAAATAATTTTACATTATTTCCTAAATTATCTTTTTAGTCACTGAATTCCTTAAAAATTAGATACTAGCTTCTTGTAAACTTTCTATATTTTGACTCACTTTTCATTCATTAATCAGTTTCAGCTGATTTTCAAAAATTTGTTTTCCATTTCTCCTGTGTCTCATCTAAAGCACCAAGAAATTGCTAAGTGCAACAAAATGTGAGTTATACCACACAATTTTACAAACTGGCAATGTGTTGACTATTAAACTCTTACCAACAAGAGACTGTAAAATGAAAGATTCACTCTTGTCAAGAACCCTCTCTACTGAAACAGTGTTTACACAGCCCCATTGTGAAATTCTGCTTCAAAAGAAAAGAGAAAACTCAATTAACACTTTACAATTCAGCTTAAAAATTCAGATCTTTGTCTTTCTTGAAGCATCAAGGAATAAAAATTAAATTTCATATAATAAAATACATGAGGAAAAATATTAATATCTCCTGGTAGTAAGTTTTCTTACGCTTACAGAATTCATATTATGATGTAATGAGCCACTAAGGCACATATTAAACTGTACAAATTGGTAGGATAAATGATCCATCTTTTGGAGGGCTAGTGATATAAACAACTATTTTTTTGTAGTGTTTTGACAATTGTCCCAAGTTCTGTCCACAATCTCATTGTGTTCAGCAATAGCAGACAAAAGTGCTTGAGTTAAGATAAATGGGTGGTCACTCACCTTTGTCTGCATCACACAGAGGTGAAAGGTGAAACATTTAAACATTTTTTCTGAGGTTTTTTTTTTTGTTGTTTGTGGAGAGGTAGTGCTGGTTTTTGTTTTTCTTTCTTTCTTTTTGTGCATGTAGGATTGGTTTTGAGTTTGGAGGTTGGGTTTTATCTTTAATTTGGTTTATGGGGGGCTTATACAGCAATATATTCTTAAGTGGAATTGTTTTTTGATTTTGTCTTATATATCTTAACCTAGCAAGGTACTCAGATCTCCTGATGAGGTACATTTGTTTCATCTAAATTTTATTCAATTAACATGGGTGGTCAGTTTTGCCTTCATAAATCAAACATTTAGAATTCCTATGCAGTCAGTGAAGAGAAGTAAAATCTATACCAACAGAGATGATCTAGTCCATCTACATTACTTATCTACCTCTGTCTCCTTTAGATGCCCTGAGCCCTTGTTTTAAGGTATGTAAGTTCACATATACTTGGTTGCCAAAGCAGTTTTCATAATTATTTTTTTATACTATAACAATGATGCTTGTATTTTGTAAGAGATTTATGATAATTTTAATTTAATTACAGTTTTACATTAATATCTGTGTAGTTTATATAGCTCACTTGAGGATTTTCATGGTGTTTTATTTTCTTTGGAAGGAATTCTATTACAAATGTCTTCTTATCAAAACTAATAGCCCATTCTTGTTTGATGTGGAGGGTAATTATATGGTGTTAAATTAAATTTAGTAATATCAAATATAATTTTTTCCTCACATCCATCTGTATATCTTCCTAATTAAAATGTCATGTAATGTTTCTGGAGGATAAGGAAGAAATTGCCTGTTTCATTGTACTGGCATTTTAAGTAAATATTTATATCAGACAGTGCATTCAATAACAAAGAGATTATCGTCGTCCATGCTGTGTTGTGGAAAATCTTTTGTTAACAGCTTAAGAAATGGAGATTTTTTTTGAAAGGGCTATGGAAAACTGTAAACTGTTCCAAGGCTCTTTACCTTAATTCATTCATAAGGTGCATTTCATAAGCATGTTTATGTTTACTAGGAGATTTAAATATGTCCCCTGCCGCCTCCTAGCTACCTTTTCATGCTTTAGTGCTCTTAAATGGGACAAATGCAAACTCAGTCCTTTTTAATGAATATTGAACATGAAACTGATTCAGAGCCTTTCTTCTTTTGACATTTCTAAGAGTTACATATTATGAAATTAACATATCTTGAACATCTTTCTACTTAGAAGCACTTAAACCTTTTGTGAAGGGAAAGAGATGGGGAAAGACAGCAAATGTCAATAGATAAATATTACAGAAAAAACCTAGGCTTTGCACCAGCTGTACTTTGTATTTAATTTCACTACAGCTCACTTAACATGCTGAGAAATAAGACTCAAAAATAAACAGACAATTTTGAATTGGGATATTAAATTGTTTCATTCTGAATAAAAAGGCTTCATATCTATATAATGATAAATAAAAGTCCCTTCCTTTCCCTGCAACCTCATGGAAACAGAAGGTCAAGTTCAGTTATGGTATTACTGTACTGATTACCATTACTTCTGTTCTGTTAAAAGAGAAAAAAGTTTCTCCTGAAGAACTTTCCAGCCGGTAATAAAAGAAGAAGCCCTAGAAAACTTTGTTGCTTTTTAAATTGTAGTAATTAATTAATTATGCAGTATCAAAATTAGCTTACCAGCAGGTTTTCAGTTTTAAGACCGAAGTAGTTTCTCTGTAGCTGCTTCTAATGCAGAAAAGACATACCTTACTGTCAAGCCTAACCTTTCAAAAGTCAAATTGCCTAACTTTCAGGTGATTTCTGATTCAATTAATTTCTGTTTCAATTCAAGGAACAATTTTTCAATGAACAAAATGTCTTTAAAATGGATAACCAAGCTAATGGACTCTACTTAGCAATGCTTGCGTTAATATGCCAGGCTATAGACAGTACTAATGATGGGAAAGTAAACAAAATAGGAACTGTAGAATGGTTCAAAGCAAAGTTAATAACCTTGGAATGAATATTATTTCTGTTATTTTCTTTTGTGTTGAATAACTTTATTTGCATCTCTAGAGAACAAAAGCACAATAGGCACGTACAAGCTGGGAAAGCCAGTGGAGTTTTACCATGAGTTTTCCAAAAGTCTGTTTGACTCCAAAACATAACAAATTAAAACAAAGATAATGGAAAGAAAAATTCTGAAGTATTTTAATGTGTTATTTCTGTATTTTTTTCCTAATTTTGTGATTCTTCTCAGAAATCAATTATACTTATTTATTTTAAGCAGAAGGAAGTTAGATGAAAGGTCTACCTGCAAAGTGAAATATTTCTATCTTGATTATTAACATAAGCTTTACTAAGAAATCAAACATGAAGTGAAGTATTACTCTCAAAAGTCCTAAAATTCCAATAATCTGTGGGAATATCAGAACAGAATATGAACATCCTAGGCTAAGTATGATGTGAAATATATGTGCTAGATTAAAAAAAGTTTTGAGATAATTCATCCTGAATTTGAAAAAGCCTGAAAGTGCATATGTAAGGCCCCAAAACTTGTTCAACAAGACTTTTCATATGGCTTACAGTTTTCATACACTCTGAGTTAGACACACAAGAGAAATACTGACAAGATATTCTCAAGAGGTCAAAACAACAACAAAAAACATTACTGGAAACTGTAGAAAATTAAAGAACTTTGGCAAAAGGTTTAGAGCTGCATTTAATCAACATAAAACACTTCCCAAAGCATTAACTTAGTCCATGCAACTTAAGAATCTCTAAGCCTGTCTGATTTTCAGTTTCTCAAAAATTCCAAGAGGGAATTTGAAGAAAGAGAAACACAGAAGAGATATAGGAAAAAAAATATATAACTACCACTCCTGGTTCCGGTGGGGTTCAGCTGACCAAAATTCCAAGAGAATGTGTTTGCCTTGAGTCCAGTATTAAATACACCTTGGTCTTCCTGGGCCCTTCCCCCAGGTGGGACTTCTGATCATTTGGCCACTCAGGAGTTGGGTTAGGGCCTCCAGGGGCAGGTGTGTAGCATTGCCACCAATGTGCCAGGAATTGGTGGCCACTGTGGGGCTGGGATACAGGCCCAGGGGTGTGGGGTCTGTGGGGCAGGGCACCGCCTCACCAGAGCAAGGCTCTGCCTCTTTCCCCACACACACACCAAGTGATTTCAGCCACCAATCCTTCCAATCCCTCCTAGCATATAAAGGGGCTGAACTTAAGCCTTAGTTACCTAACCAGTGAGGAGACAAAATAAGGTGAATAATTAATGAGATTTTATTACTTAGTGTAATGCTTATGTGTGTTAAATACAAATCAAAATTTGTATATGTAAGATTAAAAGATCTAATAGAGAAGTTGCCTGTGTTTGACGTCTTTCCTAACATGGCCAACAGAATTTTATGTAAAAGTAGAGTTCATAAAGTTTTGCTGAACTAGTATTTAGGTATTTTTGTATTTAAATCTAAAGTAATGACCATCACAACTTTTACTTTTCTCACCTCTATGGGCAGCCATGATGGGAATGTGGCCCTAAATGACAACATGAAAATGATGCTGAAGAATTCCTAACAGATTTAAATTGTGTATCATTCTCTTAGGACTACTGCCCTTCCTCCTTTTGTCATCATAAATTTGAAAGGCGTTTGAGAGCAAAAGGGTACCACCTATTTAGACTAGTTCTCAAAAATCATGAAGAAAAATTTGTCCTCAAAGCAGATCTCTTTAAACTTCTTTTACAGAAGAGAATTTTTAAGCGTAAGATTGATTTCTTCAAGCAAATAATTTTTGGATTGCGATCTAAGAATTTAAACCTTTCACTTAACATTTTACAAAAGCACTAACAATATATGTCAGGAAGAATAGCCCCGAAGTTCAAATGTATCACAAGAACTTTAGAAGTGTCATTATTCCCTGATGCTCACTGTGGTGCAGGAAGCCATTTGAGCAAATAGTAAATCTTCAGAGTTTTCAAGCTTTATAGTATAGCACAGGATAGAATAGTATGCATTATATTATTGGTTGCTCTGGCTCTCTAGCATTTGTGCTACACATTCTTTTCGTATTTTGGCATGATTTAATTATAAAGTCAGGTGATTTTCAAAAGGGAAGATCCTTATTTTTAAAGATTACATATGTTTATGGATACATATCAGCAGTGCAACTTACACTTCAGTGATTTTCAGAAGCCTGTTTCAGACGGAGATACAGCAAAGATATCCTATATTCTTTTCTTGCTAGATATCTCTGAGGAAATCACCAAAGTTTAAACAAAGGCATTATTTCTTTGCTCCCTTGGGTGTACATGTGACTTTTGCTTACATACAAGAATACATTACAGTACATCTTGCCGATTAATGGGCATGCAGTTGTCTGAAAGAACTTGGTATTATTGCAGAAGTATGAGTTCTTTCTCCTTATATTCAGTGAAAATGTTTTCCTAAGAAGTGTCATGGCTTAAAAATTTAGTTTACAGTGAGTTGGAACCTGGTATACAAGATCTCTCGGAAAAAAAGTTGAAAAGACATGTTATCATGAATAGTCATTTTGGGGCAAAGACAAAAAATTAAAGCTATCGTGCGACATTAACCATACTAATTTGTTTAATTGTATTTCAGAAAGTCAGACTGATTATATTTCTCCATTTCTATTGAACTTGCAGCAATTGTCTTTTGTTTTTAATGGATCCTGTATTTCATGCTCTACCTTTCCATTTTCTTCTGACATGGTGTGGGTTAGACATAACCGTTAGACTTGATACTGTATTCCAGATTCTTAGATTTCTCTTTTACAAACAAAGTCTATAAGGAAGGAAGGAAGGAAGGAAGGAAGGAAGGAAGGAAGGAAGGAAGGAAATTGAGGGGAGGGAGAGATCTTTATAAGACAGTGAATGAAAAAATGTTCTTCTCCAAGCTCATATGCTTTCTCCTGCTGAAAATTTCTTTTAGATGTTAGAGATGACCACATCTATAATTTGAATAATTTCAATAATTCCTTTTCTGCAATGCATTTGTGTAGCAGAAAATTACCTGCTAAATTATTTCATTAGCAAAAACAATTAAGATATATGGGAGTGGAAACACTATACACCTATATGAAATATTTTTCAAAACTTAATGATATAAACTACATTAATATTAATAATAATAATTTTTGCTAAAAAATAATAGAACCAAAGGATGGGGTCAAATCACATCCCTTGACCTGCTGCTGGTCATGCTACTTTTAATGCAGTCCAAGATACGATTGCCTTTTTGGGCTGTAAACTTATATTGCTGGTCCAAATTTTCACTGACCGGTGTCCCCAAGACCTTCTCCACAGGGCTGCTGTCAATCAACAAATACTGTTGTTATTCTGTAGTACTGTAATGCAATACTGCCTTGAACTTAGTTCCCATTGGACATAAATGCTACAAGTATGTATTAGTATGACTTAACTCTCACTTGCTATTTGTGTGCTTGTCCAATAGCAACTTTATTACTGGCAATCAATCATATTAAAACATTAAAGATCATATGCAATTATAACTAACAGAAATACCTTAATACTAACTCCCGTATTTCATTTGAATAATGCAAGTCTATAATTTGTACTTTTCTGCAGCTTAATACTGGGGTTTTTTAAGGACAAAAGTTATAATATGCTTTTCAGAAGTAATTACAATCTCATTGGGTAGAATAAGCTATGTAGGTGAATATCTTTTTTTTTTTTCTTATGTATAATATATCTATCTCTTTATTTGTTTCCCCCGGCCATCTTAGAACAATCAAGCAGAATTTACGCTTGCATCCTGCTCTACAGGATTTAGCCAGGTAGAAAGAAGAGATGACACATTTTATTTGCAACATCAAACTATGTCATTTTAATGTTGGTAGTTTCCAGTATCAAATGTAAGGTGGATTATACTAGGAGAAGAAAATAACACCAGAAATTTAATTAAAATATTTTAGAACTTTAAAGACTCATAGCCCCTTGGATACCCAACAGTTTCGTTTTTAGAACAACAAAGATGGTTGTTCTTAATAATCTGATTCTCTGGGAGATGAAGGCTGTAAACTACTCTTTCTGGGGCCTGCAAGCATCTTCTGCCATATCAGATACGGGCAGCAAAATCCCTCCAAGGGCTAAAGTACACACATTAAGCAGTGATCAAATACTCCAAGACCAAGAGTGAAGAAGAAAGCTAGTTTAGTTCCCATTAAAATGTGTGAAATAGAGAACAGACCTGTTCATTTTCAATAAAATCTAAAGAGCATTAAAATGTTTGTCTAAGGACTATTAATCTTTTTATCTAGCTCTTCAGGAAGCAGGAGAAGTTTTGTACAAATTATGAGACAGTAAATTAACAAGGAAACAGTCTTAACCTATGCCGGGGGAGGTATAGGTTGGATATTAGGAAGAAGTTCTAATCACAAAAAGGGTGATTGGGCATTTGAATGGGCTGCCCGGGGGGGTGGTGGAGTCACTGTCCCTAGAGGTGTTTAAGAAAAGACTGGATGTGGCACTCAGTGCCATGGTCTAGCTGACAAAGGTGGTGTTCAGCCATAGGTTGGAGTCAATGATCTCAGAGGTCTTTTCCAAACTAATAGATTCTCTGATTCAGTGAAGAATGAGACATAATAACCTACTTAACTGCTGGAAGTTTTACAGGCTTGTGAACAATGGAGAGTTTTTTCTAGGTAGCATTTTATGGGCAATAGCTTATTTCCACTGAGACCTTTCAAGTGAAAACAATTGAAAGTGAAATCAAAAAGAAGACAAAATCAGAAAGAAAAAAAAATCTCAAAACATTACACAATAACTAAAAGTAAGGCATCTATAGTGTTTGTGCAAAAAGCCAAAGCTACTGGGAGCTTTGAATAACTTTTATATCCATGACTGGAGAGATGCAGACTACATAAAATGCTAACCACTAGCCAGCTATATCTCCAGGGTGCTTTTCTGACCTTAACCTTACACCTTCTACAGTTAACCATGACCTTCTAAAGACAGATAACTGTATGAAATGGAGTGAGTACATCACACATTTCAAAACTTCTTCTTCAACCCTGCAAACAGCTACACCATGACATTTACCCTTCCAACAGATGAAACTCAGATCGTGTGAAAGGTAGCCAAGACCAAAGTAGCATCACTTTATACCAGATCTGCAGGAACTCATAAGGGAATGTTTGAGCAGGGCTATCTGACTAAGAAACATAACTGCTACCGATTTTTGACGGGCCTTCTATTGCTAGATCAACTCTGCATACACGAAAATACCATTTCCTATACTTGTTTCTTTGTCTGTGTGAGGAAATACTGTAGCACAGAGCCTATCACAACAGTTGCTGGGAGAATGCATTAACATTCCAACAGTGTCTTCAAAACATTAAGTGTTTTAAGTACTAGAATATTTATTCAAATTCAAATAGGTTTCTAAAATAAATTAATTGAGAGAAGAAAAACTTATTGAGTAGCTCCAGCTACAACACTAAAATGAACTCTCTTCCTACTGATTGTACCTCTTGACATTTCTTCAGCTTGCAGTGATGAATTTTCAATACTCTGGGAATGAATGCTGAAATGCTGGTGAAGTTCAAACTGAATGAAATTCAACATAAGTTCAAACAGGTAAGCCCACATGTGTTGCCGTGTGGTGCAGATTCACGGCTATGAGACAGGGTGAAAGACAGTACTCTAGAAACTGTCAGTATTGTGGCAAACCACTGGATGTTATACACAGTCTTCCTAAACTTTTCTTCATGGTGATTAAGCACAATTTTTAGTCTTAGTCTTGAAAAAAACTCTCTATATTGCTAGATGTGTGTGAACAGAGATATTTAAAGCAGGTGATACTTCAAGAAGATCTAAACTTAGTGCCATAGGTTGTTCTGCTGTGTTTATATCCTTATGAATAAGAATATAAATCTATATTCTTATTCATAAGGATATAAATGGATATTTCTTTATATATATGTTCTGCTGTGTTTATATCCTTATGAATAAGAATATAAATCTATATTTATATAGATTATAAATATATTATAGACAGCGCTGGTATCAGAAAAAAATATTGGGCTGAGAAGATGAGCAAGTTCTCTTATGAGTAGCATTGCACATGGATATTTACATTTTTTAATACTTCAGTACAGCTATTACATTAATTTCAGCTCTTAGCTAAATCTTTAATTTCATAATTATTTGGTGCTCAGCAGCTAATTAATGTTTTGAGATCTAATAATACTAAAGAACTTTGAGTTTACTTTTGAGTGCTAATACTAGAGATTTAGAAGTTTCCAAACAATTTCATTACTACATTAGAACCATGAATTGTTTCCAAAGACACGGTCAAATGAAAAAACACGCTTTTCAACACAATAATATGGCTATTTCATGGATGCCAGTAGAAAATTTTCCTTTGTTTCATTAACAATGACTATATTTCAGTTGAAAATAGATCTTTTTAACTCTAAAAAATCTGTTTGGGAAATGAGTAGAGGTAGAGGGAGTGGATGGACACTAAAGTTAAAATGTCTATACTGGAAAAATAATATTAAGAGTTTGTATGTTATTTGCTCGTGATTATCATAAAACCCTAACATCATGGAAGGTTTGGATTGAAAATGAACTTTGAAGATCGTCTAATTCCAAACCTCTTGCAAGGACATCTTCCACTGGACTGGGTTGCTCATTTGGTGTCAAATGTGAATTCTTCCAAAGTACCCTAAGTAAAGAAAGGAACTGTGCCATAATTTCTTTTCTCAGCCACTGGAAGAGTATCTGGTGTTCAACAACCCCGAGAATTTCCCATTTCTTACCTGTTGGGGGGTGGCTTAATGGCCGCAAATTGAGACACTGCAAAGAAAATCAGAAAACTTGGAAACTGCATTTGTTTCCAAGATTCATTAGCATATTTTCTTTCTTTTCCCAATCTCCTAATTTGTATTTTAATATTGTAATTTAAGTTGTATTGTAGTTAAATCTGTGATCTAGAAACTGGTTGGGATTTGGAAAATTTAAATATCAAAATGTTCTTGTAGTAAATATTTTGTCCAATTACAAGCCATTGCACCTTTAGTAATATTTGGCAGGTACTTGAGGGCATCATGAAACACGAAAATTCCAGACTAGCTTCTAGTATGTTCTCCCAAGCAGCCAGGAAACTCAGAAGCCAGCAGCAGCTGTTCTTAGAAAGACCTGTGGCTGCCAGCAAGGCTCAGTCCTGCAAGGCTGAATACTGTGCTCTTTTTATGTTCTTACTCTGTACGACATAATGATGTATCATGCTTATTGGGAGTGGTCCCTAGCCCACACAAAAGAATTTTTGGGAGGGTAATAAGATTCCCTATTCAACAGTATTTAACGTTCTGCTGTTACAATACTCAGTACCATTTTCACTCACTATTTCATTTACTGATGCAGAAACAGAAACACCTATCCCTCCAGTTATTAAGTCAACTGCATCATTATTTCAACAATACTGTGCCTGACAAAAGGAGCTTTCCTTGTACAAGGCAGAATGAATGCCCTGTCATATTTTTCATGAAAAGGTACGAGGTAAGTTGCCAGCACTGGAAGCAGAACATGGCATGGTTCCATGGGGACCAAAAAATAAATGAGACCCTGGGATGGGAGCCACAACACCACTACCTGCTCCAAGCATTCATCTTTCCCAGATAACCCATGATTCTTTGTTTATATAGTAGTTATTTCATTGCCAGGCATGATATTGGCCAGCCTAGCCTATGTCTACACAAGGTAAGAATTATTGGGGCTGAGTGGGTTATTCTTAGGAGGGGTGCTTACCTTAAGGGCACAGCAATTTGGTACTGATCCCTTGTCCTTTCCTTCTGCGGTGACCTGGTCACATAGCAGGTTCTGTCTCTGCTGTGAGTTGACCCACCTGCACATTGGCTGTTTCCACATATTCTTTCTCCCATGTGATGCATACTTGATCAGGAGGAATCTATCAATCAGCTGACATTTTCTTATGAGGGTTCCTAATGGAGAAATAAGGCACAAGTGAAATATGGAAATCTGCACCAGTCAAGGAAAGGAAGAGAAAGGCTTGGTACAGATCACATGATTGAAACACTTCCAGCCGCTCCTCTCGTGATTTAACCCTAGTTGGCAACAAAGGACCACACAACTGCTCTGGTGGGATATGGGAGAGAATCACAGGAGTAGAACTACATAAATACGTGGGTTGAAATAAAGACAGTTTATTAAGCAAGACAAAAACCTCTCACAAGTAGATCAAAACAAGGAATTAACTCAAAACTTCACACAGGCTTGCAGGTGTTCAGCCATCTCCAGGAAAGCAGGACTCCATCACCCTTAATAGTGACTTGGGAAGACAGTCATCACTCCAAATATTGTCCCTTTCTCTGTCTTTACCAGCTTTATTTGCGGAGCATGATGTTATAGAGTATGGAATATCCCTTGAGTATGCTGGGGTCACCTGTCCTACCTGTGTGCTGTCCCAGCTCCTTGGGAACCCCAGCCTTCTTGCTGATGAAGTGAGAAAGCAGGAAAGGCCTTGACACTATGTCAGCACTTTGTTATTGCTATTTGGCAATAACAAAAACTCTTCATTGTCAACACTGTTTTTTCATAACAAATCTAAACCATAGCCCCATAGCAGTTACTAGGAGGAAAACTAACTCTATCTCAGAAAAAACAATATTTCTACTCATAGAATCATTTAGGCTGGAAAAGACTTTTTTAGATCCTGTCTTCCAACCATTAAACTGACACTGCAAAATCCATTCCTAAATAATCAAGTCACAGTCTTGATTATCTCAAGCCTTGCTTTTGTATTCCCATGAAAGCTTTAGGGGAAGAACACTCTTAAAATATTGGTAGTTAGATGTTCTCACATTCCTGCACAAAGAATCTGGAAAGAACGCACCATGTTGTTCTACACCTGACCTTTTCAAGACCATATATAATGTGGAGGGATAGCATTTTTAATCAAACAGAGGCGCTATAATTTTTTTGGCATTGCATGGCAAGGTTTTTGCAGCAGGGGGGCCTACTACGGTGGTATCTGTGAGAAGCAGCCAGAAGCGTTCCCAGTGTCTGATAGAGCCAATGCCAGTCGGTGCCAAGATGGACCCACAGCTGGCCAAGGGCAAGCCCACCAGGAATGGTGGGAGTGACTCTGGGGTAACCTATTTAAAAAGGGGGGGAATGCCTGCAAAATTACTGTCAGAGACAGAAATGACAATATGTGAAAGAAACAGCCCTGCAGACACTGAGGTCAGCAGAGAAGGAGGGGGAGTAGGTGGTCTGCCAGAGCACAGCTTCCTCTGCAGCCTGTGGTGCAGACCATGGTGAGGCTGAGTGTCCCCCGGCAGCCCTTGGAGGACGCTGTGCTAGAGCAGGTGAATGCCTCAAGGAGGATGTGATCTGGTGGGAAGCCCATGCTGGAACGGGGTCCTGGCAGGACCCATGGGAAGAGAACCTCACACTGGAGCAGGTTTGTTGTCAGGATTTGTGACCCCATGGGGGACCTAGGCTGGCGAAGTCTCTTTTCTTCCCCTGCTCCTTTTTTTTTTTTTTTAATATACAGCAGGGAGAAGTAACTTAACAGTAATTTTATTAAAGAAAGGTAAAGATTGTCTTCAAAATAATATTGCCTAATAAAGTGTATACAATCCCCAGGCTGAGAATTGAGATAATAAAAAGACAGTAGAGACTTTACATAAAATTATAACTGAGGACTGCAAACAAAATAAAATGTCTAAGAAGGGAATCATTGTTCTAGGGAGCTGTGTTTTCTTCAGAGTCACAGCAGTTCTTAAAATATAATTCATACTGCACCAATTTTAATAAATACAAGATATATACTAAGATTTCAGATACATAAGGATATTTAGTCAAACTGTTGGACAGCCTGGTGAGAGGGCTTATGCTTTGACAATTCAAAATCACCTTCCACTAGAAATATGTAAGCCCTCAACAGAAACAGTGAAAGTAGCCTGACAAAGCCCCTTTCCATAGCACCCAATTTGGGATCCTCAGCCATTCCTACCACAGACCCTGGAGGTGCCCAGAGGCTCTGTGGAGACAGCTCTTATCCATTCTGTTAGCGCTGCTATTCAGGGCTCCTGGTTCTCCAGTGACTATATGGTATCCATGGTGAAAGAATTCTTTACAATTTGGCACCTCCCTTTTTCTCTAAATTGGTCTCTGAAGATTTTACCTGATACTGAACCAATGAAAGCCCAAGGAAGACTCCTAAAGGACATTACCAGGTTTATGAGTTTTACTGAGCTGTCTAATTAATTAGATTCTCTATACCTTTCTTACAGTTGATTATCATAATCTGTAATACATAATGGAAAAGCATATTTTATTCTCGGACACCGTTAAATAATTTTCTACTGCAATTTCTTGGTCAGTTCAACTTGGATGTCCAGAACTGAATATATTTCATAGAGTTTCTGAAAATCTTTGGTAAAAGAGTTGAATCATGGTATTAGAGTAAAAATAGTTTTCAGGAATGACTTTGCTAGAGAATAATGCCATAAATACTCACTCATTAAAATGTGAAATCAGAAATATAGAGATTTACTTGGTTTGAAAAAAAAATAGATCAAATCTGTGCAGGACTCAGCAGATATTATTGATCTGGCTCTTTATCTAATATATACTGGTGAAAAAGACAGGATTAATTAAAAGCACATTCTCTAATGACATGTTGGCCAAAGTAGGTAGGAAAAAAACCAAAGGGCTTTTTAACTCATTTGAAACCAATGGTTCTCCAAAAGCAGTTTCATACAAGGATGAAATTGTTGCTTTAGTTAAAGAGAGCATTAAGAGAGTGCCTGTTTGCTCAGTGCAATGAAGTAAAAGGTTGATAAAGTTAACCTGAAATCAGGCAAACCTGCAACAGACTGCTATGGTACTGAGTTATGTGTGCTTCTGATAGTTAAGATAATTTATTTTTGAATTAGCTTGGCCATGGCTTTATGCCATTTGAGCAACCTGTAAAAGAGAAATAGATAGCAAAGGAAGTAGAACAGTTTGCAGTATACACAAAATTACATGTTGTTATACAAAGCAACAGAGCAATATTCTGTATACGGAGATATAAAAAGTGGATATCTACTCTGAAAAAGCTACGCATCAAAAATCAAGAGGTATTAAGAATAATCCATACAAGGCAAATGAAAGAATGGGAAAGATAGTTCCACAGTGTAAGGACATGCTTTTGAGCACTTTTGTCCTATTTCAGATGGGCTTCTGTCAACTTAATCTTTTCCTTTAAAAGCCCACAGAGAAATATGGAGAATTGCGCTTGTTTTAGATGGGTAATTTTGTTTGTTGTTTTGTGGTGGTGTTCATTCAATGCAGAATAAGGCAAAGGAAAGCAATGGGTCGTATAAAATTATCTCATTGTATCCTAAGTAGACAGCCCAAAATATTCAGAATTGACACTAGAATATAAGTAAAAAGCATATATGAGAAGAAATACAGAAACAAATTTAGGCCATCACATAAAAATTGTTCGTATGGGCAAGCTATAAGATTGGTCAGTATGGCAGCATATTCTAGGCCAGAAAATTCCAGGACTGAAAAATTTTAAGTCAGCGTACTCGACAAAAATCCTAGACAAGATTTTTGTGAATGTAAAGCTTAGTGCAAAAGATACTGTTACTCATCTTACTTGTATGTCTGAACATCACATATACGAATCTCGGTCAACCACTCTAAAGTCTTTTTGGAGTCAGTAAAAGGATATAGATAATTTGCCTCAACCTAAAATGGCTGTCTAACACTGAGAAAGTAAACTATCATCTTTGATCATTATTCTACCTTCATCCTAGTCAATCAAATTCTGAATTGTAATACTCAGTAAGATGAATCCTATTAGAGAATGCTTGCAGGATATTGATATAAAAAAAGTTTTCTACAGAAGCACTATTACCGGTAAGCAAAAAAATGAAGATGGAATTGCAGTATGGGGCATAAATAGCTGAAATTGAAAAGATAGAAGAACCTTCAAACTAAATTAGTTTCAGCATTACAGAAGAAGATAATTAATTTGGATATGTAGATGACTAAATAGAAAGCACAAAATACCATCATGATGGAAAAACACTTCAATCTTTTCAAGGAAGGTGCATCACCTATATATCTTCTCAGCAACTTTATTCATTTTATTAGGTTCTCTCTCTGACTACAAACAGATTAGATATATCAAAACAATCAGCAAGTTAATCACTTTAAGTGCAGTATGGAAGAATAATGCGTCATGATTCTTTGTAGAGGACAAATCACTCTAGTAAATCCTTTCCCTAATGATTGTTTTAGGAGAAATATGTACTATATACCAGAAGACCTGATTGGGGCTGAACACTTTTCAGTGTCAGTGTGCATTTTTTTTTTTTTGTTTTGTAGCTGCACCGAAGAGGGACACTACAGAATATTATGGAAGAGGGATAGAGAAATTTAGAATACAACTTGAAATCAGACCTCAACAAAGTGCCAGTCAGGTTTGAAAGAATGAATTCTTTTAGTTACTGCTTTGAAAAACAAGGCATCAAATTGATCTGAACAAATCTAGATTGCTAAAGGATGTTCTAGCACAAATCTCCAAGGGAGAACTGGGCACTATATAGTGTAAAACCCTTGGTAGGGATTGTGACATTCATGTAGTTCAAAATTACTCCCTAAAAAAAAAAAGGCCTCCTAGAGGAGATTCAAGTGCCACATCTTGGCAGATAATGCTTTGCTTGACGAAATCTTGGATGATGTGGGCATTTGGTAACAACTATGGGCCATATGTTCCCCTCAGCTGGGCCTTGTCACCCTCCTGCAGGATCTCACAGGAGATATTCAGCCAGCTGGCTGCTCGGCAGTGAACATGCACAGGCAGGCTTGACACCGGAGCTCAGTGCCACAGTGCCATGCCTGCCCTATGTGCCTCATACAGCTTGAACAAAGAGCAGGCATCTGCTCCAGCAGGAGCAGTCAGACTCAAATCAGGTCCTCCAGTGCCTTGATGCCCAACCTCACCTTCCTGACCCCATAGGAGCTCCTGACAGGGAAGTGTGTGAGACCATCTGTGTCTGTCTGCCTGGAGACTGGTTCCATTCGAGCAACAAACACTGTGGCTTTTTTTGGACCGTAACAGCAGCTAAAAATAGATCTGGTTTTCCTCTCCTTCTCCTTTGCTGATCAACTGTACTTATCGTTACCGTCTTCTCTCCATCTCTCTGTCTGTTTGCACTGTCTTGCTGCACAGTACAGTAACAGCCACAGCTCCTCTCTCTTCCTGGGACATGCAGCTTCATGTCTTGTTTTCAGGTGTCCTTTCTGTCTTTGCTATTTCTTTGCTCTTTTTCAGTTATATCTTTGTTCTTTTCTTCTCCATGCTCTACACAGGAAGAAATTTCACAAGAATTGATTCCCTTATCACAGTCAAATCACACTTAGGTTTTCGTAAACTCTAGTCATATTGGTTATTCTTTCCCAATATTGCATTCTCCTCTGTACTCACGCTGTCTCCATGGGCACTTAAATATTCTTTAGTCACCAGGCAACAACATTAGCAGGAAACATAAACCTATTACCAAATTTACTGTATGAAACTTTACTGTTCAGAGATGTATTTAAAAGGAAAGAAAAACAGATACAAAAGCAGAGGGAAACTATCAGGGCAGAATAATTAACTGAATAAATAAAAAGGTGCTGTGTTGCTTCACAATCCTTGCAACCACAGGCATTGTGGAGGCAATGGAACATGTAGAGCTGCAGGAAACAATACTACTGTAAGAGAAGGTTTACTCCAAGTAGATTAAACAGTCAAGACCTGCAGGTCCTCCTAGTTCCTCTATTACTTGGCCCACTCCTGCATGTGCGTGAAGTGGATAGCTCTCTTCAGGGCAGCCAGATGAGAGTTGCATTGGGTCAGCATGTGGCTCTAAATGAAAGGACTTCAAACCTCTACTCATGGGTGCCCTCATGCAGGACGGCCTCTGTGCTTTCCTAGATGCTTTCCAGACCTTATCACCAGATGTATCTGTGAAGTCTGCTCTAGGACCTGGAAACATATGGCATAGTACACGTTATTAACCACACACTATTAACCACATTCTTCAGAAGACCAGATCCGTGGCCGTGTTTGAAAAGGTCTGAGTTGGACCCATTTTAGAAGTTGGGGAAAAAAACAAGGAAGAATTCACAATAAAATTTCCCTAATAACCTAATGACTATGTTCAAAGCTGGGATGGTAGTGTCCTGGACTCAAGTGTAACAACCAGAACATCTGAATAGAAGCAGCAGTGAGGGGAGGGAAAGGAGAAGTGGTATGAATTTGAGTCATGTTTGGTGTGCAATGGATTTATACACATGAAGCTTCCTTTCTGTCTCTTGGTAGCCTGGTCTATATGGAAAGATGCTGACCAGTCTGCTATGTGTTCTTTGTGCCGTGCTGCTGCCCTGCCAGAACAAAAGTAGTCAGATAGTGTTTCTGTGAGCTCAACAGGTTACACATCTGGCACAATTGTACCTTATATGGTTGCAGAGGACCTGTGATGAGA
The DNA here is from genome assembly GCA_013398115.1 of Falcunculus frontatus. NCBI lineage: Eukaryota > Metazoa > Chordata > Aves > Passeriformes > Falcunculus > Falcunculus frontatus. Next base: position 2,763,728 of record VZRV01008972.1, on the reverse strand, counting down.
TTTTGTAGAAGTACTCCTGTCAATCACATCACCTGATCCATAAGTGTGTCCTGTGAGAGAAATTAAACAATGCTTGTTTTTACCCTGAATGTCAAGTAAAAGCACACATTTTGTGTCCACAGAGTAATAGATTAAATATGGTTTCTATCAAATTTTGATAGGGCTGGATTGGAAATGGTGCATACTCCAGATTTCTGCAAGGCCTCAGAGAGTCTCAGCAGATAAAACAGACCTGTTCAGGAAGGGTGAGGAGGAGGGCATATAAAGTTCATGGTTTAGCATTTCTTTTGACTGTTGCCAGGTAGTTCTGGGTTCATGGGAAATGCAAGAGCAAGGGTGGCAGGATCCTCCAGGTAATGCTTCGTAAGTGAAATAACATTTCATAATAAAAGCTGCCCTTATTGCTTTTAGGAGTGTGGGAGGCACGTTTTGAGGGGAGGAAACTGTGTGCAGTGTCATTTTTGTGAGCAGCATGGCTTCTTTTTTGCCATGATGAGGACAAGCAATCAGAGACAATACCACGTGTGGCCATGTGTGAAGTCCAGACAGGGTCCGTCTTGTTCAGGAAATGAAATGTGTGACTATGCTGTTACCACACCACATGCCCTTTGGGATAGCACCCTCCTCTGTGCTGTAGCTGGTTGCTAAGCAGACATAATCCATCAGCTGATGGTTTTATTTCTTTCTTTTCCTCTGAGTTGCCCTGGGAGACTGTCAAGCTGCAGTGATGGCAGATTCATCCTCCCTCAGGCATCTTCCCTCTCTCTCTGTGCCATTCTCAGTGTCACTAAGCTTGAGATTCCCCTTTTTCCCTTGCCTGCCAAGAACATAAATACAATTTACACTCACTAAATCTCTCCTCAATTCCTCCCTCTTTCCCATATTTGACAGTGATGGCACCACTGGCAGGAAAGCATAGGCAGGTGTCTGTCCTTGGCACAGACTTAGGAAAGAAGTCCTGCTGTGGAGTGCTGGAGTATTCCTTTGACAGGACAGCATCAGACCTCAGATGCCGGCCTTGCGTGGAAAGGCAGCAATCCAGCACCTAAATGCTAACTGCAGTGTACAGTATGACAAAGTATGAGGAACTACATGGGGAGAGGTCCCCAGCCCCCATGTAAGAGGGAAATTTTGTTTACCATTGCATTGCCAAGCCCCATGCTCTTCCACAGGCAATATTTCCACCTCAGCCAAGACCAAAGAGAAGATTTCACAGGCAAAGCACTCTTGACTAAGAATTTTTTTTTTTTTAATTTATTTTATTCCATTTAGCATAACCTTTTGAATACAGATGTAGGTATTCAGGAAAAAAAAAAGAAGAAAACATAAGCATTTAAAGAAATATATATTACATCTCTTCTCCAGGCTCAGCATAGGCAAAACATGTTTCCTCCCCACTTCTGAGTCTTGAATTCCTTGGTTTTGCTGCAGATTTTTCTCAGCCAACTCAGTTCCTTTGGTGAGGTACAGGAGAGTGGGGTTGGTGCATAATGGCTTCTCTCTGATGTAAGTCTGTTACAACATAAACACATGGTGATGGATTTAGAATAAACGGTAGGGTGAATGAGGTGAGAGTAAGAGTGGGAGACAGAAAGAAAGCAAGAAAGAAAAATCACCAGTCCTGGCTTCAGCGTTGATCCGGCTAATGGGGTTTTCAGGGTCCTGGGGCATGCCACTCAGGCTTTGTGGGGGCACCTTTTTATAGATGTTTCCTTGTCCTGCAGCTGAATTTCTCACTTTCAATACGAACTACTTACCATGCACGTTTTGTTCTTGTAGACCTTCCTGAAAATGGGTGGAAGGGCTGCAGGGGTCTTTGGTGGTCTTGATCCCCCCTAGTGGGTCATCCTTTGATTGACAGTCCATGCACTCTTCTTGACCTCATTCCCATGATTGCACTTTACTGTGTTGTGCTTATCTCCAGGAGACATAACAAGGAAGTTTGTCCCGGAAAATTTCTACCCTCATCTCCACATGAGCCCCTTCTCCAGCTACATACTCTTCTTACCAACCATCCTTGGTTGTCTCAATGGTTAGCTGGCTATAGGTGTTGGAGACATACATGTTACCTCTTATCTTCTCGGCTTCTACACCAGCTCTGTTCAGCTTCTTTGTCTCTGATTGCAGTTTCCCAGGGCATGTCTTAAATAACTGAAAGATTGTTCTCCTAAAATTCAGAGTCCTAACTCTAGCCTTCACCTTGCCTATATCTCTCAGGATAGTGAACTCCATGAGGGCATGAACACTGCATCCAGACTGCCACCAATATTGAAATTTCTAATTAGTGTGTCCATGTTGGTATGCAACAGGTCAGTAACACTTCTCTCATCAGTCTATCACCTGAATTAAGAAATTATCCTTGTCACTCAACAAATCTGGACTCCTTACAGCTTGCTGTGCCCCTTTTACAGTAGATGTCAGGTTGATTGAATTCCCTCAGCAAGATCAGAGCCTGCCAGCATGATGTGTCCTATAGTTGAATTAAAAATGCTTCATCAACAGGCTCTCCTTGATCAGGCAGCCTGTGGTAAACACCAACCATAAGGTTCCCCTTGTTGTTGTGGTCCCTAATTTTTTACCAATAACCTACCTACTATTTTTCAAAGACAGGTCTGTGCAGTCTATCTGTTCTTGTACAAAATTGGGAAGGGGATCTGATAAACCAGATGGTTGTGTTGCTGCTCAAAGGGACCTCAACAAGCTGGTGCAATGGACAAACAGGAACTTTATGTAGTTCAACAAAGGTAAATGCCAAGTCCTGCACCTAGGGAGAAAGAACTCTCTGGACCAGTACATGCTGGGAGACAATCAGCTGAAGCACCAAAGCAGTTTTTCGGAAAAGGACCCGAGGAACCCTGTGAACAACAAACTGAAGATGAGCCAGTGCTGTGCCTCTGCAGCCCAAGGAGGGCAATAGCACCTGGGGGACATTAGGCAGACAGCACTTTCATCAGGGCAGGGAAGGCAACCTTGCCCTCTTCTCAGTCCTGCGGACACCCATGTAGAATGCTGATTCAGGTTCTGGGCTCCCCAGTAGAAGAGACACAGACATATTGGAGTAAGTCCAGTGAAGGGACATGAAGATGATTAGAGGACTGGAACATGTGACATACAAGGATAGACATCTGAGATCATTTTCCCCAGGGAAGAGAAGGCTTAAGGGGACCTGATCAATGTGTACAAACACACGATAAGGCAAATAAAGAAGATGGAGCCAGACCTTTGTCAGTGTCACCCAGTGAAATCACACAAGGAAAAGGACAAACTGAAACACAGGAGTTTCCATTTAAACATAAGACATGTTGTAAGATCAAGACTTATACTTTCAGTGCTTAGCATGGGAGTGTACCTTTCGGCAAGTATTTAAAAGTCTTGTTAAGAAAAAACTTATTTAATTTTACTATACTTCTGCACGGACAAGAATGTTCTATATCAGGCAATACTCCAGAAGATAATAAGGACGGGAATGAAGGACACATCTGGACATCACTAAGCTTTGAAGGATCTTCAAAGATGATAACGAGTTTTTATGAAGTCTTTGAGGAAGAGGACTCAGTGTGAATTGAGCAATAAAGAAATATGAGTTGAAGCTTGTCCAAACAGGATTCTGTAGAAAAAAATCCCAGACAGTGTGATCTTCTTTAGTCTGTCTTGTAATAGACCTTTAAACGCAAGGAAAAAGGGAATTATGTCTATATTATATAACCTATTTTTCCCCTTGAAATTAGACATGTTTATTGAAGGAAAACTATTATAATTTATAAAATAGTGAGAGCCCCATGTGACTTGAATTTGCACCTGGCTTCCATCAATTATTGGGAAATTTGTTGTCCTACCCCTTTGGATGCTATAAAGTTTAGTGACAGAATAATATGCAAATAAGTATGGTATTGTGATGGTCTAATTTTTCACATTTTATAGTACTGTTAATTTGCTGTACCTTATGTTTTCCTCATTTTTAGCCACCACTTGCTAAACTACTCAGAGAACTCCCACTAACATTCCAGTCTTTTCATTAGAAATACCATATATAAAGTGGCATAGAATCTGTCCAAAAATTAATAAGCCTAAACCAAACATAATTTTTTCCATATCTACTCTGTACTTTGAGGGGCTTTGCCAGTTCTTACAACAATACCATTACAGTGTCTCAAGATGGAAGAGCCAAAGACCTGTGGAGGTGTGGAAGTACAGTTAAACCTATAATTTCAAGGGTAGATTTGTATGAGAAGGCTCGGGGGAGGAAGGAAAATTGTCACAAAGGTCTAAAACAGGGATGTCTTGTTAATTAGTGTTTTCTGTTCTAATTGGGAGGAAATGGCTAGCAGTTTAAAGCCTCTGACCTGAAAGAGATAAGTACAGAAAATGCAATCAAAATACAAATTAACAATATGTGATTTGAGAAATAACTAGAAATGCCAGAGAAAGCCTTTGTTCAGATTGTTAACGTCCTAAGCTATTTTTTTATATAAAACACAGCATTTTAAAAACTGTAGGAATAAGCTCTACAATTCCCTCTACAATGTAAAGTAAATTCTGAACGTTTTTCCTTTATTCTTAAAATAATGCTGATATTAATGTAAACCTTTGCACAGAATGATATTTTAAATTTATATATTTTCAATGTATTTTTTTAATCAGAAGTGTGCCTAATCATAAGGACACATCATCGAAAGGAGGTATGTTTCATTATGATATTATAAAGTCATCTAAAAGCTGATGCTATGAACAGCTTTTTTTTTTTCCTATATGTCAGATAAATATACAGTCATAAATCGAAAATCCTTCATTCAAGAGATTACAAAAAGGGGTCTTCCAGCTTCACCGTTATTTGTTTTGAAACTCCAAATATATTTAATTCTGTATTGGGATGAAATTAAGTGTTAAGTGCTGTAAGATAGTGTGACCTCTTCCTCCTGGTGATTCAGTCCAGGACCTCTCCAGCCCAGAGGCTGGAACCCAGTCCCATGTCCTGGGGAGCTGTGCTCTATGACCAAGCTGAGGACATGGATAAAGCTTTCGTTGTTGCAGGCTCAATGAGTAGTGAAGCTGAGAACATGTCCCAGAGAGACACAAACACAGACACATACCAGACATTTATACTGCCAGTCCCAAGGCCACAGACAAGTAGATGGTATCAGTTACTCTTCCCTAACTCACCAACTGCAACACGTTATAGGAGGCCACCAAATTTTTCCGGCACAATTTGCCCGCAGTGAAGCCATGTTGGCTATCATCAATCACCTCCTCATTTTCTGCATGTCTTAGCATAGTTTTCAGGAGGATGTACTCCACTGTCTTGTCCAGCGCTGAGACTGACAGGCCTGTAGTTTCCTGGTTCTTCCTTTTTTGGAAGGTACATGGGCATTCCCACCTGAATACCCAGGTACCTTCCAAAAAGGAATTTCTTCTTTATCAGAGATTAAACTTGTATATGGTATTATAAAACCCTTCACTCTGAAAGATGCTTTTATCTGAAATAGTTTTGGAAAAGAAGTACAGTTTTTGTACCAGGTGAGGGAAAGTCCATTGCTTATTTCAAGCAGGAAAAGGGATCATTGATGTTGGAGTACTGTATAACACAGATGACTGATAATTAGATTAATTTTTCGGTCTGATTTAAATAATCAACATAAATAGAACATAAATTGATTGCAGGCAGTACATTCACATCTCTAGTTTCATCCAGTGAGATTGTGGACATGTTTCAGGAAGACAGGAGATAAGCCTGAAATAGTTCATACCATATAGGCAATGTTCACCTAGCACTACCTTCTAAGTCCTTAAGAGACTATACCAAGATGTGAGAACCTATTAACCCACTTAAAAATGTAATCCTTTTCTGTCTCTTTACAGAATTAGTAATCACAGCTCTGCATGAAAAACAGGATAGGTGAGGAGAACATGCCCATCTGCTCACACACAAGAGACTTGGAGGGCCAAAAAAAGGAACTAGGTGCTTCCAGAGTAGCAAGAATCTTTGGCTGAGATACATGTTCTACTGCTGCCTCAAAAGTATGGCTAAATTCCAAAAAATAATCTATTTAACCCTAAAAGCCTGTACGGATGAGTTTGGATCCAGGTGGCCACAACACCTGCTCAAGCAGCTACTCAGGAAGAATTTTCTCCAACCTTGGTATATGTACAGCATTTTTACCACGGCCCGCAGCAGCAGATACATCTAAGAAATTTGAATCACATGAACATTTCTTTCCAGCCTCTTCCCCACAAATCAGGACAAAGTTAGTAATTACTAAAAATCATCTTCATCTTATAATTACTGTGCTCAGTTTACTTCTAGGAAGTCCTGTGTGTAGCATAGAGTAAATTAAATCGTAAGCAAACTAAGATACAAATGACAAATGTTGGATTTATGCAGTTCATAATTTTAAGCTTTAATATTTTGGTATGATTTACTAAGGAAGTTTTATGAGTCATATCTGTAATGTTATTGACTATGCAATATTTAATCAAGGAAATATTTACAAGTTAAAGACAAGTGCAAATTTCATCTTACAAACCGAATATTTGTGCTAAAATGTATCGTTCATGTAGCACAGAACTTAAGGTGCTTTTAAACAAAGAAATTACTGAAACTAACATTTAGATGCTTAAGCAAGAAATTATTTGTCGTAATTCAGTGTTCTGATTTTTCCCCCTTTTGGGACAGGATTATTTTAATTTTTGTTAGGTCATCAGTTTTGAAATATATAATTTTTGGTGATGGCAAACAACAGAAAACTATTATACATCTTCCAAATATCAATTATAAAGTGATTTTTGTGTGTGCGTGTATTTAAAGCAGTGAAAATGTGATCATGATAGTGGGTTGTCTATCATTATTGTGGAGCACACTGATGCTGATTTATCAGGTAGTACATGTGCTGCTGTAAGGACCTGTTTCTGAAGGACATGGTATTTCTTAAAGAAGCTGCGTTAGGATGAGATGCCAAAGTGGGATTGCACAAAACTTGAATGTGGCTCTACAAGTAAGAAGAGAAAATTATTTTCTATGATGAGTTAAAAGGCAATGCATTTTTGATACAAGCTTAGTTTTAGAAAACCCTGTGACTTTGAATTTGGTTGGGGGTTCTAATTCGTTGAGATGTTTAGCAGTTAATGGCAGCTCCTCTTTCAGATAACCAAAATCAAAAGGGGAATCTCTGATGTTTAGATTTATCACTTAAATGGCAATAACAATTGTTTTTACCAAACTAGATAAAATGCTATGAGTCCAGATTTTCCGTGTTATCTTGTTGAACAGAGTTGAAATTTTACTCTCAACTTTTGTTTTGTCACAAGTCTTCTCTGGCTCATGAAAAAGGAAAAGGGCTCCCAAGCAATGAACTCATCCATTTAATCCACACAGTAGACATGGATGACATCTGGACAGCTAGTGTAGAATAGCACTCATACAGTTCAGATGGTTGATCTGACTGCAACTATCTCATCTAAACAATGCCCTTTTATTTGTGGCTCATAACTGGGAAAGGTTGAGTCTTACCTTAGAGTTAGATTTATTAAGAAATCTATCTGTTCATGGTGACTTAGGAGCATATTTTTGTTTCAGTGAAAAAAATTGAAATATTTCAGAAGGATTTAATACAGGATACATCTATAAAACAATAGCTTCATTCAATTTCATTCTCAACTGGAACGTGTTAGAGGAAAAATGAAGCAGACCTAAGAATAAAATTCATACGAGAATACTAAAACTTCCAAACCCCCAAAACCTGTGTTTTAATAGCTCTTCAAAATTCTATAGCTATTTTTCCTTTTTTGTTTCATTTCTTAAGTTGTATTATCCAATACTGATAGACTTGACTGAATTTTTTTTTTTCTATCCACAGACCCGTCGTAGTACAAGCCATATAATTGTGTTTTCAGTGTCCTGATACTGGTCTCAAAAGCTCAAGTGGCTCTTTCTAGAGGTGAGATAAAAATTTGTCATTTTCTATTTCTATTCATTTTATCCATCTCTGCTGAAACTGCCAATTAGTTCCGGCTCCAGTGTCACTTGAGTTCAACAAGAACTTGAGGAAACCAATATATTTTGTTAACAAATTTTTGTCATGCTAGCAAATAATTAACCGGAAAAGGAATAAAAATAGGCAACTATTATTAGTTTGGTTTAACTTTGACATCATATGATCTTCTGGACTCTCACTTTAATTGTACAAAATCACATAGATAAAGTTCTTATGTTTTATTTTTTCAAATAAAGTAATTTTTGAATTTTGCTTTCATTGTATTTTCAGCATGGTACTTTTTCTTTGAAGTTCAGTCAGAAATAATACAGTCAGACTTAGTTCAATCTTAAAAGCACAGTCTGAGAATGATGTGCACGTCCACATCAGCAGGTACTAAAGATCAGTCAGGATACGTATGGGGAGAAATTACTATATATTGTTCATACACATTAGTGAAGGATTGACCTTGTCCAGCTACTAATCATACAACCGTAGAATGGTTTGGGTTGGAAGGGCCCTTAAAGATCATCTTTTTCCAACCCCCTCCCATGGGCAGGGACACCTTCCACTAGATTCTAGCAAACTCGATCAAATTGCCCAGAGCCCCATCCAACCCGGCTTTAAGCCAGTGTTCAAGGGATGAAGCAACTACAAGTTCTCTGTGAAACTTGTTCCAGTACCTCACCACCCTCATAGAAAAGATTTTTTTTCTAATATCTTATCTAAATTTACCCTATAAGGGCTAGTGAGCACCCACCAGCTGCTCATTCACTTCAACCTTCCAAGAAAATCTCCTGGGAAAAATAAAAGTAGTCAAGCAATGGAAGGAAAAGAACAAAAGAGGAAAAAAAAGTGACATGCTTATAGTTATTCATATTTCACGAGCAGACTGCTGTCCAGACAATATTCAAGCACCAGCTACTTTAGGGAGACTCCTTCCCCACTTTTTTTGCCCAGCATGGTGTTGCATAGTTTGGAACCCATCCTTGGTGAGCTGGGGTCAGCTGTCCTGCCTGTGATTCCTCCCAGCCTCTTGCCTACTGCCAGCCTACTTGCTGGAGGACACAGAGCGAAACACAGGGAAAGCTTTGATGCTGTGCAAGCACAGTTCAGCAATAGCTAAAATATCCATGAGTTACCAACACTGTTTTGGTCTCAAATAAAAATATGGTACCGCAAGTCCTGCTTTGAAGAAAAATAACTCCATTCCAGCAAGAGCAAGTGAAATACTTCTTACAATTTTTCCCAACATTAACTTATTTATTTTAGTCCATAAATTTTTAGTCAAGCTCTTCAATTCCTTTCAGTCATTCCATGAATTAGGGCTATGAGGTCCACCCACGCACACAATCACACACAGAAATCGTTTGTTGCTAATGCTACTCTCTCTTGAGCCAGTCACTTTTACTGAAAATTATATAGAAGGATGGTAGCAGAAAATGTTCTAACAAATACAAGCCTCCTCTGGGTGAATTTTCCCATATATAACAGCAACCAGAAGGATAGGGAAGGTGCCCCATGGATATGGAGGTGTGGCACAACCAGATCCCAGAACCAAGAAGCATCTCAGATCCTGCAGTTTAATAGGACTCTACCAAATCAATCTGATTTAACACATGCTGTATAGAATGACATAATTGTCTAGCAGTGTTTCACTGTAGTTTTGTGCAAGTCCTCCCAGATTCTTTCCTAGTCCTTTAATTAAAACAATGTGTCCTTTCCTCAGCTTGTCAAGCTCTTAAAAACTTTACACTGTCCAACAGTTTTCATTTCATCTAAACAAGATGATGTTCTGCTCCCAGTTTTCACTTATGGTTTGTTGCTGTCTGTAAGGAAGAAGTGATTATAGCAAACGTTTTACAAGTAAGATTTTAAACAATAGTTACAGGGGTTTTGTTTTGTTTTGTTTGTTAATTTCTGTTATTAAAAAGAGATAAATTGCATTGTTTTACAGAAGTGTCAAATACGAACACTTTCCAGCTACTCTAGTCTTGGGTATACTTGTGCTTTTAAACATCAAAACAAACTTTTAATTACAGGAAAGGAAATAAAAACACATGGCATTTTGATTTATAGCAACTGCATGGTATTTCTGAAGTCTGAGAAAGTTATTACCCTAGGGGTTTCAAACACTTCGCTGTCAGTTCTTATTTTCTAAGAAAAATAATAATAAATATTGGCACTAACTAGATTTAAAAAACACTTTATTTTCTCTCTCTCAGCTGGGATAAGCAGAGCTTTGGTCTAGATAAGAAAGTGGGTCTCAGCTCAGTTCAAGATCTTATTATAGTTATAAAGTAAGATTTACATTCCCTGGTGCATGGGGAGAAGTAAGAATGTGAGGAAGTGGAGGTGATCTGCCTGTGACAAACCAACTCCGCTTGCTACTGCATCAGCTTCCCGCCACCCCTGCACACAGGGGCAAATACACACTACAGCTGCACTTTTGTCAGGTAAGATGTGGTGAGAAACACCAAAATGCTCCTGGCTGCTCTTAGAACACTTTTCAGCCTTTCAGCTGACAGTGGTAGTGGTTTTTGTAAGGAGACAGGCGTTATTTGGCTGGGCCTCCTTTCCCCCAGTGCTGTTACTCGTGCAATAGCTACTCTTCTGGGTATATGCCATAACAATTTAAGCTGCTGCTGCCACCTTAATATGGGTTTATAAAACAATTTGGTTAGAACCATCTTATATAATAAAACATTTCTATGAAGAATCAATACCTGTTCCTCTGGGTTCACTCTCTTTCTGTAAGTTTTAATTTCCCCTGTGTGTGTAAGTACGTATATTTCTACAGCTGCTGGAACTGTTCTGGCCTACAGGACTCAAGCAGCCTTTCTAAGTGTTGACTGTGTCTGGATTAAGTGTGCACCTAAATACTGGCCATGAGGTGTACAACTTTGCCTGGAGTTCAGACTTGTCTTCTGGTACACTGATGTTTTTCTCACAGCTTCTGGCAATTTTTACATCTGCTTCTCAACCGGAAAAAAAAAAAAATCTTGCAACCACAAAAATACATTTGCAAAAATGTAGATTCATATTTTTTAAATATTCGGATTGATGCAAAGGTTAATAGAAGGATGTAGGAAAACCAAAATGATGTCTTTATTTCCCTGTTCTCACATAATTTTTTTCTGTGCCATTAATGAAAAAATTTAGCTTTTGTGTACCTCACTTCACTCTCCATGGTGCAGAGAAAACTGCATAGCCGTATTGTCCTAAAGACAAACTCTTTGCTGGGAGAACCTACACATCATGTTATTATAGTAATTATGGTGATAAAACTCAATTATTAAAGTAATCAAGTTATAACCTAAGGCAGACAAAATACAGATCTAACCAAGGTTTATGTTTTATAACTTCTTTTGGTCAAAATACTGCATTCTTGAAAATTGAAGTTATACCTAAGCACATTACCGAGACATTCTACAAAAACCAAGGAAACATATTTTCAAGAGTTTTGCCTCTCAGAAGAAAGAAACCAAAAATAAATTCACCATTTTATCAGTAGTAAGGTCTCTATTGAAGTATGGGAAGGATTAATGTGAGACAATTCAGAATCATTATCTGTTTACACTTTCCTTATCTTCTTCTTATCTGTGTGAATTCTGGAATACAGCCACTCCAGGAAATATCTGAAAAAATATGTGCTGACAAGATATTTTTTGCATTTCTTTCTTCATGCCTTTGCATTTTTTTTTTAAATATGCTACTTTCAGGAACAAATTTACTTTTGTTTAATGCTTGAAATCAGGGCACTTTATTGGGGTTTGAATCACCTCAAGACATAACTGTGAATCCAAGTTGCATGCAAAATAGTCACTGGGGAAACCACTCTGAAACTGAGGTGTGTGGAGCACTCTGAAGAGTGGTCTATCATGGAGCTAGACACTGAATATTAGAACATAAGAATAGTCACACTGGTTTAGTTCAAAAATCAATCTAAACCCATATGTTGTCTCCTATAGTAGTTAAAGCAGACAATTAATGAAAACGTGAGAACAGGACACATGCACATAATACCTCCAGAGTGCAAGAACAAGGATTTTTGACACATCTGCTTAGCCAGAATACACAAACGAATATACTCATATAGATGAATAGAAAATATAATAAATAAATATACAAATATATAGGTGTAGGTATGGATATTTTTTTTTAAACTTACGTAACTGCCCTAACAAAATTGAAAAATCTGGCTTTTCTGTTAAAAGAAACCTTTCACAGCTACACTGCTGAGAGGCTTTGTTTTATCTCAGAATTTTGGCTTCTCTCCTTAATTTCTGTAAGCCAGAAGGAATTTGGGTGGAGTTGATTAGCAAGGCACATCTGGAAAAGTTTCAGCTAAATAGAGTGATGCCCAGGAATTTTATAATTTTTCAAGACAGCATAGACACTTGGTAAATTTAAGTGATTTTTAATCGCAGTTCCAGAATGGTTCCTTTTTTTTTTTTGTTTTGTACTAATCTTCTCCAGAGAAAACTTACATCTGTTTAGGCAGTCTGTTAAATACAGATAAGTTGCAGAAAAGAATCTGAAGTCCTGCTTGGCCCACCTGGCACAGAGCTCCAGCCTCTCTCTGAAGTGTCTCTTTCAAATTAATTGAATCTGCTCATTTAATGATATCTCAGAATAATCTAACTGCCTACACATCTCGCACATTTTCTGCCTTCCAGAGCACAAAGCAACTCTTTCTGAACTTGTCAACTCAAAGTGAAGAAGGTGGGGGTGGGGGTGGGGGTGGAGGTGGTGGGAATTCCCTTACCTGAAGAAACGGCTGATATGCTTTGTGGCTTCAATTATTTGGTTTATGGATTAAGGGAGGGTGTTGCTGGTGGTGGTTTGTTTTCATTCAGCACAGAAATCAAAAATTCTCCCTGATAAAAATATACTTAAATTCTTTGTCTGGTAGCACACATTTGATATTTTGGAACAGAACAAGCAAGGAAATTATCACTTATACTTTTTTTACGGAGAGTTTGAACTTATTAGATTTTTTCTTGTGCAATACACTACACTTCATAATTTACAGAAACACTCTGGTTTTCATACTTTGACACAGTATTTAGGAAAATAATGATAAATATCTTGTTTCTGAAGCTTCAGTTAAACTATCCAAGCTATATATTTGGTACATTTGAATCTTCAAATAAAAAATGTCATTGCTTGTTTCCTGATATCACTTCACCAAACTCAACTAACTCATTAATCCTGAACCACATCATAAAATATTATTTATAAGAATTGAATTTTGTATATCCACATATTCTTATCATTCCATCATTCTCTTTGTGTCTCAAAGCACTTTCTGATTATTTTCATAAATTTTCTTATTTTATTCATTTGAAATATTTTACACTTCTAGCATGCTATCATCTTTAAGACCAAGTAAATACAGTCTTTTACTTGTTCAATATACTATAAAGATTTTAATAAATGATTACACACACACTCATCCAAGAGAGTTGGCTGAATAATTCATCATGAATCTTTCCTATTATTCAATTTACATGAATAATTACTAGGCTGTAGACTGTTCACAAATAGTTTATTCTGAGTATTCACTACTGAAAATCCCAAATCTGTGCTGGTTTATTGATGTGTAGGTTATATGCAGAATGTAAAACATCACATTTTCCTTCCTTGAAGACTGAAATTCTCAACTTCAACACAAAATACTGAAAGAAGTAGGACAATATTCATTTACAGAACGGGATGAGGTTTCATGGAGAGTGTCCTATGAAGCAGACATGTAATTCGGGGTCTGAAAGAACAAATTTGGCAGATGAAAAGAGCTATGTAAGTGTAATATGTTTGATAAAACAGGTAGAGTATGACATGTACATGATGTCATAATAAAATTACAAACACCTTTGAAAGATCATGGTAGTTAGGAGAGATGTCTGAGGACTGGAAGAAAGTAATTGTCACCCCAGTCTTCTTAAACTACAGTCCACTCAATCCCTGGAAAGGCAATAGAACAACTTATCCTGAAGGCATCTCTAAGCAAGTGGGAAACTAGAAGGACATCAGGAAGTCAACATTGATTCACCAAAGGGAAATCATGCTTAGCCAACCTGATTATGTTCTATCATGGGACAACTCCCTAGAAATGGATGAGGGAATAGCAATAGATATTGTCTGTCTGGACTCCAGCAAGGTTTTTCGCACTCTGTCCCATGTTATCCTCCTGGGCAAGCTCAGGAAGCACAGGCTGGATGAGTGGATGATGAGGTGAATTGAGAACTGGTTCAAATGGCAGGTCTTGGAAAGTTGTGCTCAGTGGCTCTGTGTCTAGCTGGAGTATTGTAACTAGTAGTGCCCCGCAAGCATTGGTCCTGGTCCAGTATTGTTTGCTTTCTCTTCAATGCCTTGGATGAAGGGGCAAGTTCCTCCTCAACAAATTCGATGATGACACAAAATGGTGGAGTGGTTGATCCCCAGGAGGGATGTGCAGACCTTCAGAGTAGGATCTAGACTGCCTGGAGGACTGGACAGGAAGGAACATTTTGAAATCCAGGAAAGGCAAGTGCAGGGTCCTGCACCTGGGCAGGAATAACCCAAGGCACCATTAGATACTAGACACTTGCTGTCTTCATGGCCGTCAGGAAGGACACTTTTCAAAAGACGACCTGGTTGTCCTGGTAGACAAGTGGAACATGAGCCTCAAATCTGCCCTTGTGGCAAAAAAAAAGTATCCTAGTCTGCTTTAGAAGAGGTGTTGCCAGCAGGACCAGGAAGGTAATCCTTCTCCTCCATTCAGCAGAGGCCATACCTTGAGTTCTTTGTCCAGTTTGGAGCTCATCAGTATGAGAGGGGCATGGACACACTGGGAAGAGTCCAGAAAGGGGCTACCAAGATGATGAAGGATCTTGAGCTAGAAATGGCAGATTCCAACAGCACACCTTTGCTTCTGCTAAAGATACGTCTCAAAAAAGAAGACTAGAGAACCTCTTTGATGAGAAAAGGCTGAGGTAACTGGGGCTGTTCAGCCTGGAGACGTGAAGGCTTGAGAGGATATAATCAATGTATATAAGTATCTGAAGGGAAGGTGTAAAGAAACTGAAAAAAAATAGTAAATAAGGCAGTTATTTATAGAAATATAGACTACTTAATAAATGTTTGCACAAACTATGTTTTAATATAGTCAACTGCACATCTGAGGAAGAAAACAATAGAACATAATGATTCTGAAAAGATCTAGGAACTGCTAAAGACAGTACTCAATGATAACTTCCATTATGGCTGTGATAGAAAACAGCTGGGTTTTGATAAAAATCTTACCGTGAGTGAGAATAGAAAATAATTTTATTTGTGCTTTTTGCATGTGGAAAACGATTTTTTTTAACTTAGAGTGACAGTTGTGTGTATACATTTAAATATGGCTATTGAGAAATTGAAGCACAAATGTACAAACAAAGAAAAATGGGACTAAAAAAAATAGAAAAGACTAAATGCAGTTGAGAAGCTTCAAGACATCTATTTCTATGGCTTAGCAAAGAAAGTACTGAGGCGTAGTGTGTTTACAGTAGCTAAAAGTATCAAAGAAACTGAATTTTAAAAGAAAGGAAAACATTATCCTTGAGGGTGAGTAGCATAGAGTATTCTTACATTCCTTTTTCCTTTTCAAATTCGTTTCTTAGTGGAAATCCTGAACTCTAAATTTTCTATGTGATACGAAGTTCCTGAATGCCATTTTGATCACAGACAACATAGATTGCTGCACATATAAGTCATCCTTGGGTGATAAACGAATTTAAGTTTCTACTCTAGCTGTGAGAAAAAAAAAACCCGAATCGTGAGAGCCCATACAGCTGGACCATTGGACTATTGTACAAGCAGGAACTGCAGTTCTTCTTACTTTCATTATACTTCTATTTTTAGAGATTTTGAAATAGATTAGATTTGTTTTACAATGGCATTAAAATGAATGTCAAAGTTCCTAGATTTTCTTTTTAACTATTCTTATTGTTCTTTCTAACTCACCTTAAGAGTTACCTATTGAAATAATTGTCAGAAGAAATAGAATTTTTTAAATTTTTATTTTGTAATGTAAAAAATGGTAAAACCATCCAATACTGCCCTTTGGTCTGGGAGGAATTTTACCAAGCACAAATTTTTGCTTTTCATTCCAAGACAAAAAAATTAAATACTTAAATCTGGAAATGAAATTCAGGAGGCTTGTTTAATGATCAGATATTATTTTCAGTACATTTAATCTATAACTGTTTGGGGAAAAAAAAGCCCTTCTAATGGAAATTCTTCCTAAAGCAGTGATATGTATGGGGATGAATGAATTGTTTTCCTATTTTGGAATGTTCTGATTAGGAAAGATTTGTAAGAAAAGGCACCCCAGCTCTGAGGCAAAACCCGCAAGAGGGGAGTTGCAATCCCATAGCACAGTCTCCAACAGTTTCCTTACCCTATAACCTAGTGACTCATCCAAAATCCATGACAAAATTCCTTTACTTTTCTTCAGCGATTACAGCCAAGATGTACAGTGAGAATACTCTACAATCCTATAAAGTTCTTTGAGAAAGGATGTTGTCAGTCTCTCCTAGGGACTCTGTTCTACCTTTACTAAATATTTAATAGACATTGTAGTAAGGTTTGGAATATAGGTTAAGATCTGGAAAACTGAACTACAGACCTAAGCTTTTCCTTGATGTTTTAAAGAAAACTTAAATATTTAATGTAGAGAAGAACAGTGTAAACAGCAAAGACCAAGGTTTGCCTTAAAATGCATGCTGTTGGAAATGCACTTTGGCTATGGCAGAAAAACTGAAATCTTCTCACTCTTCTCTATTGTGAGAGGAAAAAAACAGATTAATTCCATAAAGACGGATTTTACATCTTGCTTGAGGTTTCTGACTGCTGCCATACTATATAGTGTATGATATATTTCCATGACACATTGTGGCTTCTAAATTCCCTCTTTCATTACCTTTACTTTTGTTAAATAACCATTGGAAAATTTAATAAATTCAAAAACATATTTAAATAATTATATTTTAATATCCACAAGTGTTTTGCACTCCTCACACACACACAGATAATTGCTAGAAGACAGTTTTGCCTGAGTCTGAGTTCATCCTTCGTCCAGTCCACAAACTAAACAATCAAATATTGGCATGCTTTGAACATGATAACCTGTCACAAATTTAGAATACACTGAAAAGAACTGTTATTTCCCTTTCATCTTAATAAATACTTGAAATAAAACTATTTTTATGCTTCCTGACTTTCTTCTATATATCTTCTTACATTTTCATTTTAATCACAAATGCTTACCAATTTACTTTATGTATCAGTGCTTGTAAGTTGGTCAGAAAAACTTAGCATGCTACTGGACTTGCTAAATGTAATTCATCTTTATTATAGGGCTGTCAACATATATTTATGTTCATGTGAGTATCCTCTGTTTGTGTACACTATATTTATCACAGGGAGACAAATAGGCTCACTCTGTGTGTGATGCTAATTGCTAGGTTGCCAGCATAGCAGCACTAAATTACGTTTTACCAGGGCAGATCCAAAGAGTTTGGAACCTTTCCATTCACAGAAAAGACCCATCTGTACTAAAAAATCGAGAAACAGCTCTTTCCCATAACAATGTCATACAAATTTTACCATTATCCCAGAATTTTTTATCCTGCAGTGGCTGAACACCTTCTGGTTTTGTAGTTAACTGGAAAATGGCCCATGCCCTGTGAAACCTTAGGCAGTGGGTGCTAGAGAATCAGCACATATGAGTGGTGTACCTACAGTGATGGGCTATAAACAGCCTGGTGCTTGTCGTATGTCTCATGCTGTTTTATCTGTTACATGTTAAATCTGTTAGGTCTATATTTAAGCTAAAAATCATCTAATATCTGTAATCAGTGAGGCTCCTAGAGGGAGATCTAGCAATTCATTTTAGCAGCCTTTGGTGTACCAGCAGTGTTGCTGGATGTCTTTTGATATTCTACTGTATTAAAATGTCAGGCAACTTAGCAATATGTTTTTGTAACAAGAAGACAGCGGTTTGCTTTTGCATTTCAAACCCTCCAAATTTTTAATCGTGAGCCCCCTGCTGGTAAATGAGTTAAACTGATTATAATGAGCACTTGAATAAAAGCAAGAACTTCTTAATTAGAAAGTCATGCTATTGATCTTGTTTTGAACTGTTTTCATTCGAAATGTCTAGATATTACCATTCCCCTGAAAATGCTTCACAAAAATAGAGGCACGCTTAATTAATTCCAATGCAAGGACAAACTTAGTCATTTGTTTTAAAACGTGAAACAAACTCCAAATTGAATTTTCAGCTTTGTTTTATATTTTATTTTAGTGATGCAGAACAAGAGCTGAGCATTAAAATACACAGGAAATATAAAAATGCCAACTTCATGAAAATGGAGCTTCTACATATTATCATTCAAATAAATTAATCCACAGAGAGAAGTTATTTCTTTCCATATATGAGAATTACAGCCAGAGTCTTCTGTGGCTTTTATCTTGTAATGGCAGCAACAGGAAACAAAAATAATAAATATATTTTTTAAAGTAAATAGATTGACTCTTCCCTTTTCTTTCTTTTCTCTGTAACTATAAAGCCGAACATGAGAAAGTCATGGTGTGACTCCTTTCTCCTCTATTTTCTTTTGCTCTTGTGGAATGAAGCCTGATACGAGAGAAATGAAAACTATAAATTCACATTTTAAGTATCATGTTGGATAGGGCATGATTTCCTAATGTCTATAATCTGTGCACAAACGTGAATCTTTCAGCTTTAATTTTGAGACAGCTAAAGGAGAAAATGTAGAAAAATGTAGTAGGAAAAATCAATTATATGGACTTTCTAAATATAGATTCCAGAAGGACAGTGTCTCAGAATAACAAGCAGTGAATGGCTCTCAGGTCATGTCCTGATATATTGTGTATTCTAATGCATCACTCACCAAATGTTGTGAACTGCAGATGACTTCTGAAGAGGCTCTTGAGGGCTATCCTCATCCTGCATAGACACCTGGAACATAGACACCTGTGGCTGAGCTGTTTTTACAAGCTTTTTTTTATAGTAAGAATCTAACACACGCTTACAATAATAGCAATCTCATTTTAATGTACAGTTAAGAAAGGCAGAAAAATTACCCATTTCTCTCTGTAAACTATAAAGGAAGTCAAATGGGTTTTGTAGACAGTAACAGATAGTGACTCCTAGTGCTGCTGTTCAGCCTGAGGTAAATTTTGGTAGCTTACAGGATATATGAGTAAAAACTGGACAAGACTGCAATGAGTCAGCAAAGAGCAGCAGAAAAATGTTTTGAATGTACTGGTCAAGAAAAATGCAGGCTCACCCAGGCCACCAAGTCCATCTGGGCCACGTTGGGGTCCCAAGGTGGCAGTCTCTGAGTAGGACACGGCTTGGCACCGCCAGAGGCTTTCAGCAGGGGTATCGTTTGAGCCCCAGAAGATGTGGTAGGGCAAAACCAAAGGCTTTCTGCAGGCTAAATCATGCTGCACAAACTGTATCACAGCTGTACAATGTTGCCCAGATGACATCACATTGAGAGGACCCTATGGCATGACCTGTATAGCACCCAATTCCTGTATCTGTCTCATTTTGTGTCTCTCTGAGTGTTTCCCCCTGAGTTGGGCACATCTTTTCTATATGCTTCAGTTGGATACTTTAAATAAAATTAAGGGGATTGTATCGTGTTTGACTGGTTACTTTTTTTGTGTATGTATAGCATCACCCTTGAGACTACAGACTGACCAGAAAGCATTCAAAATAACCCCATGTGCCTTTGGAGACATTATCAGCTTCCAGAGGAGGGGGAAGAGAAAGAGAGAATAGCTAGAAGTAAATGAATGGAAAATTTAGAAATCTGTCCAAAAAGTATTACAATACCAAATGTCCTCAAACTCAATAAATTCAATGAAATGGGTAATTTAAATCAACAGAGATAGTGAGGAAGTGTTTGCTTCCGATACACCATCCGCCAAGCTGGTGTGGGAAAAAAAGCAGTTACACCATCTGAAAAAATTCTTGTGGCTACAAAAATATTAGTAAGCTGAACAGTGGTGGAGCAAAACCCTGGGGGCTGAGAAACAGCTCTCTCTACTGTTAAACTGCAAGAATGGTCCATGGATGGGTTTCAGTCTCGGACAAGTGGCTTTCCCATCCTAGTTCAAGCTGTGACTGGGGTGACCATTCACAGCAAGCCATTTGTTCCATGCTGTGCTCTCAGATCTAAGGAAGTTTCCTATTAATGATGGGCCATTCTGTTCTTCATTTTCTGGGCATGATTATTTCACTACTATGGATACAGATGATGTGTGTGTGTGTCCTAAACATAAACTGTCACCCTTACTTGTAGTGATTGTCTGAATAATTACTGTCTCTTGTTATCACAATTACTATGCATGTTTAGCCAGCGTATTTACTATTACTCTGCTCCTTTTCCTTAATTAAGCCTAACTTCAGACTTGGTCATAATGGCTGTGTAATATTGGCCACATAAATCCACCTTTAAACTATTTTGATGAAATATACTTTTCCCCAACAGTCATCATGTTCCAGGAACAGTAAAAGCTATGACATTCTTGAAACCTCAAGCATCTCTGATAGTAGCAAACTAAGCTAGATCTAGTGGCAATTGGTTAGACACTGCCTTAGGGCGCTGTTCTGCGTTTGAGTCAGTGCATGAACTACTAAACTTTCAAGAAGCTGCTGAAAAAGTACATTGATTCAGTCCCACTTCCCCTCTTGAACTCATCAGCTGCTCTGGGCCTGAAGACATTGTTTACCACAGTATTGCCCCTTTTCCTTTGGACATTTATATGTACGTAAGGAAAAGCAGTCTAACATATTATTGGAGATGTCTCTGCCCGCTCCTGGTTCTTCCTCTGTGTCATGTAGGTGGCAATAATCACCAGAGAATGTTTTGATTCTATGATTTGCAGTATGTCAGGCCTATTCATATATATGACCAAATTTTGTCTGCCATTCTTTTTCTGTATTTAATATTTCATTGATAAATACAATCATTACAAGAAGAGACGACAGAGTAAGAAACACCCTTTTTTTTCTTTAAAAAAATAGCTTTATAATTATGGCAATTTTTCCCCTAGAGTGGTATCCCCACAGTAATGGCCTCCTCACAGTAAAACAATAACTGTTTCTGTCCAGAGTGGAGTTGTTAGTGTATAAGGTTTGAGAACTTTAGAGTGTGATGTCTTAAGGCGTTTTTTTTTTCAGGAGAAAGGATATTTTTATGAAGGGGAAGAATGCTTATAACTATGAATATTCAAATCACATACTTTAAAATCTTAATTACAGAAAATGCCACTACAGCTTCTGGTAAAGAAGTAAGAAAGCAAGAAAAAGGATCTGTGCTTTTCACATAAAACCAGTAGTGATAGCAAGGCCTCTAGGCTTCCTGAAGTCTCATATATTTTCACCAGAGTACTAGAAATGTTTGTGGTGCGTTTCCAAGTTCTGTCTGAGATGTCAGCATAGCACAATGCTGAAAAGATATCCAAAGCCTCTCTTTCACAGCAGGAAATCCATGACAACCAATTGTTCCAGCTACTAGGATTGTGATGCTCCTTGTAACTATGTCTGTCATTGCACAGAACTATGCACATACTTCCTCTCTTATATACATACAAATGCTCACACTTCGGGCATTCACAACTCATTTGCAAATTGTAATTTTAAGTAGCCCAAAAGTAAACTTGAATCTACTCTGAATCAAGTCAAAGACTAATGCCTGAAACAAGCCAAAAGAAATGATTAACCATGTTACATGGTGGGTGAGCAACTGGCTCACGGGTTGGGCACAAAATATTATACTGAATGGGGTAACATCAACCTGACATATGTGCAGGGTTCCATTCTTAGCCCAGTTCTCTTCAACATTTTCATTAATTACTTGGACGCAGGACTCAAAGAAATACTAAATTCATTCCAACAACAATTTTAGAGGAGCTGTCAACTCCCTTGAGGGCGGAGGTGCCCTGCAGAGAGACCTTGGCAAATTAGAGAGATGGGCAATTTCCAACCATATGAGACTGAACAAGGGCAAATGCTGGATTCTGCACCTGGGACATGAGTCAGCAGTGCCCTGGCAGCCAGGAGAGCCAATCATGTCCTGGGGTGCATCAGATACAGCCTCAGTAGCCAGGCAAGGGAGGGGATTGTCCTGCTCTGCTCTGTGGTGGGGTGGCCTCACATCGAGTGCTGGGGGCAGTTTTGAGTGTCAAAATATAAGAAAGGCATTAAACTATTACAGAGTGCTCGAAGGAGGCTACAAAGACGGTGAAGGGCCTTGAGTGGAAGCCTGGAGGAAACTGAGGGAAGACCACTTTGCTATCTAAAACTTCCCCATGAGGGGAAGAGGAGGGGCAGACATTGATCTCTTCTCTGTCGCGATCAGTAACAGGACTCAAGGAAAAGTCATGAAGCTGAGTCAGGGGAGGTTTAGGTTGGATATCAAGAAATTTTTTTCCCCCAGGTGGTGGTTGGGCACTGGAACAGCTCCCCAGAGAAGTGGTCACTGCACCAAGCCTGACAGAGTTCAAGAAGCATTTGGACGACTCTCTCGGGCACGGTGTGATCTTTGCAGTGTCCTGCATAGGGCCAAGAGTTGGACTCGATGATCCTGATGGGTGTCTTCTAACTCAGCATATTCTATGATTCTGTGATTCTGTGACTCTAAAAAAACCCCAAGAAATAAAAAAGAAAATCAACAGCTTCCAAAATAACAAAGGAGTGGACCAGTAATGACGCCTTTAAGTTCCCAGTGTCCTTTAATATTGTCATTTCTTTCCTCTAGGAACTTATGCAAATGGTGCTTCATTTTGTGTTATTCCCATTGTGCTATTTTTTTTATTCTCCTATGCAAGTTGGCAATTAAGGAGTTTTAGATCTCCTCAGCTCTTTCTTAAGATTATCAGGAAATCGTAAAAGAAAAGTTTCAAAAATAGAATATTTTTCAAAGTTTGTAACACAAAAGACAGGGTTCATGTACAATATTATTGTTTCTCTTAGCATTCTGCAGACCTTACTATCTCTGAATTTAAAATGCAAATACCTTTGGTAATATTAATTTTACTATGCACCGTGCCTGTGTCTCACAGGATAATCTTGGCTGGCTGAGACCCAATAAGAAAACAGGTAAGTTATCTGATCTGGAAAACAAACAGAAATAAAAAAAATTAAGAAAGCTGACTAATGTAAGGAAAAAAAAAATTAAGCTGTTCGTGGCTGAAGAAGGAAGATTATAAACCAAGTCATACTGATCGTGCTGAAGCATTAGAACTGACTGTCCAGAGCAGCTGTGGAACCTTCATCCTTGAAGAATTTCAAAACTGATTTAGCAACCTGATCTAGCTCTAACTCTGCTTTGAAGAACATGTTAGCATATATAACTTCTGAAAAATACACTCTAGCCTAAATTATCCAGTAGTAAAAAAATTTGGAAGATATCAGCAGATACGTCCTTTTGAATATTTTGAAAACTGGCTATAAAAAGTAATAATTTCTGTAAAAACAAACAAACAGCAACAAGACCAAAAGTAATCCAAACCCAACAGTATTATTAGAAAATAAAATATATCTTTCACTGTCAATTTGTCACATAGACTAAATGATGAACAACTTGTCAAAACTAAATTATCATTTTTGACAGCCAATGACAATTCCCCTAAGGTACAGAATATATCTTTAAAGTTTATGACATTAGTTTTCTATACTTTCCTCCTGTCACTAGGGCACCAAATATGATATCAGTCACATAAACAGCAAACTCAGCCCTGGGAAAGAACAGTAGTTTCCAAGAATTTGACAGATTCATTAACATTAGCACCCGTTGTCAACATATATTTTTGGTTTTAGTGTGTATAAAAAGTCTCAGTTGAAATTTTTTTACAAAAAATTAATAGAAAATTATTGCACCTGAGTGTTGAATTAATAAAATAATCTATTTTTAAAATTTCTTGCAATATAAAAGAAACTAATTCATGATGCTTATTTCTGTTCATTCTATGAAAGCAACTTTTATTTAGTTTTCTTCAAAATACTTTGATAATGTTACCTCAGCGGTAAAAAAAAAGGCTTAGAATAAAGGCACCATTACAAAAAATTGTTTGGTTATTTTAATTTACAATCAAGAGGTTGTCAGTATGACCCTATATTTTTCATCCTATATTGTTCAGTTTAAGTTTTTATTTGCTATATTGGCATGTAGCAAATGTGACTTACATTAGAACGTCACTGAAACTTTGCACCCTGAAATTAAAGTAGCAGTTGTGGGTACCTGATTGTAAGAGGTTGTTGATGTTACAATCAGGGAAAGGCACTGTCCTGTTGCCCAGAGGGGATGGATTTTAGCACCATGTGGGCGTGGCTGGGTCACTATTCCATACCACTCACATCATTGTCAAGGTGTCACCTAAGTCGAGCTGGGGAACACCTTTTTGTGGATAAAGCAACTTCCCTTTTTGTATACTTTTGGTATTAATATTGTTGCAGTTACTGTGCATTTCTTATACCATTGATTTTTGCTTTCAGTAAATTGTCTCAACACACACTCTCTGCCTTTGTCCCTCTTTTACTGGAGGAGGTGGGGGAAAGAGTGTTGCTTATTTGGAGTTTAACTTCCAGCTGATGTTAAACCACCGCAGTCACGTGCAAAATTTATTGAAGGAAATTGGAAGAAAAGGTTCTTTCTTGTCTGTGAAGAATTTGCTAAAAACTTTACTAAAATAATGCAAAGAAGAAAAAGCAAGTGAACTCAGAAGTAAAGTACATCAGTCAGTCAGAATTGATGGCTTAATCCTAAATATCCCTGTGGAGTTTGAATCTCTCATGTGCTTCTCCAGAGAACACTTTCCTAAGGGATGGTGACAAAATCAAATTGCAAACTGAAAATGTCTGGCAAAAAAAAGTTAAATGAGGAAAACAGTTTTCCCTGTGGTTTTCTCTTCCTGAATATTCCTGAAAGTTTTTCAAGCTGTGGTTTGATAATTGGTGGGTAAAGTTCAGATCAGAGAGGCTTTGTCAAAAAGACCAACAGTATTTTATATTTATCTAATTCCTCCTCAACAATGAAGAAAAGATTTTGCATCTTCCAGCCATTTTCAGCACTTCCACCTTAAAGAGGCTAAGAAAGACCTTGCAGACGGGGAATGCACCTCCTAGAATGTCTAACAGTTTAGGAAAGAAAAAGCATTATTCTTTCTCGCTGTTTCATATTTTGCTGGGATCTCCACAAACAATGTCTTGATCTATGTTCACATTAGGGTATTAATTCAGGTCTTGGACTTGAATTATAATTCAAGCTACTGTTCACCCATACAGCCTATATTTTAACTCACATCTGCTGTGAGTCAAAGGTGTTTTTTTCAATTTAAACTCAAAGTCAGAGTTTTAACCATGGTTTCAAAGGCTAGTAGAAATCACACAGCCAACATTCCAACCTTTTGCTTTATATTATACAGAGGGGAAAAAGGGAACCAGAACTGGAGCCCTGAAAAGAAGCATCTCATCCTCATGTTATGGGCATAAGAAAGTAAAATACAAAAGCCAAAGCTGTATTTTAAAAAGTTCAACTAATTCTCCCTGGTGATGAGATTCCGTATTGCCAAACCCCGGCACAAAACTCCAGCTTTCCCTTTGGAGATTTGTCAATTCCAGTTAGATTGTCTTTCTCTAAATGGTGAGCTACCAACAGATGTTTTCTCCTTTTCTTCACAAGCAAAACAAAGGTGGTCGGATTCCAGAATTCTCTTTTCATGGACAGAGAGGTGGTCCCTGGTAACAATGACCACCTTTCATTCGTTCATTGTTCTGGCATATAAATTCAGGGCAAACAGGCAGAAAAAAAGAAAAACAGGCATTTTTTACTCTGCCAACTCTCCGCAATATCTACCTTTCCATAAACCTGTCCAGGATGAGTGGTATTCAAACAAAGGTGTAATAAACATTAGGAAGGATGGGTGAATTTATGTAAATATTATCAAAATTCTACGTGAAATAGGTAAGAGTAATAGTTGAGGTGACTTTTTCTCTGATTTTCGGCTCATTCATACATCATGATTAGCTGAACTCACCTAGGGCATCCTGCATATCACCTGTATACAAAATTGTTGCTAAGAGCAGAAATCACCTGCTCACGAGAATATATAATGATCTGTAATATGTGGTCATTTGAAATGGGAAATTAGTTCAAGAATTATATGGATTGTGTAATAAGAAACAGACATAGAAAGGTCTAATATAACAGACTTCCTTCCTTAATACTTAAGGCAAATAAAATATTTTTCCTTAATTAATTTTATGATCCTGCTTCTTCTGGTCCTTCTTTATTCTGAATGTCTGAGATCATGTGATTTCATGTAACGTTCCACATTAGTATATTTTAAATGCATTCCAGTTGATGGATAATATGGCTTCTTCTGATTTATTTTATTTGCCCAAAACTTAGAATCTCATTGTATTTAAATGCAGTCTGTTCAGACAATGCTGTCCACATTTCTTCTCTAACGGTCTGCTTCCTTAAAAAACTCTAACAGATTAGTGGACTGATGTTACGGATATTGTTACTTAAATAATTTTAAAAGTGAACCAAAATCTTGACAATTTTATTGATACTTACTTGGTATAACAAATCTTTCTGTTTCTTTTTTCTCCTCTGTAGAATAACTCCCCCAAAAAGAAGCCCACAATATTTTCCACTAATCCTTTTCACTGAATCCATAGAGTCAGATTCACTTCCTGGTCAGAGTAGTCCAGGATACTGACACAGGGAGAAAATCAGTATAAATTTTGAAAGCTGTTACTTTGGTTTCTCTGTTCATGTTATTGTCTTTGATTTCCATTATTTGATGTTACCAGATTCTAATATATGTTCTCCTTGTACAGCATGAAGAGCTTCAATATCACTGCAAGATCTATTAACTTGCTCACAAACAATGTTTCTTAGTTGATAAAGTGTAATTAAAGTCCAGTCTGAGACAATTATTAAGGCAGCTGAACCAACTTAGGAACTAGACAGAGAAAATCCAGGTTATTTGAAAGAAATGGGGCGGAGGGGGGTGTAATCCTAAACTCTAAGTACTTCCCTTAGGAAAATATAGAGAGAAAATTACTTAGAGTTGAAAGAAAAATAGTTTTCTGAATTGACAACAGAGGTTAAAAAAGAAGAAGCTCCACTTCTTATTCTGTTGTTATTCAACCAAAAAAGTATTAATACTCACTAATAGAATCTTTAAAAAGCTGGTTCTGATTCACATTTTTATTCAAAGCATGGATTACAGCTACAGAAAGCAGTGGTTCTGAGATGCAAAGGTAAACCTTGATAATATCCTTGTTTAAAGTAGTCTATAAATTTTGGCAAAAAAAGATCTGCTGGGAAAATTTGTATAACAAAAGCTATGATAATAATATAATTAATTTCCAAAGTAGTAAGGCAAGGATAATAAACATAGACTTTCATGCTGAAAGTAAGCAATGGCTAGTTTAGATGTTTGTTTAGAATGTGAGGGACAGACCAAGAGAGGATCTACTGGCAGCTTAATGTCTTTGAAACATCAGTATATTGAAACTGGTAACCATTTGCAGATGAGTTGCTGTTCTGAGGTGAACAGAGTTCTTTTCAAGCCTTCACATACTTTACTTAATAGAATTTGCATTTTCTTACTTATGCGAAATGTGTCTCTTCTTTTATTGATTTCTTGTCTTAAGATCTGTTCTATAAATCCACTTCCCCCCCAATTCAGCTGCCATTGCATCATTACTGCTTCTGACATATGCTGCTCCCTAATGAAGTCAGCTGTGTGCTTAACGTTTTCTGTTAATGTAATATTTTATTGTCTGCTAAAGCCTATCTTCACAAACTCTCAATGAGAAGGTTAGGAATCTAATTCAGTGTTGCATTCTCATATATTTTCATGATATTAACCATAAATCTCTCGTATGAGGCATCAACAAAGTATGAACAGCTGGAATTATATATTATTATTTTACTACTAAAATATTTACAGATTTTAGAACACCTAGCCTAGGACGTGTGTCTACACTGTGAATGTCTAATGAAAGATTTTCTAATGAAAAGGTTACAATGCCTTAACATTGTCCAGTTGCCAAATTATCCAGAAAGTGTGTGAGCCGTAAGTCCTCCAGGATCTATCCAATCAAGTAGAAAAAATTCTAATCTGAAGACCTCCAGAGAGTTTTTTCTCTCCATTGATTGTACAAAAAATTCAGATCCCAGCACAAAAGGAGGATTTCATCAAGTAATTCAGGTTCTGAGATGTCCCAGAACCAGAAGTGAATATAACTTTTATAGGACCTACATCATGTCTTCTAGTTGTTTGAAGATGTCTCTGCTTATCTAGACTATCCCAAATGGATCTAGATACATAAATTGAAGTAACTAACTCAAGCTGTAGTTGTGATTTTTAAGCTGACTCCCACCCGAATACTTTTATATTCCTTCACTAAAAAATACAGAAGTTATGTCAAGATTATATCTCAGATGTTAAAACTTCAAAATTAAAATGTAGCAAATAAAAATACATTAATTTATTTATTCTTTTCCCATAGCTTGAATTTGATGTTTTAGCATTTATTATATTCTTGCCGATTTGTGGAAAGTTGGGATAAATCAAGTTAAGGAATCAACTGGTATTTTTTCACCATTAAAAAAAAACAAATTGAGAAGAGTCTTTTAAAAGTAGTATAGAAATTATTGTACTTCTGGAAAGGGTAATATATATGTAGTTTTAGTCAGTTCCTGGAAGTATCCCGTGCAGTTTGTGCTCATATGTTAAAGAATTTGGAAGACCCAAAGGGCAAAACTGATAGGGTAGGCAGATGAGACTACACTGGAAATAGGATATAGAATCTTCATGTCATTATTACGGATCTGGAAATTATAAAAGGTCATAGCTAAAGAAAAGGTTATTTGATGCCCACCATCAAAGGGAAATGGAAATTTATTGAATAAATTGGAATCTAGCCTGATTGTTAGAGAGGAATATCACTCTTCCAACTCAAAGGAAGTCACACAGCATAGGAAAGTGTAGAAATTTACTCCAGAATTGGTTTGTATCTTTAATCCATCAGCACAGGTAAGGACTTCCAAGGGGCTTAAGAAAAAATTTTACCAAAATGATACCATCTAGCAAAGTATTTGTTTATGCAGCACCTGTTGGATGAGGCTACACAGCTACATAACCCCTTACTCAGATCATAGTCGCATCTCATGAAATGTCTTATCTTTAAAATAAACATGCCTTAACAAGAAACAGCAGGAAATTAGTGAGGCTCAAAAGGAAAAAGTGCTCTGATGTGAAACAGAAAGGCATATCTTGTTTACATTTGTAGCTGTTTCTTCTTTCTCTAATTAATTTATTCTTTCTTATTTTACACATCTGAGAAATCTGTCTGTAAGCATATATGTTTTCAAAGGCAAAAATGAAAGAAAAGCACTAAGAACAAAACAAAACAGGCAATTAGTGTCTGAAGCTTTAAAATGTCCACCTCTGTCAATGTGTTTGCCCATCATTTTCTCATTCAAATTCAGCAGTAATTTCCTGATGTGCAAAATCATTATTAATGCAGACAGACTGTAATATGGCATTCCTTCACTTTTCAACAGGATTGCTTCTGACTGTACGGTGTTTAGAAGTCAGGGAAGAAAGTAAAAGAGTTGTGGTAGAAAGTCTCCCCCTGTGGAGAACAAGGGCTGCCTATGTAGACCCCATGTGTATAGAAGGTGTATCGGAGGATGCCCATAAGGACAAAACCAAAAAATTTAAAAGTAAGAGTTTAAATGCTGGACCTAACTTTCTTCAGTAAGGGGTATTTTATCCTTCCTTTATCATTTACCTGTTATCTGGTTATCTGGCTATCTACCTATGTGTATTCTCTTTAAGAGGGTTATATTCCGTTTCATATTATTCATAAGTTAGCCAATGACCACGGGCCATAGAGGAGCACCTGTGTCTGAAGGGAGGGTGTCAAAAGGGTGGAGCCAGGCTTTTCTTGGTGGTGCTAAGCAATAAGAGGCAACAGGCAGAAACGGATGCACAGGAATTTCCCCCGAATGTGAGGAAGAACATTCTACAGGTGACAGAGCCCTGGAATAGATTGCCCAAAGAGGTTGTGGATTGTCCCTCGCTGAAGGTATCAAGAACTGTCTGGACACAACCCGGTGCCATGTTCTCTAGGATGACCCTGCTTGAGCAAGGAGGTTATATCAGATGACCCCCTGTGCTCCATTACAATCTTATCCATTCTGTTAATCTGTGAAGAACAAAGCAGGAGGTAAATTAGAGCTGAGACATATACAGAGATAAATATTGTCATAAACCAAATGAACTGTGGGAAAGAAGGGCTTTCTGAGACTTGTCTTTCATTAGGGCACTGAATTGTGTTATAAAGGAGCATCAGCTGTTTCAGATTCCTGATAGGAATGAAAATTGTTGGTTTTGTCAAAGGCTTGTCTCATAGGCAGACTCCAAGAAACGATTGTCCCTAAACCTCAGTGCCTTGGAATACCCAGAATGCAAAACAGTGATAGAGCTGAACTGGATTTTCTGATCCCCTCCAAAACCTAATATACAATGAGGAAACATGCCCAGATGCCTTTGTTTCTGTGAGTGTCATGAAAAACTGGTGAGATAAAATCTCCCTGTTGGTGATCCTTCTCTGATCTTCTCTGAATTAACTGTGGCCAAATGCTGATAGTGTTTGCTTCTGAACACCGAATCCCAAAAGCAAAAGCTGCACATTTCTCTGTCTTTCCAAACCAGTCTCTAACTTAGGACTGAGAATTTTCTTCCAGTTGAATTGGAGAGATAAAAAACACTGGGGTATCTGTCCTATACACAAGAAAATCCGAAGTGACATATCCAGGATCTCTTAAAAGCTTGTTTATTTTACAGGATTTTTTTCCTCATTTTCTGCACCCATCTAGAACAATGACACTCAAAAGCAAAGTGAGATTTTTGTTGGCAAAGCTGCACAAGAAAGTAAAGAAAGTGGTATCCTGCTGTACATTCTATGGGACTATTAACATAATTCACTCCCAGATATTAAACCCAGCTTTAAGGCTTTCTCAAAATTTCAGTTTTCTCTTTTGACTTTCTCCTTCTTCTGAGAACTAGTGAGTAAGCAGATTTAGAACTTCCTAGATTTTCTTAAAATTGCAAACATACCACAGAGAACAGGGTGACACTAGGAACAAACTCATGGACTCTGTCTTCTGGGAATGAGTGAACAGCAAGATCCTCATTATCATTAAGAGATCTGAGTTTGTGCCCACAGAAATCAATGAATACATTGCTGAGCCAGTGAACTGTAAAAGCAATGAAGCATCTGTTTCAGTGGAAAGACTAAAGAAACTAACACCAAAAGAAATTTGTTGTGTATCTCCATGAAATGTTTCTTTGAAAATTAAATGCTTTTGATTTCCATTGAATTTTGATAAAACTAAAAACATATTTCAGAATGAAATAAATAATTAATTTTTACATGTTTTTTTCTTCTATTAATTAAAACTTCTATGCAGAAACATTTTTTTCCGAATCTGACCTGATTTCACTCTTTTTTTTAATCCCACTTCTCCTCCAGAAACTATGGGTTTTTTCCTATTTCATTGCTTCATGCATTTCTATCTAGTGAGAGAACATCTACAGGTGGGTTGAATCATGTATCTCCACAAAAACAATACTTACAAGTGGGCATCAGCTGCCAACTGAGACACCCAGGTATACGTGCCTACATTCAGGAAGGTCTAACCTAGTCATTTATTCAATTAATTGAAAGAGAAACTCATTTACTCTGCTCCACCAGCTCCCCATCTACTAACATGAATAAGCACAGGCTATCCAAAAGTATCTTCCGTAAATTCTTGTGGATTTCTCAGACGCCATAAGACATTTCAAAGGGCACAAGATAACACTGTGGGGCACTTGAATTAACCTTTAAATGTTTTCTTCAGAGTGAGTTGTGTTCTACATGACGCCACTGACTGATTTATCAAGGTCTCCACTGACAGTATCAGGAACCTTGAAAATTAGCATGTGTACACCTACATTTAGACACATAAATGTAGATGCCTGTCTAGATATGAAGTCCACTTTTACTGACTGTTTGAAACTCTAGTCTAGGAAAGGAAAACGACAAACACTGATTTCTCTAAAAATTCTACAATTTGACATTCGTCATTATAAAAAGAAATGGTGACTTTTTTTTCCTTTTTTTCCTATAAAACAGTATTTTCAACCTGAGTTTGGGAGTCACTTAAAACACCTTATTCAAATAAAATTTTTCTTGTTAAATATCTAAACATTTTTAATTCTTTCTACTGTATTCTTTGGTGGATAGATAGAATTTCTGCCAAAAAAGCATTTGTAAATGGAAGTAGAAAAAATACTGATATAAGAACAATGCATCATAAATGGGCAATGAATACACTGAAGATGGAAATTAAGGAAGGAAGTTCTATATGATAAGATGAAATTTGACAAAGTAATTTCAAGAGGATTTACTGTAGAAGTAATACTCTTCGCCATTTTTAAAAACAGTCTTTGATTAGGTGATGTCTATAGTTGTGTGTAACCTTGGAAAAAAGCACAGAAGATTTTTAGTAGAAGGGAGACAGAGCAGAGAGCAGAGCAGCACACACACAGTGACTCTCTCTCCTTCCTGGGAGAAGTCTGGAGAGGTTCAACCTCTCCATGGGGGGGCTGCCAGGATCAGGCCCACACCATGAGGGAGCTTGTGGACCACTTTCAGGAATGGGGTAGGGGAGTCCTCTGAGGGCTTATTCACCAGCTGTGGAGTTGGCATGGAGGCATGTAGGGCTGGAGTACCCTCATCTTCTCTCTGACAGGAGAAGTAAGCAGGGAATGTTCATGCCAGTTACCGGGGGAAAGTGGAGGTTAGTGTATCCATGTGCATCTGTGTGTAAGCCACATGGCCTGTGGAGGGGTCAGTGGATTTCGAATAGCCACTTTTCTGATTAAATATATATAGAGGGGGGATTCAGAAACTTGTAGTTATAAATTAGCATTCTGTAAGTTTCTGCTGCTATAGTTAATCTGTTGTATGGCTGATATTAATCCTGAATGCACAGGTCACTGATTGCCAGTTAATTATGTGTCATTGATAAATCCATAAACCACTTCAATCCCAATTTGGTTCAAACTATGGGAAGTGAGCATTTTTTCCCTATGGCATAGAGAGAACTTGGCTTGTTGAACTGCAAGTTTCTTTCCAGAAAAAAAAGAAAAAGACACATTTTTTTGGGTTTTTTTTCAAAAAGAATCATAAAAAAATCATTTGGCACTAATAATAAATTACTTTCCTAGCCCAATCTGTCAGTCAGGATCTAGAGTAACCTTTCGACACTTTGAGGACATTGAATTTTTTTGAACGTAACCCTTACTTTGGAGGATCCAGAAAAGATGTAGATTTTCCTCAGAACCAGAGTCCTAAGTATATTCGGGGAAAAAATTGCAAGACCATCTGTTATTTTAGCTTCCAAATTGCAAACTAGAGAAAGAAGATTATTCGTGAGAAAGGATGGAAGGTGTCACTTCATTTCTGAATATAAGCAGAATATATAGGTAGAATATAGATAGATCCTAGACAATAGGTTTTTCAGTACCGTACCATGGAACTTTTTCCTACTATTATAGCTTTCTATATTTAAAGTAAAAAAATCTATGCAATGGGTTATTCACTTTCTGTGGTTGTCATAAATTATCTGCAGTGTTATAGCTAGCAGCACTGTAGTTTTTACAATGTGTTAATTAAAGAGTTTTTTAACAGTCAAGTCTTTCCTACTTTTATGTCAAAGGCAACAAATTCGACTGTGATTATTTTCTTCAGTAAATTTACATGATCTTGCTGTTGTAGAATCACACTTGTGATATACTAAAATGCATTTTAATGCAGTACTGGTATTTGTGAGTTTAAACCTAGGCAATTAAGACATTTTTTGATTCCAGAAGATCTCCATCATAGATAGGAAGCCTGGAAAGTCACTACAATCAAGCTTGTGTTCATATGTTCATGTTAGAAATACATGACATTTTAGAGATTTTCAAGCCTTTGAAGTTCACTTTTCAAGACAGGGTTATATAATAGCTGGTAAAAAAAAAAAAAAAGTTTTATCCTATAATTGAGGCTAAAAAAATGTTTATTTGTTTCTTCCTATAGGCTACAGTCTTTCCAGAATATTTTCTTGGGGAATACAAGCATTAAGTCATTGACACATTTGGAAACAGGACCCTCATACTGCTTGTACTAAACATTACATGGATTCAATTTCCTTTATTACAAGGCTATTTCATCTCAGATCCTGAACAGCAGATGTTCAATAAGTATCTGTTCTGTACATGATTTTCATTTAGCTTCCACCTGTGGCCTCTTTATATTGGGTAGAATGTTACAGTTAGTTTGATGTAGAACAAATGGTCACATAGAACTCTGCCTAGGTCACGAATCTGAAAAGAAAGAATCTGTTAATGCCAGAAAAAAAATTGCATTGCAAAGTGTCCCTTTAAAACATTTTAATCTTAAAGCAAAGTTGAAAAGCATATGGGTACAACTGCTGTGTTAATTTCTGCCTGCTTTTAAGTGTGAATGATTTCTGATGCTTAACCCATGTTTGTCACTCTAATTTGAAATGCTTTTTACTGATTTTTCTAGTGACATCTGGTTAATTCGCAGCACGGCCTTGCTTGTGTCTACATTTCTGTAACAATCGGAATAATAGCAGAAAAATTTCTCTTCTTAAAATGATCATTCTTTAACACAATGTGTTGTATAAAAGAACAAAAAATAAAAGGGTCAAATCTGTATCATTATGCTATATGGTTAATAGCTAAATCAAGTCTGCCTCATGGTAAATATGACCTTTTTTCCCCTTTATTTGCTGATGTTTTTTCCTTTTCCTTCTTTTTTGCTTTTGCTTTCCTGGGTTACCAGATTGAGCACATGGTTATTACATTGTATCAGAGTCAGTCAAATTTGATTGTGTTTTCTCCCCACTGAAGCTTCAAGTAAATTAACTACAGTGATGTGAACTTCCCATTGTTCCCAGTCTGGCCAACTTACATCATAAATTACAGATAATAATAAATTTCTTTTACTGCTGATTCTGTCCTTTGTTTCTGCATTGTATAAACAGGTAAATTCTCAAATTCTTAAATACAGATGATAGAACATTTTCAATGAAGAGCCTCAATTTGTGCAACAGTTTTATCTCGATCTTTAAATTCACCCTTAATTAAGTTCAGAAGTAGGAAAGACTTTTCATCTTTCAGCTTTATCAAATTTTAAAAGAAAGATTAAAAAAGTAATTATGCAAGAAAATGTGGAAGAGGAAGAAAGTTCAGACCCAGTTCAGCTTTCGGTTGTTCTGATATTTGCCATTATAGAAACATATGAGAATCATACTGTTCTAATATCTTTATTCCTCAGACTTGTCTTCACCCATGTAGTCTCCAGTGGTGGATATCATCAGAGTGGTACCCATCAGAATCTTAGCTATGGTCCAAGAGTTTTTGAGGATGAATGGAGCTTCAAACTTTCAAGTGATATGAAGATTGCAATGAGGATAATATTTTTATCAAGACTACCTTAAAATTCTGTAAAGTGGTGCAAATAATGTCTGCACTACTCAATAGGAAATTCCTTCCAATAGACAATGTCTCATATTTTCTTTCTCTTGAAATGATAATGGATTGTTCTATTTACAGGTATACCTAGTCTCCTGCATACTTAATTTAGAAGCCTCAGGTTTAGAAACAAAGGACAGAGAGTAATGGGTTTTTTGGCAAGAAAAGCAAAATCTCCCTCTGGAAACATCACTATACCATTCAAGGCCCTTACTTTCTCCTATAACAGAAATCAGGTGTCATGCATTACAATCATAATATATATTCTAGGGTCTGCAACTGCCTCATGATCTAGAAATGTCAGGATACTTTCTTATGTATAAACACACAGCATAGTTAACTGTGAGATTTTTTTCTTGCAGACTTTCTCTCCTCTCGTGTGTTCTGTGAGATATCTACTCCTCCTTCCCTCCACACACGCGCTTTCTTCTTGTTCACATACGTACTCTTAGAGTACCAAGGATGTTCAAGACCATATCTGCACTGTTCTGACCAATAGCCAGAGGGAGCAAGCCATCAGCAACACTCGATATTTGCTTCTCTTCTCATACTGATCCAAAACTCTAAGAGATTTCCTGGTCCTGCTCAAGAGCTATGAGGGTCTGTGGTGAAATGAGGTTCTGTGCATGACTAGGTGTTTTTTATTTATATTCTTTTGTATACTTTGAGAGTACATTTTGCATTCACCGCAGACTCCAAAAACACTGAATGAGGCAATCTTTTACTGTTGCTATTTATTAACCTAGTTTCCAAAGAAGCTATAGCTTATTCAGCCCAGTCTCTGAGTCTGTGCATGTATATGAGAAAGAAAAAGTGTTTCTCTAATAACTTCTGAACACCTTGTCTGATTTCAGCCAGACATGACAGAGCAGGTGAAATAAAAAGACAATTTAAAGTATATAAGGTCTTAGTGAAAAATAGGCAGCCGATGTTGGAAAGACCTTATGACTCTCAGTAGTTGTCACAAAATGATTTCTACAGAGAAGGACTAAAATTAGATGCCAGGGGTTCTGTGACAAAAACCTTATTGGTGTTCTGATCACAGGCATAGCTTCCACCGAAGCACACAATTAACCGAGATATAAATCCATGATAAATCAGACTCCATCAGATCAATGCTTACAGAACTAGTAGTTGGCACTGCAAAAGCAGTCAAAACATCAGCCACGGATCAGATTCCCATTTTCCCAATCAGTATACAAATATAGAGCAGAAAGTCCTTTCTCAAATTGGTTTTCTACATGCATATCTCCTCATTAAGACTGACCCTTTAAACCACTTAGCCCTTTTCACCCACAGCAAGGGCATCTGCTTCAGTGAATCTGCACAAAATTGTCAAGTTAAACAAGTTTCTTACTAAACCATAAACAGCTCTAATCTTATAAAACTTTGATACAGTTGAGGTCACAGGTCAAACTTTGTCTTCCTTTCCGGCTGTGCAAAAAGTTTTAATAGGTTTCATGGTTTCAAAACTTAAAGCCGAGGGGATCATTTTACCATCAAGTCTGACCTCCTTCATAATAGGGACTTTGTTTCACTCTACTATCTATTTAGTGAACTGATAACCAGTGCTGGGCCAAAGAAAGCTTACACAGCTTTTAAGTGTAAGTGTAGCTTGAGGTGTGCTATTCTTTGCTAAGAGTCAAATGCCACACAGCTGCTCACGGACACCCCTCCTACAGACAGACAAATAAGAATAGAAAGCTCATGGGCTGAGTTTAAAAGGGGAGATTTCTCATTGTCAGTGGGGAAAATTAATTTAAAATTACTACCAGATTTTCTATAGCAATCTTGTTCTAACTCAACCTTTCCCCACATCATTTAGAAGGAGCAAAAACCCGATATTCCTTCTTGGGAGCTTATGTGAACTGCATGTCTAGACCAGAAATCTTTGTCAAAATGGTTACTTTCAGAATACATTCCTCCATTGTGCAAGATACTTTCTTCAAAAAGAAAGGACAAAGAAATTTCAGACTGTAAATATTTTTGTCCTTTTCTTTACACTCTTTTGAAGTGAAGGCAGTATTATATACTGACAAAAGGTTTTTTTATGGTCCTATTTACTTTTTTCTGGCTTACTTCTTTTATAATACAATAAGCTACTGAGGTTTTTCCAGGACAAGCTGAAAAATTTGTTTCAAAACGGACTTGTTTACTTTGTAAAAATGTTCAGTCCTAGCTGAGTAGGATTTAGAGTCAGTTGTGAAATCACAGCAAAATCACAAAACTTGGAGACATTTCCCACAAAGATCCCTCTGTTTAGGAAGTACTAACAAGGTTGCTCCTTCTCATTCCCCATGTACAGCAGCACCTGACTACACCTTTAAGAAAGTCATTAAGTTGGATAGGGTAGGAGAGCGGTTTCAGGATGTTAAGCACCAGCAACTCTTACTGTCATGGGTGTACTTGACTCACATTTTCAATAATTCAGTGCCTCTTACTTACACACCTTCAAAGACTGGGAAGAAAGCAAAAGCAGGACAAGAAAAGAATTTTTATAAGATTCTCTCAGGCCACCTGCATTTACTGATACCTACCTTACTGCAGTACTCATCGTTGCCTTTTTTTGTGACTCATATATAGCATCACATTTACCCTGGCAATATTTCTATGAGAAGGAAAATGTTGCTTCTCTTTTCATATGAATGGAGAACTGATAGTGAGCAAAAGTAAGTGACTTGAACCCCTATCTCCAGAGTTCTTGTTATGTTCTTGGATGCAATCATCTGTTACATTTTTCACCTGCCAGCAAGTGGAAAATAACAACTCCCTCAACTCTGATTCTCAACCAGAATTATTCACCCTTCACAAAAATGCACAGCAGGCTCAACCAAACAAACCCCTACTGACATGGAGAGCAAGTTGCTGTTTTTCCTTTCTTTTCAGTTTCTCTGCACTCAAAAACAGAAACAGCATAAAGCCCATACTTCTAAAGCCGGTGAGAGCAGAGTAAGAGTAACAGAAACATAAGTGTTAACTATTGTCTACATACTTAGGGTAACTAACAATTATTATGCATAATGCTGTTTCCATATATCAAAGGCCAAATCAGTACCATATTTTAAGATAAATGTAAACATAAATCAGATTTATATTTGTATTTGTGGTGCTGCCAAGAAAAGGTTGATAGATGAACAGATGGAGAAAATAGTCTTCTGTGTCTCTTGTCAGCTGTATTCCATTATCAGAATGGCACCGCATAATGGAATAAACAGATTAATATGTTTTTGTTGTTGTTGTTGTTGTCTTCTAAATGGTAAATGTCTTACAAATGTCCAACTGTGCGGCAAAACCAATATGTTTCTCTTTGTACCATATATTTCAGAGGCATTTTTCTTAATTCCTAAATCCCCATGGACAGGCAGGTAGACTTTGCATTACTGGAGGAGGTAACCACGTACCACACACACTGGGTGGTGAATGATACGTGGACATCGCATATAACATCAAAATCATTTTGTCACCCTAAGCTGGTTTATGTATGCCTGACAGGCAATTATTCAGTTATGTTCAGGCTTTCTGATAAGAGGCTGGCACTGAATGACTTAATTAACATAATTATTTATATGATATTTAAAAATATCACCGCAATCAAGAAGGTACACAGTCTGTACATTTGGTATTCATGTCGTCTTGGAAAGTGTTGATTAAACAACAGGAATTTATAAAGGAAGGAGGTTAAACTTCAAGTTACCCCACAAAGATGTCACTTGGATCCAAGTGTTGAGCAGTTCTTTGACAATAATGAACATTTTTAATAAACATAATTTCAGCACAAATGTGCAGAAGAAGAACAAACAAGTGGTTAGAGTACTAGATTAGGTCATGCATGCTTCAACTCCTATCTAGAGTGTTCTCAAATAACCTCAGGCAAATCACTTATGGCTAGATGCACAAATTATTTCAGTTTCCCATGTGTCTTGGGTAGCCACCCAGCTGCTGGAAAATCAGAGCATTAAAATTCCTGTCCTTCCAGTAAGCACCACTCAAAGTTAAGACAGAACACATTCCAAGGGAAAGGAGGCTAAGCAAAGAAAACACTTCTGATTGTTGTCCCTCCCTTCCTTCATTCCAGGTGCTTTCACCTGCTTGCTTCCATCTCTAAA
This sequence comes from Falcunculus frontatus, assembly GCA_013398115.1. NCBI lineage: Eukaryota > Metazoa > Chordata > Aves > Passeriformes > Falcunculus > Falcunculus frontatus. The sequence continues at coordinate 2,723,968 of VZRV01008972.1, read as the reverse complement.
TGTTCAGTCCGGCAATCACATTAAGCACTCAACGATCACTGTGTTAACAGAGTGAGAAAAAAGCAGATCTGAAAGTATATGATGTGTGAGGAAAGGGAGGATGACACAGAAAGAAATATCATTTCCTCCAAATATGTGTATAGTGTCCTTAGAGATCATCTAGGATATCCTACTTAGACTTCAGATGCTTTGGCAGTATGAAAAGCCTCCTGTCTTACCTACAAGATCTTTCACGTGCTCAAGCAGTCGCTCCACATACCGGTGTAATGTCCAGAGGCCGGAGAGCAACCTGACCACTGTGTCACTAAGGATGCACAGGCAGTTGTCCACGCTGTTCCGAGCAAGTCAAAATAGGGACCTAAGGTGAAAAAGTGCCTTAGATTACTTCACAGAGTTTGAAAGTACGAACTCTGTACACACACCATACAGGAGAACGGTGACAAAATGATGGAACACCTCATTGCGCTGAAGTGTAGCAAATTTTGTCAGAAAAGAAGGAAACTACCAACCCGGAAGGAAGGGAAATAGTTATCCTTTTCAAAATGGACAAAAGTACACAATCCGAATAAATGGCAGAAAACGTGATATTAGAGAAAATTTTAGGCAGAAGTAAATGCACTGAACTCCACCTTTCACTGTTCCTATCTACACTAAAGAGTAACTGAATTGCATTAAAATTTTAGAAAAAAAAGATGTATTTTATAATATTACTTTGGGTGTGGAACTTATAATACACTGTGAGTATTGTCAAGCCATTAGAGGAAAAGAAAACCTCATGCTGAAATTGAGAATATTCAAAGAATCAGATGAAACAACATGATTATCTGTAACAGACAGTTTATCATTTATTGACAATACCATCATATCACATTCACAAACTGAATACTAACATGTGAGATGTGCTGATTGCAGACATTCTCTCGAAGACACTACTTTGAAGTGTACTTCAGACAGAGTCCAGATATAGAAATTGTATATAAAAATTTAGTCACAAGAAATGAAAACTCCATCTAGTGTTAAAAAAACTGTTGACAGAACTGTAAAATCTACTTCTGAAGACAAGACTCCAGTCAGAACACACGCAACTAAGAGTCCCAATATAAGACGTATTTCTTTCTTATATGAGACTTAAAAGAACAGGGACAATCTAAAAAGTGTTGTAGTAAATGTATATTTTAAAGGGAAATATGATTTAAATATTGATAGTCTGTGAAAAGATTGACCTTCTGCCCCATTATCTTTTTCATCAGCCCTGAAGTTTGTGTCACTGTACTGCAAATTGTATCAGCTCAGTAGTTTTTCTGAAAATTAATCTGAGGAATAGGAAGAAATGATTTTTTTAATCAAATATGTGAGGTGACCTGACTGACAATGTGGCCATGAAAGCTCCAGGGAGCTGGTTCAGAAGAGCCTATGGGATCATGTGGGATCAGGGAGAGGGAGAGCAGGAGCAGGGGAAATCAACCTGCAGTAGCAGCACCATCAGTCATGAAAGGACTCCTTGAATTCCTTCCCAGAGCTGTGTGACAGTCAATGGAAGAAATACAGTAGAACCATGTGGTACTCCAGTGTTACGATTATAAGGGATTAATACTTGAATAAAAAGGTGAAAATATTGTCATTGAGTCAGCTGTAAAATTAATTTAGCCTGCTATTTTGTCTATGATGGAAATCATCAGCAGTGCTTAAGGGAGGAAGGTAAGAAGAAACAGAAAAAGGATTAAGTGACCCTCCCCTGCAACACAGTTTTACTTTCTGTAATTTGTGATTGCAGCTGGATCGCAATATTTAACAAGCTCAAACAGACAAAGCTATTTCTCTTGAACTTCTTTTATTTATTCCAATTCATATTTTTGGTATCCAAAATATATTGTAGCAATGAGCTCCATTATTCAATTGTTTCTTGTATGAAAAAGCATTCTTTTTTTCTTTAGAACCCACTGGAGGTAGATTTAAAAAGACGCCTTGGTTCTAGTATGAGAAGTAGTATGCGGGGGATTAAACTTCCCCTTTTTCATGCTATTCTTGGATTATATTAAGTTCCCTGGATGAGAAACTAGTTGGATTCAGTGACATTAATTGACTTCCATTTAAAATAATTAATTATTACACCTTAAAATTGAAAGATTAGCCATTTCTATCTGCCAGCTAATCCCATAAAATTCTTCCTACAAACCCACAATATGGAACAAATACTTGCACTGAAGTGTCGCCTGTGCTGTTCTGCTAAACTAATATGGTTTTTGTTAGGCTCAGCCTATACCATCAAAGCCGCTTAAGCAAATGGATTCCATGCTATCTAAATACTTTTCATTAAAATAGCCCTATTAATCAAGATTTATTTTAATGAAACAAGGGCAGACAACACAACCCAAGAACATGGGTAATTTGCTGTTACATAATCCGCTACACTTGACAATCTGTTGTGAGAGAGCTGTGGCCAAAGGGACAACCCCAAGGAGCATACTACAAATGAACCCAGAAGAAGTTGTCCTAACTCAATTAGTCTTCAAAATTGGCTGTAAAGACCTTCCTAAGAAACAGCCCCATTAACAGAAGTCAATCATGTCACATTACTGTGAGACTTTATAGGTTTTAAAGTGGGAGACTTACCCGAGCAGCATAGTGTTTGTAAAACCTTTTCACCTGCAGATTTGCTGTTCTCTAGGGTTCTCCTAACGCACAAAGAGCTTGCCAAAAATATATACAGCCAATCAAGCAAGTCAGTATGGTAGTTAAGAAATGCATGAGTATCACCTGGTCAGTTTCATGGTCTTAATTATGGATTTCCTCTTATGAAATTCATGCAAATGCAGTATGTACATATTCAGTAAACTGTATCTGAGATGTTCACAGTTTCCTTGTATTTTGAAGGTAGTAAAGCTGCTCGTATGGTCATAAGAACCCCTGTAAGGAGTTATACTGACACTCCAAGCAGGAGCTGGACTCAACAATTCTGGGTTTCTTCCACCTCAGTATTTTCTACAGTTTTATGAATTCATTATGATTTTCTGCCTTTGGCAGTGGCTGACAGTGAATGCAATGTCTCCTGTGCCCTACAGCATCAAAGTCCATCGCATAAATAATCACCTTCTTTGACAATTTTCAACTGCCAATATATTGAAAAAAGACACAAAAAACTGATCCACATTCACTTTTCTCATGCCACTCACAGTTTTCATACCTCCCTTACAACACATCTTTTCTGGAAAGCACAGTCCTAACCAGCACAGCCCCCCTCTGGTGGAAGCATTTCCTCCTGCTGTCACCTTGTCTGTGTCTGTTCCTGTCTCTAAGGCAAGGTTTGGCATCCAGGTCCTTCACCGGATGATGAGGTTAAGCTGTTCAACTTCCAGAGAAAGCTCACATTTGCTAACAGAGGAGGGAATTCTCTGGCAAAGGAGAAACTTACCACTCTCTAGCCAGCTGGCACTTAAAAGCTTAGTGCTTCCCCTTTTCACTCCTGCCCAACATAAATCTTCAGTCATGGGTAACTCTGAAATCTTTCCTTACATGAAAATGAGGAGGCAATGGATGAGCCTTGGAAAGAGAGCATTCCACTTGATTACAGCCAAAAGGCATCTGAGAATGTGGAGCGAGGTGGTGTATTAATATTAATTTTTGCATTGGATTGGCATTAAACACACATTTTCCAGGTTCAGACAAGTGTATTTCTCTGCATTGGGTTTTGTTGTGTTTTTTTCTTTTCCTTGAAATAATTTGTGTTTCTTTCCATGTTCCCTTTAGTTGCAACATAGTTTTTCAAATGGTTCAATGTGGCTTAGTAAAGTAAATTGAAGTCTGTAGGGCAGCGAAATCTTGTTTGTACGTTTACTTAGTAACTGTTTACATGACATAAGGATTTTAAAGAATAAAGAAGCTAGTCCATCTGAATTAGATTGATTTTTCTTCTCCTTAATTTTTTGGGGTTTTGGAGTTTTTTCAACAAAGAGAAACAAAAACCAAATATAGAATGTTCAGTACAATGGCTTCCTGGACTTTTTGTTCCCCAAAGTCTTAAACAAAGTGAAAACAAACAAGTGAAAAATGAAACAGAATTATGAACAAGGAATTGCTTGTCAAGCATACAATATTATTATGCCAATTGCTCTCACTGGAAAGAAAAAATATCACTGAATCCTTGCGTATACTTTTTCTCTCTGGACCACAATCACCAGCATTAATATAAAAGAAGCATAAAATCAGGTTTATTCGTGTTTTTAACTACAAATGAAACTTCCAACTTTTTTCTTCTCAGAAGAAAATATATCCTTATTTCACTGCCTATTCATGATGTTATTAATTTGACAGGAAGCAGCACTTTCCTATTTTAGTTGACAACCAGAAAAAAAAGAATGTTTTGAAGAACTTGGCCTGTAGAGCTGGATAAGATATAGAAACTGTATCAGCTGACCCCAGATATTACTCATTAAACTTGGAATCACGTCAGTGTTTCCATATCAAAGATAGCATCACTAGAGCAATAAAGTGAATTGAGTGATTGTACCTTAAGGTAAATAATTATGCTTCATTTCTTGCTTCATCATTCATACACAATATCTAAAATGATTTGTAATGTAAGAGGGAGGTGGAAAATGGTCATGAAGGAAAAATCTTGAATAGCAGCAGAATCTATATAAAGTCATATACACACGTCAAGAATATGAAAGGAGAATAAAACCTTGAACATCATTAATTCCAACCCTGGATTTCCATAAAATGATGACAGACTGCTGTTTAAAGCCACAATGTTCTCCATCAGTGAAGGTGTCTTGGAGACCTGCTTTTTCTAAAATTTCCAGGTTTTTGACAACTGTGTATAAAAGCATTTACTAAACTCATTAATTTTACTAAGTGTTTTTAACAAATCTAATGCTCAACTATTTTTAAAATGTAGCTTTTAGAGTGACCTTTAATCTCCCATGGGAAATTAGAAAATGGAGAAGTTATTGGAGGAGGAGATCCAACAAAATTACAATCACGACAAGCTTGAATTACACCATGTAATTGAATCTATTCAGAAGCCAAAAATCAATGCAGTCAGCCAGAAGTATACCAAATGTGACATTCATTTTTTCTGCTTTATCAAGCTTAATTGATGTCTTAGGAACTAAATAAGAGTAATAGGCAGCCTTATGGTAGAAGCCTCCAGAGATATTTCAAGTGGCTATTCATAAAGGCTGCAAATAATTCATAGATTTCACTGTCAGTTGATGGGGTGCTAGAATAACTATGTTGCTTTTAAATACCACATGCCCTGGCATTAATTTCACCCCCATCCCTCCAGGCTTCCTGCTGAGAGAGGTAACAGGCACAAATCCATCTAGCTGGCATATCCTGAATTAGAGAAGCACTTGACTTGTCAGTATCATTTTGGACAGAGAGTTAACATGTCATGGCTAACAAGCTAACACTAGTGACATTTCTTGGCATTGTCATAATGCATATGCATATATAAAAGTACACAAACACATTACAGAATTCAATAGAGGAGAATGCATAGTAACTTAGTAACATGGGGAATGCTTCAGAATAATGCTTTATGCCCCTGTCTCTCCGATCATATCTAAAGTGATGCAACAAGGCCTAAGCTACAGTGATATAAGGAACACCAAGATGATTGCAATACAGTGTTGATGAATCTGAAATTTACCCCCAAAAAGTGAGCAATATAGAACGATGTCCTGAAAAGTGTACTGAAAAGTGACACTCTACTTCTTGATTCTTTAATTATAATTTAATATCAGTACTGCAGAAAGTAGCTGTGATAAAGAAATCTTATTCTAAGAGTACTACTGGTTTACCATAAGTACTAAGAGTATTCCAAGAATGGTACATATATCTCTTGGATATCTGGTCTGAGAGTTTCAAAGAATGTATGGAAATGAGATGACTAAATTTCATCTTCTCTCTCTCTCTGAATTTTCTGTCATATCCCGAAACCAATGCTTTCCCTTGCCAAGAGGGGAGATGCAAGATAATGATGCAAAACTTTCAGACATACTAGAATTTATATTAGAGGGGAAAAAATATTTGTCTTCTTCACAGGTTTATAAGGCTCTGTCTCTATGGCTAAGAAATCAGACAAGTTCTGCTGTGTTTATGGTGCCTTTCAAAGTAATGGTGCCTTTTAAAGACTCTAATTTCAGCATATTTGCTATCAATATCGTTTTAATATACAGAAGACTCAAGCTATCTGAAAATGACTCAAGTAGCAGTGTATCCAAACTGGTGGGCAACAGAAATGTTTACCCTGATGAGGATTTCTTTACATTCGAACTGTCTATGACTCACAGCAGTAAGCCTGTCAGAGTTGAAGAAATGTTTGGACAATGCTCTCAGGTACCCGATGTGATTCTTGGGATGGTGCTCTACAGGGCCAGGAGTTGGACTTTGATGATCCTTATGGGTCCCTTCCAACTCAGAATATTCTATGATTCTATGATTCTACACATACACACACACATACACATACACACATATGCTTTAGAAGAGACAATCTTATGTCAAAATAAACAGCAGGAACACCTTGACTTTTCCTAATCTTCTGCTGTTCTTTGGACCAAAGTATATATAGAACACTTTCCAACATAAACAGTTCAGAGGACTTAGAATTACATTTCTGGAGAAATTTTTAATAACAAAAAATAATTTGTGAAGTTCTGTTCCACTGCAAATTGTAATGAAATTATCAAGGATAACAAGAGGCACCTGTAGTCTAAAAGCACAGGACCAGACAGGGCAGACTTAGTAAAATAGCCCAATTCCAAACAGCCTGCATAACATGTAATAAAGACACATATGCTGCCAATTTGCAGAGTTTTAAAAAAACTCATATTTCTGAAATATGTGAAAATCTCACAGTTTGCCGTGCAAATAGATTTCAGTCTACGTGTTTTTCATTAATCACAGATTCACAGTCACAGAATGGTTAGTGTTGGAAGAGACCACTGGAGGTTATCTGCTTCAACCCCCTTTTTTATGCAGGGTCCCCTGTAGCACATTACTCAGGATTGTGTCCAAATGGCTTTTGAATATCTCTAGGGAATGAGATTCCACCACCTCTCTGAGCAACCTGTTTCAATGCTCAGTCACACAGGTAAGGAAGTCCTTCCTCACATTCAGGTGGAACTTCCTGTGTTCCAGTTTTTGCCCATTGCATCTTGCCTTATTGCTTGGAACCACTGAGAAAAGCCTGAAGCCAACTTCTTCACACCCTCCCTGCAGACGCTTGTACACATTGATAAAGACCCCCTCTCAGTCTTCTCCAGGCTAAGCAGGCCCAACTCTCTAAGTCTTTCCTCACAAGAAAGATGCTCCAGTACTCCAATCAGCTTTATAGCCCTTTGCTGGACCTGCTCCAGAACCTTCATGTCCCTGTTTTATTGGGGAGCCCAGAAATGGACTCACCACTGCAGCTGAGGCTTCACCAGGGAACCAGAGGGGCAGGATCACTTCCTTCAGCCTGCTGGCAATGCTCTTTCTAATGCACCCCAGGATACCATTGGCTTTCTTGGCCACAAGGGCACAGCAGGCTCATGGACACCTTGTTTTTCACCAGGACCCCCATAAGAAATATTCCCCATTGTTCACATGTATCAGGTCCCTAGACAGAAATAGCCAGAAAATATTTCTGGATGCTGGAAGTTTAATACCTTAATCATATTACTCAGTCACCAAACCCAATTAAAAAAAAGTAACACCTACCTATATTTCTGTTACTTTACCAGCTTTGGTTAGAAAATGACTTGTACTTGCATTAATTCATTTAAGCAATTACTTTTATTTGTGAAGAAAATTTAGCTCAGTCTTTGAGAGCTATGCAGGCTTAGATTTAAAATCTAGCAATTGCCAAGACCACCTGTTTATATCTCCTCTCCTGCAGCATAATCTTATCTTCTGTGAAATATGTTACTGCATTTCTCCCTAGGCATGATCTAGATAAGATTTGCCAGCCTTGGAAGAAACCCCATTTTCAAATTCCAGTCAGCCCCAGATATTGCTATTCCTGTCATTTCCACTGCATGACAATCAGCTAAAATATCATCCACCATCTCAATCAACTTTACAGCATGGCAGATGAATGTTAATTAGTCATTACTTTTGCTGAAAGGAAGAGGGGTTGATGAATCAAACCTCAAGCTATCAACATCTAAACACACAAAATCTCTTAAATAAGTTAACACCGCAAAATGTTACAAAGAAACAAACTGAAAAGAGACAAATCTTTCCAAGAAACTTTTAATTTTGTGTCCCGGAATTTTTGCATATACAAAACAGCATGGAAGTTCTTAATCACACTTTTATTAGTACAGCAGTATAGTTCAATAAAAATCACTACAGGGACATCCCGCCATGTGCCCCAGCACCCTGATTCAGTGAAGATGTCACTCATACCAGAATGAAAGCACTCAGTTGCATGGCCTGTACTGAGGCTAATTAGCCTATTTGAGAAGTATGTCATTCTGCCTTGGCCTGTGCTATTGAGTCTCAACCACCTTCAGCATATGAGCTGAGCTTCCCAGAGTACTGCATAACTCTGATGTACCAGCTGCAGCCTGTACAAGCTTCACAGGTTTTCTCTATTAGCACTCCACATTATACGAGAATTTTGGTTGGATCAAGACCTGGAAGCGCATAACATCTGAGAGATATACTCCCACTCCTGAAATTCTCAGTCTGTCTCATAAATCTGAACTCTGGAGATGCCTGAGGATGGTTCTTATAGTTGAAGAAAGAATTTCAAGGGACTTAGTGCTAGTGAAAGACTGAAGCCCCACTCAACCTTCTTATACCTCCTCTTCCTTCTGATGTTCCTTAGTCTCCATGATGCCTCACTTTTATGAGACTGCCAAGGGCACAGCATGTACAGAGAGGAATTTTTATCCCAGGGTCCTTGCAAGCAGCACACAGGCCTTAGCCAAACTTCCCCACTTTTCCTTTTCAAAAAATATCTGTAATTTGCAATCACTTTGTTGTACATATAATGTCACATTAAAGCTCCTTTACTGGCTTCTGGAGAAGAAGAAAAAGCCACCCACACAAAAGAGACTCTCACTGCAAATCAGATACAATCCAAGCTATTTTAAAATATAAAATTAATTTTCTTTTCATTCTTTTTTATCTTCTCCCTCCAATTAGCAGCTAATCTCATCCATATAGCTGCAGGCTCCAAACTGGTGAATGTTGTGATTCACTAAGAAGTAGTTGGAAAGTTTTTTTCTTATAATTACAAGATATAATTACTGTGGACCTTTTTTAGAAACTTCCACGATTAGCAAAGCTTTTGGTAATTGTAGACATAGCATTTATATTTTTAATAAGCAGAAAACTTTTATGTTCAAATAAAAGAATTAAATCCACAAAACCCAAGAAATTTATGGCTTAGAAGCCCCTAGAGTACATTTGAGAGATACGAAAGCAAGACTTCAGGACCATCAGCTTTTTTAAATTTAAAATAGGCAATGATATTTTGGTTATTAGCTTCAAACTGCATTATATACATGCGGGAAAGGAAGATGTTTCTTGGGAGAAAATAAAATAAAATAAAATAAAATAAAAAAATAAAATATAGAAAGACTCAAAAGGTCTTTCTTTAAAGAAAGGTTAAAACTTCATATGATTCCTTGCCTTGAACTCAAAGAAGAGAAATAGAAAAAAAAATCCCTTTTCTCCCCCAGCAAGGAGCTGAGGAGCAGCAGCAGGCTAAGGGTAAAAGGAGGCCATGCTGGAATGCAGTCTGTGGGCTAAGGCTAGGCATAGGGAGAGAAAAAATTTTGGGGCATGGGAGCTCAGCTTTCTCCATTAGTAGCTCACTGTCAATTGCCCCTAGCATGCATTTTGGCAGTGACAAATGAGTACAGGCCAGCAGTTAGCACAGGTCAGGACCAATTCTTGACAGGCATCTTGCCTTCAGCAGCCCTGACTTGTAAGGCAAGAACCCTTTTGTACCCAAAACGGTTCTGCTGTACCTGTCCCCAGTGGCAGCCAGGGTTTCCAGGAATACTCCTTTTACTACGACAGACAGTCCCAGTGCTGAGAACAGCAGCTGTGCAGGAGCAATAACACTGTGCAATACCTGCACTGCATTTCAGCACACTCTGAAGAGACCTCCAAACCAATGCTGACCTGATCCTAAAAGTCAATGCACTACACAAAGTAACACTACACCAAAAGATGGAAACCGAGTTCCTCCCTAAGCTAGTTAATAATTCCTCTTAGACTTTCACCTCAGCTCAGAAATGAATCCACACAGTCATATTTCTTCAGGATTTGAGCTGGCTCAAGGAAAGAGATGGTAAAATACAGATCTACAGAAGATTTGAGCGCTGGAAAATCCAGAGCTAGGTGGTTCAGCTGAATCTACAAAAGTGCTACAAAATATCATACGTTGAAATAAAAGACATTGAATGCCAGTGTACAGGCAGCACTTCTAGGAGTAGCCACTCCATCTCGTCACTTACCCAAAAACTATCATGCAGGTTTTCTTTCTTAAGCAAATGGAAAATTATGGAGTGGTAAACTACAAAAGAAAATAATACCATTATATGAAATTCTGCTGGCTTAAAGGACAACTTGTCTTGGCAACAAAATCTAAACTTCTAATTCATGTAGGGTTTGTGAGGTTTTCAGTCTTCTATTTGCTGCTTGGACAAAAGAGGTAGCAGAGGACAGGTTGAAACGATTCACAGTCTGCACCTAGACTTCATAGAATCATTTAGGTTGGAAAAGACCTTTGGGATCATTAAGCCCAGTCATTAACAGAGTTCTGAAAAGCCCAATGCTAAACCATGTCCCCAAGTGCCACATCTACATGTCTTTTCAAATCTTCCAGGGGTAATGAAACAACCACTTAACCACACAGACTGTGCCAATGTTTGAAAAATCTTCCCATGAAGAATTTTTTTCTTAATACGCAAACTAACCTGACCCCAGCACAATTTAAGGCCATTTAATCTTATGTTGTCACTTGTTGCCTGGGAGAAGAGGCCAGCATACACCTTGTCATAATCTTCTTCTAGGAAGTTGTTGAGAGCAAAAGGTCCCACCTGAGCTGCCTTTTATCCAGGCTAAACAACCCCAATACCCTCAACTGCTCCTCATCAGACATGTACCCCCGAGAATTCACCAGCTTCGTTATTCTTCTCTGTCCTTCCTGTAGTGCGAGTCCCAGAACTGGACACAGCACTCAAGACGTTGCCTCACCAGTGCCAGGTACAGGAAGACAATCACAGCCCTGGTCCTGCTGGCCACACTATTGCTGACACAGGCCAGGAAGTCATTGGCCTTCTTGGTGACCTGGGCACACTGCAGTCTCACATTCAGTGCTCTGTCAAAGAGTATTCTCATTTTTTTTTCCCACCTGGTAACTTTCAAGTCATCCCCAAATGTGTAGGACTGTGGGGACCATGTCACGGGTTGAAGTGTACTACATGAGGATCTGACAACAGCCAATAGCTGGCTTTCAATTTGATTAGCAACCTGAATACTTCGATTGTATAGATCTCATTTCAGTGCAGCAAATTACAGTTTTACCATTGAATTATATGAGGTGGATTTCCTCAAGGTAATCAAATAGACAGTACCAAACTAATGTGTGATTGCCTGTACATGAGTACATTTGTCCACAGTTAGTGATTGCCTGTACATGAGTACATTTGTCCACAGTTACGTACCTCTTCTGTAAAACTAGGTGACATCCCAGAACCGAGAAATAAAAACGGTAAACTGTAATTTCAGTGTGCTTTGTATAACCCAGAAAACAAAATTACAGACTCTAAAGGGAATAGAAACAACAAGAAAAACCTAAAAAGACATTTTTGAAGTTAGTTTCTCAGAAAAAAGAATTGGAAAGATAAGAAAAAAACCACCTAGATATATGATCCAGCCTCTCTAGAAAGAGCACGTTAATGGTCTACATTTGCATCAGGCATTTGCAGAGAAATAAACATTGATGAATAAAACAAGAATTTATTACTGTGGGGGTTTTTTTGCTCTCCATCTTGACACAACAGGGAACTGAAATGTTATAAAATGCTTTGCCTTCTTTCTCTCTATCTTTTTGGATAACTGTTCTTGGCAAAAGTTTCTGTGAGTTTTATACATGATAGAGGCTGAGTGTGTCTGAAATTGATAAAGGTTCTACAGTAATATATACTTGCAAGACAGGCTGTCTATGAATATATTTTAAAGCAAATCTTATCAACAAAATGTCAGTGGTGTCCTGGTGTTATTCTGTACAGCCACAGCATATTCACTGCAGCGCCAGAAAGATACTCGCCAGGGATTCAAAGTTTAAGCAGAGACAGGAAAAAGAAATATGAACACTCTACAGATTCAGATAAACAAAGTTACTTCCCTGGACATTGTAGATTGAAATAAAATTTGGAACTGAAGTTTCATTTAGATACTGTCCGACAAAGACCAAATAAATAAGTAAATAAATACAAAAATAGTATTTAAAAAATCTTCGGCATGCCGTTGTGTACCTAAGTTGCAAATTGCACAGGTTTTCCTACAAAATGAATTCAATACCTTCTTGCTTCTTCCTTATTTCAGATGCATCCTCTTTTCTTGCAGAAAAATTGTCTGTACAACAGAAATATGTATTTCAGCAGGGGACAGTTGACATACTGCTGGTAATAAGAACAGAATAGAAGATTGTCACCTAATTTTTAAATCATTCTAGAATATTTCTGTGAGAGAGGGCTATGCTGGAATGCAGCTAAGATTAACAACTATGCTGTAGGAGGAAAAGTGTGAGGACCATCATTATTTTTAGCTAATATATAACACATCAATCAATCACTAGTCTGTTGCTGGGGGCGATATTATCTCTAGACTTGTCACTTATCCACTGGGTTTTATTTTAAAACTCTTTTAAGTCTAAGAGAAGGACTTATTAAGAAATGAATGTATTTTGCATCTTCTACTATGACTCTCTGAATGCTCTGAGCAAGTAAAAGACTGCTGTTGACATTTTTCATGAGGAACTTTTATAGCATGACTTAATATGACAAAGCAATAGAAAACTTTTTATCTCAAGATCACCTGTTTAAGTGCAGTACATTTCAAGTTGCCTGAAATAAAACCCAGCAGTCATTTTTGAGAAAAAATATTTACATTTTTACACATGTCTGCATCAAGGGCAAAATGACATTGCAAGTCCATTTTCTGTTTAACTCGAGTGTCTGGACTTATGAGTCTCACTCAAACAAGAGGACATGCTGAAGTTCAGAGAATGGATGGGGGGTAAAAATAAAAAAAGGAGAGACATTGGAATGAAATAAAATGAACATCCACAGATGTCTGACACACACTGATGTTTTGGACAGTAACTTCTCAAAATGTCTAAACAAGGACTGTACTGTGCCTGAGCCATTCACTGTGCATCTTTCTCAAGATCTGTCCTCTTCCAATGTCCATAAAACCAGCATCCTCCACAAATTTCTATTGAAAATCCCTACTGAACCTGTTTTCTCAGGCTTCACAGAAAACATAAAGTTTATTTAAATTTTTACTTCCCATAGGTCATTTCTTAGAATATCTTCTCCAGGAGATCAATTCTGAGACCTCCCCAACAGAGGATGAGGAAGGTTAGGATTGAAGCTGGTCCATAATGGACTGGGCTAATTACAAATCTATGGGAGGTAACTGCATTTTATTTTTTTTTTTGGGTGACAATGGCACTGTGAGCAAGAAGTACAGAAGCCACACAGGCCAAAGGAGAGCAGATGTTAGCAGTTCTGCTTGTCCGATGGGAAAGATGTTGTCTTGAGTGGCTGCTCTCAGAATTATTCCTGGTTTGTTTTTGTTCCTTCATCCAACAAGTAGCAAATAAAAATTCCATCAGTATCCCAGGAAGCAGAACATCACTTACTGGGCAAGTGCTTCTATCAGACAAATGTGCAAAAACCAGAACTTTATTTTCCAGCTTTGGGGAGTGCAGTCCCTGTAGGAGACAGCATTTCAGAAATGCTCGGCTCTTCCACATTTCCTTATTGATTGGTTTGGGTATCCCAGCACTTATTGTACTGGCAGCTGTCAATCTCACCTTGCTCCAAACTGAAACTAGCTTTGCAAATTATGGTTTTGGAGACAGGCTCTGAGGCTGGGGCTTTTGTATGCCACATGTCAAGATTCAAATTGTACTCGTTATTCCACAGTTTTTTTCCTCATACTCGCATACACAACTTTCGACAGAAAAATTCATTTTATAATCTGTTTTTAAAGGCTTTTTTTCATCATTTGAGGTCATGTCCTAGAGAAACTGCAATTCAGTTAAAAATATACAGCTGTACACATGTATGTGAAAAGTCCCCATCTTGACTGAGTTATTTAAAATATTAATACAATAAACACAGAACATTAAAAATGAAGCCAGCATCATTTGGGGCTATCTTTGTATATTTTATAGCTAGATACATACGTCTCTCAGGCAAGACCGTCTAAAATTCATTAAAATCCTCATTTACTTGCAGGAACTGTTTCGCTCTTAGGACATCATATAAACAAAGAAATACACCCACACCAGATTATTTAACACACCATAGAAGAGGAATGTCTCCCAGTATGAGATGTTTCTCATCTGAGATGCCATATGCCTCCTACTCCTTATTCCATTTCTCCATCTCCTCTAGCATAAACATTTCCATCCATTAACAGCCTTTCAAATACTTTACACTTTAAATATTGTATAGCAACACATGTAAACAGAAATCTATGCTACTTTTATTGCACTCTTGGTACAAATTCACAGTACCTAACAGCAAAATCTCAGCTCAGTGTAGGAAATGCATACCTGCTCAGCTGCAAAATTTTATATGCAATAAATCCTGTCAAATGCTATATAAACCTCTACATTAAGGTAGCAATATTATGCTAGAGCATTTCCTCTGATTTCTCTTCCTAATTTCCTTCAAAGCCTCTCTGATATTTAAAGAAAAAAAAAAAGTTGGGTGTAGAAAAAACTATACTAACTACCTACTATCTTAAATTCAAAATAGAGCAGCTACAGAACATTCCTGGGCTTGACAGGCTGGAGCCTAGCCAATAAAATGAATGAAATCCCATTAAAGTCAATGTGCCCGATTTCCTTCCCAGTGCCTAAGTAATGGAAAGAAAATAGGCAAACTGCTGTTTCAGAAGCCTCTTAAGGAGGCACTAAAAACCTGAATCTGTGTCAAGAGTACAGAGTGTCTGATGTAAGTGGGTTTTTTTGAAAGGACAGTTAGTTTTCACAAGAAGATTTATTTTTCCAATAAATATTTTTTGTATTCGTTTTCTCATGAATTAAACCCAATCCACCACAAACCCTAAACTTTTACTTCTGATTTGTTAAAGTCCAGTTACAGTGCAACTGATCCAGAGATTGTCTTTTGTGTCAGTTCAGCATCAAGCAGCATTTCCCCTGCTAATGACCATGAAGTCGGTGTGAGGTGTGGGGTAGACCCTAGAGGATAAGCTCTTCTTCACTGATTTCTGAAGATGATGCTATCTGGTTCATGTCAAATGAGCCATCATGCAGAAATCTGTCTACACAGAGACAAGCAGCCTTAATGTTAGCACCTCTCATCAGAAAGTGAAGCTTAATATTGTGACAATCAGGCAGTTTAACAAGAAAGCAAGATTCAATATATTTTGAGACTGCAAAATACTTTAACTTTTTTAAGTGAATGATTGTTCCAACATTTTTGAGTCAGTATTTTTGTGTAAAATCTTTCACTGTGTTTATTTGATCACAATAACTTTACATGCAAAAATGAAAAAAATGCATTTCTTTTAAATTCAAATTCGCTCCAGGTTGATACCTCCAGATCATGCTCAGATTTGATCCTAAGATATTTTAAAAACTGTGCCATCTCACAGGCCTAATGTTCTGAAAGTGCAAAGGTTGCATTTTTTTTTTAATGCTAAAAATAAATTTTGGGTTGCATCTCTGAATTAGTCACTAAAAGCTCCACATAAGTCTTGGCATTCGTATTAGAATGTACTGTGTAAAACTCTGCATGTTTCTCTTGACCTTGTTGATAATACTGATTATACTGATAAAAAACTAAGGAAAAAAACCCAGCAGACAAACCAGAACCCCACAAACATTCTTCAAAAAAAAAAGTTTCTATTAAATTGGTAATTCATAGTGAATGAATATTTTTTTTAAAACTTTTGGCTTCCTAGGTTATAAATGGGTATAATTAAATTTAAAATCCAGACTAGAAACAATAATTGGATCAATAAACCTGTAATTTCCATTAAATTTTGATTCACATTTCCTTAAAACACTTTCACCATGATTTAAAGACTGATTTTATTTTCAGTTTCCACAAGCCCCCAGCAAATTTTTATCAACCAGCATAACAAAGAGCTCACAAAACTATAAATTAAAAATATCTTAAGAGGAAAGTCTCACTTACTCAAAGATCAGAAAGTAAGCTTTAGACACTTTTCACTGTCTAAAATAAGATACTGGGATCCTGCATATTTCAACTGCTGTTTGCAGCAGGGTTTCTCAATTTTGAACAGGTTTTATACTGAAGTAGCCGTAGTCCTACCCTGTGTTAAATACAGTAACACAGAGCAGTGGTGCATTTTCTCTTGTGCCTGCAGTATAAGCAGAAACACAAAAATGAAGCTCAAAACCAGTCACTGTAAAATGTCATAAAATAGTTTATTGAAAATTAGGGGCAAGAAGAAGAAGTGGCAAAGTCAGAAAAAGTGACGTATAGGGAAAGATGTGCCATTGCAAACGGCAGCAAAGACCTTCACCCTGGTATCACCCTCATCACCACTGTGGAACCATTTGGCCACCACAGACAGCAAGGAAGAAGCTGGGCCAGAACAGCCCCCGGATAAACCAAGGTGATTTGGGCCTTCTTGACAACATCTGTGTTTAGGTGAGTCAACTTTAATGTGAGTTTAGTTAATAAAAAGTGAGTAGTTGCTGAGTTCTAGCATTCTCTAGATCATATGGAGCAGCTTGGCATAACTTTTCATGGGGTTTCCCTCTGTGAAGTATGTGTGCAAATGGTGTGTATGTTATCATACCCACAGGACACTTGCTGCACAGGGAATCTCCACCCACACTGTGCACTTGGCAAAGCCCAAATGCAATGTCTCAGCAGATATCTGCTCTGTAATTGATTGATCTGGATTGAACTTTGTCCACGACTTTCAGGATGTGTGAAAGATATCAGGTTTCAGTAGTCTTTTTACTCTTCAGGCAAAATTTTGTTCATCATCTTTTTTTTAAATGGTCTGAATATTATATTGTTTATAGCAGTGCAATCCTAGACATAAGACTCCCACTGTCATCTTCTAAGATGTAGAATAACAGAAAGGAAGCCATAACTGATAATTTGTGTCTTACATTGTTTTAAATATTATATATATTACTATATATAAAAATACAATAATGAATGTATTATGTGGTTTAATAAGATGTTCTTATTTATTTATTTATTTACTGTCTGTTTGGTGTGCTTAGAACTGCTAATTTTTTTAAAATTTATTTACTATTTATTGACATATACCCCTTTTAAATTTTGAAAACTAATGGAATTAAATATGTCCCACTCGGATTTAAACAAATGCCATGTTTATTTTCCTGTATTGCTCTCATTCACTCTGGTGAAACTGAAGGTTAAGAATTAATGAAATCACCCCTAATGGAAATCCAGTATGAAATCAGTATAAATGCCACTGTTTATAAACATGAAAATAAGAGTACTCTTAATTCACTGTCACAAGTTTTATCCCTATCTTTCAAAGAAAGAAACATCTTGGGTTTTGATATGATTTTAAGCAGAATTTAAAAAACCAACAATGTTTAAGTCTTCTGAATTGGATGTAATTTGTTGTTCAAATGAAAATGCCAACTTTAAATTATCTTTTTTCGAGTTAGTGTTATATTATAGAACTCAACATCTTATTAAAGAAAAACCTTCCCCTTAAAATAGCATGGCCTGCAAACCTTATCTTAAACCATAACTTAATATAGTACTTTGGGTTACCAAAAATGTTAGCCATTCCTTAAGTCTTAACTTGTCATTCAATTACATATTAATGAATGCCCTGTAGAATTATAGTTCATCATTTAATGTTTACAATTTATTTTCCTGCAATTTTAAAGACCATGTATTATTGAAATTACTGTTATAAAAGTAGCAAGGGAACATTAGTGGTAATACATGGCCATCTTGATGTAAAACATTATGTAAATAAGTATATCCCTTTCTTAAATTTTAAAATCAAGCAGTATTTCATTTGAGTTTTAATCATGCAGTTCAGTTAATTATGTCCTTTATAATGCTAATATTAGTCTGTACAATTTTACTCCAGTTATGCTGGCTAGAATTTTACTCTGTAGTTCAATCAAGTTTTTTTTTAATTTTTCCATGTATGAAACAACTACTATTTACAGGAATGAACTAAAAGTGTTTGCAGTGACTGCAAAGAATGTGCACTGTAGTTCTTTGTCACTGGGCAAACCCCAATATTTTTAGTAATTTAAAAAAGTCCATCCTAAACTCATCCATCTAAATTCATGATCAAAGTTAACTACATTGTTGCAGGTTGCACCTCCTGATCTCCTCTTTTCCATAGAAAACCACAAAAGGGTCTCATAGTTAAGCGTTTGCTTCAATGAGGGCAAATTTTTGTTAAAGACTCTGATTAAGCTAGAATAGCAGTATTATATATGATTATTCTGATTCCTTGGTTTAATTGCAGGTCCAGTTCAAGATTCCCTATACTTAAGAATACAATTATACTTGAATATTCTAAAAATACATGTCTAGTAATAATCCATGCGATTGAAGAACAACTCTGTACAATGGTATGAAAATCTCTATTTTCTTTCTCCTAAAATTTTAGGCAAAACTTCAGACTTAGACTTCTTCCTGAAAATCTCTCTTTTACTTAGTAAGTGGATAATTCCAAACAGAGTCATTATTCAGAATAGTGTGTGTTATATACTTATAAAAAGCTCTAAACTATTATTTAGCCTGTAAGGCTTTAAACACTTAACATCAGCAAATATATATTGATTTTTCAAACACCATAAAAATAGGTATATATTGGTATTGTAAATGCTACAATAGATTACTTTAACAGTTCAGTGGAAACAATCTTGTGAGTTGAGAGGATCTGGCAAATTTATCAGATTACATACAATTTCTTGTTTTATTTTTATGAACAATTGACGATAAGACTTAAGTTCTGAATGTTCCAAGTAAAAATACTCTTAGCACTGAAACTGCTTTAAGCAGCGGTTCTGTTAGAATGATGCCTTGAGTTTTAGCTTTTATATTCTGTATTGCCTACTGTAAAACTCTGAAGTGTCTTACAACCTGCTGCTGCTGCTCTCCTATGCTAAGATAGACATAACAAAGTCTCTAGGTTTGCTGTCCAAGGACACCTGGCCGTGCCGGGCCCAGAAATGTGTGAACCAACATCTTGGAGAAGGGGGGCTGAGCTTAGAGAACTTACATCAGTAGCTAAAATTTTAATTGGCAAATTTATGCTGACATGCAAATAGACCAAACCTTTAAAAGTGCGAAGAACTCGTGACTTGTCGTCCATCTTGGGGTCCATTTTGGCAGTAGCCTCTGGGCTCCCCAGGGTGTACCTTTGAAGGCCTTTCAAATAAACATCACCTTTACTCCCTTACTCCTGTCTAGTCTCTGTTTCCAGGTAGCCACTTGAGGCAACAAGAACAGTAGAGAGCTGTTATGCTTTCCTCGTTAGCCGTATGAATGGTGAAATCTCATGTTCTCTGCCACTGCACCTTACAGCGTTCAATATTTATTTTCCAGAGAGTAAAACTGAATCTATAAAGTCAAGATACAGTTCAAGTTCAAGTCATGGAAATACGTGTATGTAGAAGGGTGTTCTTTGCCTGTTCTTAGGTTACAGTGTATTGCCTCTGCAGTAAGCAGCTAGTGGCCCACCAGTGGAGTTGTCTTTTGAGTATCATCGTTTGTATGAACTATTAAGCCTCTAGTTTAAACACCTGACAACTAGAATATAAATCTTAAGTTATGAGTGTGCCTAAAAGTACATATCCAATGCCATCTGAGATACCCTTGGATATGCAACATCATTACAAACCTGGCAGATATGGCACAGGGCTGATATGAGATCCACATGCTCCTGAAAAGGACCGAGGCTTTCTGGGATACATGAGGCTCTCTCAAAAGTCGGAAAGGGTTGTGTTTAACTAACTGTAGCATGTTTCTACAATACAGATAAATCAAAACCAGATGTCTCAGTTCCAACGTGAATCCCAATGAAAGTTTTTGACTATGAGCACCTCAAATTTATGGCTAGATTTTAAGTAAATAGTTTGCTACATGGCTGGACTGACAACACGGTTGGTTTAAAAATAAAAGATGTCCTTTCTGTGTTTACATGTACGTGTCTCAGTGCAAGTTCATATTTGTTTTAGTCATTTTGAATGACTGAGACTTCCATAAACATAGAGAAAACCTCTGGAGATTACCCCTTTGAAAAGATTCTAGTTCAAAGTAGTATTACATTCAGTATTCCTTGTATTCTCCTTTAGGAATGAAAGAAGTTAATGCCTCTTTTTTCCTAGACACAAGTTTCTCCCAGAATTTGACAGGATAGAGCAAATACTATATTTTGAGCAAGCATATTTCAAAGATTACTCTTCCATGATATTTCTTTTTTGACTTAAAATATTCGAAATATCGGTGAAGAAAACAGAAAAATAATGGCTGTTCCATTCCAAAGCTTCTCTCTTTGAAGTTATAAGAAAATATTGATAAAGTTTCACATACTAATAAACCATTTTTTTTGTTGCCCATTCTATCACAACTATGACCTGCTTCGTGGATACTGATGTCCATTTCAGGCAAAGGATGGAGATTTAGGAGTGAGCTGAAAGTCCAGCAGCCCAGCACAGGCAAGATGAATCACCTTCTGGAGGAGTACCTCTCTCTTCATATCCGTAACAACTGGCTTATATGCTTAATCATTAGCCAGCTGAAATGCAGATTCAGCTCTTACTATATATCCTGATCAACCTAGGGTGAGACTGAGCTTTTAATAGTAGTAAAATCTAGTTACCATACAAATATGAGCCTTCTCTTTCTAGAATTTCTCAGATTTGAAGATTGCATTAAATATTAAAAGGGGAATGACTCTCAGAATCATAGAATGCTTTGGATTGAAAGGGACTTTCAAAGAACATGAAGTCCAAAATCCCTAAAGTGCGCACGTCTTCAACTAGACTGGGTAGAACAAAGCCCTGTCCAACTTGACCTTGAATGTTCCCAGGGATGGGACACCTACCAACTCTCTGGGCAACCTGTCCCAGTGTCTCACTACCCTCACCATAAAAAAATTATTCTTTATATCTAGTCTGAATCTACCCTCTTTTAGTTTAAAGCCGTTAACCCCTTGTCCTATCACTACAGGCCCTGTGAAAAAGTCAGTCCCCATCTTTCTTATACATCCCCTTTAAATACCAAAAGGCTGTGATGAGATGTCCCTGTAGAACAGCATTCTCTTCTACAATGTCATATTGAGCATGAGAAGAATAAATATCAGTGCTTTTAATTTCAGTAGTCCAGCCTTCTGCATCATACAGGACATTTACTGTAACTTTGCTTGTGGAAAGAGTCAAAATCTGTTAAATGTCTGACAATGTCCTATTTTCTGTCTGAGTAAGATTTTGGGTGATGAGTAACAATTTTCACTGAAAGTATTTCTCTGCATTTGGAGAAAGTCTTTCAGAGATTAATAGCTTGTCACAAAAAGCTCACTCTGGTAACACTGCTCTATAAAATCAGATCCAACCTACGGGCACATTTCACGCTCAGTATCAAATGTGTATGCATACCTGACAGGCACATGAAAAAATATGGAAAATATCTATATTTTTACAGAATCTGTGAAGGATGAGAAATTACTTATTGTAGTGGATTGACCTTGGCTGGACATCAGGTGTCCTCCCAAGCTGCTCCATCTCTCTCCTCCTCAGCTGGACATGGGAGAGAAAATTTAAAAAAGAGCCCATGGATCAAGATAAGATTACAGAAATATCATTCATCAGTCACCATCATGGGCAAAACAGTTTCAACTTGGAGAAAAATAGTTTCATTTATTGCCAGTCAAATTACAGTTAAATAACCTTAAAAATCTTAAAAAATCTTAAAAACACTTTTCCTCCACCCCTGCCTTCTGTCTGGGCTTAATTTCACTCCCAAATTCTCTCCCTCCTCCCCACCAGCAGTGGAAGGGGATGAGGAATGGGGACTGTGGTCAGTTCATCACACATTGCCTCTGAAATTCCTTTGTCCTGAGGGGAAGGACTCCTCATACTCTTGCCCTGCTCCAGCATGGAGTCCCTCACATAGAAGACAGCCCTTTATGAACTTCTCCAATGTGAGCCTGTCCCACGGGCTGCAGTTCTTCATTAATTACTCCAGCATGGGCCACTTCCGCAGGGTGCAGTCCTTTGGGAACAGGCTGCTCCAGTGTGGGTCCTCTGCCTAGTCACAAGTCCTGTCAGCAAACCTGCTTCAGTTTGGGATCCTCTTCCCACTGGTCCACAGGTTCTGCCAGAAGCCTGCTCCAGCATAGGCTTCCCATCAGATCACAGCCTTCTTCAGGTACCCACTTGCTTGGGCATGGGGTCCTCCATGGGCTGTAAGGGGACATCCTGCCTCACCATAATCTGCACGGGGGGCTGCAAGTGAATCTCTGCTCCAGCACCTGGATCACCTTCTCTCTCTCCTACTTCACTGACCTTGGTGTCTGCAGAGCTCTTCCTCTCACATATTCTCACCCTTCTCTTCTCTGGCTGCAATTTCTGTTGCACAGGTTTTTCCCTCCTTCTTAAATCTGGAGCCTGACCTTGGCCAGCATCAGGTACATCTTGGAACTGGCTGGTGTTGGCTCTCTTGGACATAGAGGAAACTTCTAGCAGCTTCTTAAAGAAGCCACCCCCACAGCCCCCTGCTACTAAAACCTTGCCCCTCAAACTCGATACAGTTTTAGATTAATTTAATGAAATTGTGATAACTGTAGTCAGTATGGCTTTAGGAATTTGCTCTAACCTAGACAGACAGGCTCCTCTAGAGAATACTACCTATTTTTCTTTTATATATTTGTCATAGGATAAGGTGAATTGCCCCCTAAAATCATTCAGTGTTGATTTTAGTGACAGCCTAAACAACTAATTTAGGTTAAGAGATTTACATTCTCAAAGCCTACAGTAGTACTGGATTAATCTCACTCTATTTGACATGCTTGGCATGAAAATCAACATATTCATCAAACACTATTACAAATTAATTTTTTATCTAACAAGGTCATTAAACTTAGTGCTATTGGTTTTTGCTTCTGAGGAAAATACCATTGACAAGTTTTAGAAAATGATACTAATATTTATGCCACTACTTAACTCTCCACATTCCAAGTTATACCGGTATGCATTTTTACACACAGGCTAACCTGATTTGAATTTTTTCATAATGCATAATCTGTTTAATCCAAAAGCTGATTGTGATACAGGTACGCAAAGGTAAGCACAAACAAATTTTTCAAGTTCTTAATTCAAAAAGAAGCAGTTTGTATTTATTAAAAATATTAATTTCCTAGTGAACTAAGTCTTTAAAGGCGGGAGTTGAGCCACTGATTTTGACAGGGCCAGCATGTTTAAGCAAGATGCCTTTAACAAGTAAATCTAATGAATGGGAACAGATTGTCCTCCTGTAACTTTGGATTCCTGTAATTTTGACATAATGCTGTAGTATCTGAAAGAACCAAAACTACTGCTTGCTAACATGCTTTTTTGTTTGCATGCTGACAAGTTCCTCTGTGGTGTGAATACTTCTTGTTTTGCCATCAGCCATCAGTCCTGTCCTTTGACTGGAGCTGTGACTTAGTCATTACTTTCTACAGAATATATCTTAATGAAAAAAGTCAAAGAGTTTTCTGAAAACTTTTAATAGCCTGCACTGTACAGATAACTGCTAGGAAGTGTTGTCACCTACTTTCCATCTACTCTTAAAACACTGGCTTTCTAAATTACTTTTATTATTTGTGTGACTGCAGATGCTTTCTCCCAGGTCCATGTCATATCACATGTCATTGAACTTGGTTTATTATATAAATAAGGCATACATCCTACTGCAGAGTACATCTTATGCTCTTTCACTTTTCTATACACAGTATCCAGTACCCTTAATGATATCCTTAGAGAGCTAGTCAAAGAGATTGGGGGTAGAAGTGTGCTAGTGACTGTAGGCTCAGCTGAAGCTCAGAAGACATACAGGGTAGGATTTGTGGAACTTTGTTGGTCCTTCCTCAAAAACTCCGTCTTCAGAGTAATGAGGTGAGCATCAAATTCTGTCTTGCATTTGACAGACATGTAAAAAATCTCCCTTGGGCTGAAAAACAGAATCAGAAAGAGCCAAAAGAAATGGTAATACAACAAACATCTTTGTAATCACTGAGTCACCCTGATCATATCTGTAAGGCAGAATGAAAATAGAATAAAGGATTATGAAAAATCATTTATATTTCACACTTTATTCAATTTGATTAAGTTTGTTCCCTGTAGGTAGTGTTACTGAAGTTCCACAGAGTTCCACTGTTTTTGTGTACATACATTTCTTCTTTTTTCTCTACTGGTTCATGGCCATAGAGAAAGAATTAAAACACAAATACAAAAGAGTTGTATGTCTGTAGTGTGTATATACAGGGGAATCTACTGAATTATAAACATAGTGCTGTCTCAGAACATTTGATCACCCTATGAAATACCTAATGGGACCTATGGCAAAAATTTATATTGACAACACTCATGATTTATGATTCTCGAGAAGAAGCAACATATCTGAGCCTAAACACAAATACTAATCTAAAAGCCTACTTTTAAAGAATTTGAGAGAATAATTGTGCCTTTATACAGAGTTAAATATCTAACCTCAGTACTGAAAAATGTAAATTAGCACATTATGGACATTATCTTATCAAAAATCATAATCAAGTAGCAACCTGTTTACATATGATCAGATATTTGATTAGCTCAGATACACAATGGATTTGATGTACAAACCGCTCTGAATACACTGTCAATAGAGGAAGAATAAGCAACCATGACTAACATCCTTCAACAGGCTGATTACATCTACCAAAGTAATTTTACACAGGAGAAACAAAGATGTGTCAAAAGGGTTCTTCCTCAGTCTGATAGTCTTCTGTTTTGAAAGTAAACGCATTATGATTGTGTAGCACCTGGAGTCCATGATATTTCAATTATGTTTTATAGAAGTTATGCTTCCCGTTAAAAATATACTTGATAGATCACTATCTCTTATTTATTCTGTATTGATCATTGTAGGTTTGGCTTTTTTCATTTTCAGACCCAACTAAATAATACCAGTAGAGAAAGATGATAAAAGTGGTGATGAGAAGTCTCAGAGACTCAATTTAACATTATGATTACATTACGTAATACTAAAAGAAAATCTAAAAGAAACATACTAAAGACCAAAGTCATTTGGAAACTGCTAGAAAGAAGGCTCAAAACGCTCTGGGCAGACATTCGACCATGGTGGAGACAAAAAGTAAAATATAGAATTTCCAGTTAGCCATTGCAAAAGACTGACAAAGGAAGTGGGAGGCTCTCATTTCTCCAAGTTTTCATATGCTTTCTGAAAGCCTTACAATAAAAATATCATGCAATCTAAGCTCTTGAATGGTGTCCACTGGCCCTGTATCTATAAAACTACAATTGCACAATCATTTAAAATAACCATAAAGAGAAACTTTATGGTTTATCCCCACTATGGAATAAAAGCATAGGGGAAAAAAAAAGATGACTATGAAATAAATACTCCTGAAAGGACCTATATTTACTAATGTAGATTGAATATCACCACTAGGTACAATACAAGGTATAGTTGTCAGCTGAATAAAACTTAAGTTAACAACACAACCTCCTGCAATCTTTAATAAAAGCATAGCTGGGTTTCCTTCATTCCTGTGATCTACTTTTTGTTTTGACAGCAGGAGGCTTCAAAAATCTCCTTGAACCCAGTACTGATATTTAGATATTTCCAGCTGAGTATGTAATCTGAAAGGTCTACAGTTTTGTCTGACTTTGATGGAACCTGCTGACTTTTTTCTGGTCTGAATGGAAGTCTCCTGCATTCACGCTGGTCTAGAAGGACAAGGTCTTCTACACAGTCTAAAACTTCACTGCAATTTGGGTACTTTTTCACCAAATACCTACACTTATGTGATGCACAACTTCTAAAATTAATGAATGAACTTGCCTTCCCTAGTATCTATGTCAGTGCTGAAAGAATATGTTTCCTCCTCCTTGCAGTAAGTTGAGAAACAAACTGAAAAAAACCAAAAAACAAAGAGTTTTCTCCCTCTGACCAGTCACATTACCAGACTCCCTTTCTATTGACATATTCTCCAAGAAGGATGTTCCATATCCAGGTGGGAAATGGGAGTTGTGGTTTTAAACCCTTATCCCAAGTGCAAAAATGAGCAATGGTTCTCGTTTCTTGGCAGTGAGCTCTGCCTTTAACCTAGCTGGCAGCAAAATCATACTGTGTGTGTCTTAGAAATGAATGTGCCACACAAGGAGGAAGTTCCAGCCTTTTCCTGGTGTTTTTATTCTCTTATACACAGATTTAGACAGTCTCCTCTGAACATTGCTTTTCTGTTCTGACCCTTCAGTAGCATTGATCCCATAGTCAGAGAACCCATAGAGAAAACGGATTTGTATATTTGGTTTGAAATGTTTAGTATTTTTGCTGCATCACTATAAAGCAGTCATAATACACTGAGAAAATGGAATAACAGCACACAAAGGTAATTTTTAAGGCTCCTTAAGAATATTTTCATTTATTTTGTATACTTATCGATCTACTCAAGTGTCACCACAAAGATTAGCTGTTCTCAAATTTGAAGAGGAGTCGTATGTGTAACTCCCTGCTGTTAGGGACAGAGGCACCCATTTGTCAACCCAATCAAATATCTGAAGGTTTGTTGCCTGCCTGGGTTCATTCCTTTGACTATTATACACTACTTTTATTCCATGTGGGCACAAAATATACTGACAAAGAAAAAATGGACAGTATCAAAGGACACTAACAGAGTTCTGGGGCTAGTAGTCAAGGGTCTGAGGGGTCAGGTGGTGTTTTCCTCAATCCCGACATCAACAGTAAAGGGTGTGAGAAGAGCATTAATAGGACAGGTCTGTCCATGAGGTTTTGGGTTCCATCATCATCAGGGATTTAAACTAAGAATGTTGGAAAAGGGACAGCGTAATCAGCAATCCTGTGATGGAGTGCCAGGGTCCCTGAGAAAAGGTCATTGGGGATTTGACAAAAAGAGATTACAAAATCAACAAAATGTGTGGTGATCAGTGGCACAAAGCCTAGTTGGAAGACAGTAACTAATGGTGTACCCACGGGCTAACAATGGGTGAAATCATGCTTAATGTCTTCATTAAGAGTGGGGATGGAAGAGCAGAGTGTACACTCAGCAAGTGTACTAATGACCCAGAACTGGGAGGAGTTGCTTATTTGCCAGACGGTTGTGCTGCCATTGGGAGGGTCCTCAAAAGGCTGGAGAAATTAGCAGACAGGAAGGAAGATCACAAAAGTCACAAAGTAAAAGAATCCTTTACCTAGGAGAAAAACCACCGTGAACCAATACATGTTGGAGGCCACCCACCATGACAGCAGCTTGGCAGAAAAGGACCCTGGTGCATCCTGGTAGGTATCAGGTGGAACATGAGCTACCAGTGTGTCCTTGCAGCACAGAATGTTGTCCTGGGCTTCATTAGAAATGTTGCCAGCAGGTCAAGGGGGTTGATCCTTCCCCTCCATTCACAGTGCTGAGGCCACACTTGGAGTAATGCACCTGGTTCCGGGCTCCCCAGCACAAAACAGGAACGGACATACTAGAGAGAATTCAATGAAAGGACTCAAAGATGATTAAGGGACTGGAGCAACTCTCCTATGAAGAAAGGCTGGGAGTATTAGCACTGTTCGTCTCGGAGAAGAGAAAGCCTTTGGAGGATATCATCAGTGTATAAATGTCTGAAGGAACTGTGTAAAGAGGACAGAGCCTGGACCTTTTCAGTGGTACCCTGTGACAGGACAAGAGGTAAAGGGCAAAAGTTGAATACTAGAGGTTCTCTCTGAACATCAGGAGACACTTTTTTTACTGTGAAGGTGACTGAACACTAGCATAGGTTGCTCAGAGGGTTATGAGGTCTCCATCCTTGGAGTTATTCAAAGGCCACTTGGACAAGATCCTGGGAAACTGACCCCAGGTGATCCTTCTTGAGCAAAAACTTGGTCCAGATGGCCTCTAGAGGTCCCTTCCAACCACAGCCATTTTGTGACAGTGTGATGCTGTGATGTATGGAGCTTTCTCTCTCAGTTTGGACAGAGAAACGAAACATATCTATCAGTACACACAGGAATCCTACCTTCATTGTTCCATCCTCCTCATAAAGTTTGTTCTTCAACATAAGGAATGAACACATAGAGAAAAGGAATAAATCCCCTGCTCTCTCCCTCTTTCCCATTCTTTTACACATTAACAGCTTACACAGGAAGAAAAACTTAAATTTAAATTTTAGATAAGACAAATTTGAATTTGAACTGCAATGTAAAATCAATAAGCTACTATATATTTGTATTTCAATGGAAAAAGAATCTAGAGGTAAAGACTAGAGTTAAAGGTTCTGATCAGACAAAATTATTAAACTACTCAGGTACTTTTTTTTCTAATTATACTTCCTTAGACACTCAAAACGGGAGGGAGAGGTTGAAGCTTTCCCTGTTTCTCCTGCAATATGCTGCATGCGATTAGTACCTTTTTAGAAAATGTCACCGTGCATTCTCCGATGCTCAGATAGTCTGCATGCAGATGGCAGATTAAGACCTTCATAAAGTTAATCACATGAAGGACGAGTAAAAAAGTTCTCCTGGAGACTAAGTTGAATATGTAAATATAAAAAAACATAATTTGCTTTGCATGAAACGGAAACCTTTTTGCTTTAAGGAAAACTCCCAGAAAAAGCTTAATATTTCAGTGAGTTTCTTCACAAATTATCTACATTTTATTTAAAATAAAGGAAAGCACTCGAGGGTCATGACATTCACAGTGTTTCAACTTACTTTAGTGTCAATAAGTTTTTGAATTCTTGAAAAATGTCACATAATGCACACGTAAAATCATGCTGGTGAATCAATAGTCCTAATATTTATGGCTGTCAGGAAATTTCAGATTTGGTTGCCAGCTCCTTTTTAACTACAAGTACATTTTATTATAAAATTGAAGGTATACATTATAAAAATTAATAGCGAAGTGACATTGTGAAAAGTACATAAAATATAAAATATTCTTAGATTTTTAATTTTTTACACTGGTTTCATATGGAGCCCAAATTTGATAGTAAGATATTGGTATTTATCAGAGTAGAAATTTATTTTTGTTACATGGAAAGTGAGATATAAAGAATTTTGTTCATTTATGGATGCAATATGTAAATTTTAAGAAATTCTTAAGTTAAAGCCAAACTTAATAGGGTCTGATGAGCCTAATTCTTAAAATACCACAAGTCCAGGGGGAATTAAGTAGTAACCCAAAGCAGTGATGTTCACTAAGCTATATGAATTTAACTACATAACATTGATGAATATACAAAAATGTGGACTCACAACTTTTTACAGACCAGTTTTAACACCTAATCTAGTCAGAAAAATTATGTTAAAAACAGTCTTAGAGTTACAAGAATTATCCATATTTGTACTTAATTTTCTTCTGTATAGTTTATCCACTAAAACTGTTTAGAAAGACCATGAACATTTAACTCTGGACAATCAAATACAGCATAATATTTTCTCCTTTGAATAAATATCAAAGGAAAAAATGTAAACCAAATGGTCTTTTATGCTGAGCACTGTAATTTAGTAGTAAGACAAATTAGTATAAACAGCCACATAATCAGACATTTTATATTGATGTAGATTCCTTTTAATATCCTCTCACATGACTACCAGTGTTAATCCATGCAGCTTTTCTGCTTTCACCACCACTACTACTGCATCAACATGTCACCTAAATAACTGCAATTAAGCATTCTCTGTAGCTGCTGATTACAGGATGCTGATGAACATTCCCAGTGGATTTAGCAGACTCTTTCGTAACAACGACAATAATCATCTCATATTATAATGTCTGTGCTCCTGAAGACTTCTCAAATAATCTAAAATTTTAATTGTACAGACTGTTGATTAATGCAGCCTAAAGTTCAACAGGAGCTTAATCAAAAAGGTTCAAGTATCACATCACTGACATCTATTAAGCAATATGGTAATATACATCCTAGGAAATAAATACTTAAGCTACTTGGTCTTTCAACCAAAGTAAACTTTTTACAAAGGTCCATTGCCCTCTTGAAAAGAGCACTGGAACTTCTTATGTCATTTTCTATTGCAAGGAAAGAAACCACTTTTTTTTTTTCTTTTTGCATTTTTTTGAGTTCTTGTCATTTTGCATTGAGAATAATGACATTCAAAAAGCTGAAACGCAGAATTTTGATGTCTCAAAAAAAACTTTTATTATTTTATGGTTTTGAAAACTAGTGGATCATATTTTTTCTACTGAAAAGAGATTAATTCAATTGTGCAGTACTCACCTGGACCAGTGTACTGCCTGTGATGATCTGTAAACTCCTTACAAACTGTATCCATTACATTATATTTTCTTCCTTTTATTCCTGCATAGAAAAAGTATTCCATGCAAGGAGTGGGAATCTCTTTGGTTTATCCCATCACAGATGTCTTTAGAGGGTACATTCTTTTGAAGATATGTACAGTTGCAGAAAGAAATTTTAAAATTTTGTTTCCTAATTGTGGTCCGTGTTCAACACAGTCAAATCTGTTTTTAAATCACATACGAAAATGCAGTCTATGACAGCTTGTTCTAATACCAGTAAGGGACATTCATGTTAACATGAGGTTCATGTGTCAGGATAGACTAGTGCAGAACGTGTGCTACTAATTTCTGGCGATTTTTAGAAATGTGTGATCATTTCCACCTTTCCCTTTAAATGCTGCAGAACATAACACATCTCAGCATAACTACTGTAGAAACAATCTGCCTCCTGGTTCTCATTAGTTATTTTAGATACATATACAGCATTATTTTGTTAGCCTGTTTAAAAAAAAATACAATTTTGCTCCTTTCGTGTTTGGATCAAAAGCGTATTTCTCCATCTACCTCATCTGTTGCTCAGAATGCCCATCTTTTTCCATAGAGGAAAGAAAAATATACTTGAGGCAAAATATCTATGTAAGCATTCCAGAAATTGTCTTGGATTAATAAGGTATAATTCCACCTGAATCAATGAAACTTTGCCAGGTCTGGGAGAGTTTGTGTTGAGATATATTCTCTGAGTATTCACTTTGACTCCGGCTTCTTGGAGACTACAAAAATGTAAATATGTAAGACCCGCATTCACATAAAATACATGACTTTGTTGGTTTGTATCTACTATGCTGTGAAAGACAGTAATTTTCTTCATTGCAGTTTCTTGATATAGCATCAACAAAACCATTTATAGCTTCTTAAAAGCTTTCTCCAAGGAAAATATTTCTTGAACAGCACAATAAGCCACTTAAGATGCACATGTAAATATAGATACACATACGCATATACATATAATGTATGTGCGTACATGTATTTATATATATTTTGTGAGAGACTGAAATGTTAAATGTTCATGACTCAAATAATCAGCCATTTGCAAAAAGCAGCAAGTGCTTTTCTCAGGCTAGGTTTTCACCCCGCAACCGAAGGGGAGGAGGAGAACTTTTGGGGGTGTGTTAGTGAAATGTCTGATCAGCATAAGCACAGCCCAGGTGCAGCAGGGATGAGCAGCTGTCACTGGAGGATGACCAAGACAAACTGACCTTTATTTAGCACCAAGCTGGGTTTTGGGTCTGATAAGGGAAAAGGCTGATAAGAAGCAGATCACGTTTATCATGCCAATATCCTCCCTCCAGATGAGGCTTAGGTGTAAAACTCCACCCCTACCCCTGGAGGAGGAATGGGGACATTCATATGTAGGCCTTAAGGTATCCATCCCTTCTGATAAGGCATAACTGGCTCAACTACCCCAGCATAAGAAATGGGGGTCATGTCTTAGAAGGGGGCACATCAAAGACTTCTGAAGTGCCCCCAGAATCATTTCTGGGGCCTTCTGTCAGAGAACCTTGCATGATCCACAGTGTTGCACGAGACAGTGTAAGATTCCTCCCCAGGAAAGATACCTGGGCATTCCTACCCAAATCTGAGCATATATTCTCCACTAAACCATTTTCTTTCATGGGCTTTCTCCACCCCCGATGGATCAAGACTGTGACCATCACTTCAAACAATGGAGATCAAAACTGCAGCAATCAAGTCTTATCTCTGGATCCACAGGCAGCGATACCTTTTCTCTCCACTATCTACTCTTATCCCTTCTTTTTCTTTCTTTTCCTTATATATTTTCTTAACAGGTATTATTATACTTCTATATTACTATATTGCTATAGATAATAACAAAAATGGCTATAGAGCTCCTTTCCGTTGCAACCAAATTGTTATAAAATAAACCCATCATATATATATATATAGATATATATATATAAACACCAGTCATTCAGGGTTGCTTCCCTCTAATCCACCCCAAGGGATCTATTAGCAAGAACCTCAGTTGGTGCTCCTCTGTGGTGGGTTGTAACATATGTGTGATTATTTGTCAGGTGAACTAACAGCTCATGGTCAGGTATTTGAAAGTACAGGAGTAGAAATGGAGCAACTTCTATGCTTGGGTCATTCATAGGATCGGGTTTTAATGGTGTTTCCATAGCGTCTTTATCATACCTTCCCATCCAATTCAAAATGCTTTAGCAAAAGGACAGTGTTATTCCAACAGGGGAACAAAAACCCAGTTTATAAACACAATCTTTAAATCTTATGCTGACAAGATTTTTTGAGAAGGATAGATGGAAGGAGTTAGGAAAATTAATAGATTCTATCCTAAAGCAAGAAATAGTACTGATTCTTTAAATCAAGTTTTTTTCAGAGGTGTTCTTTTTTCTGCATTATTTTGCTCCTCAGTCTTGAGGTGCTCTGGCCTTCTCTAACTGTTACCATTGAAAGCTTTTTTGAGAGATTCTGTTGACCTTTAAGTTCCAGGCAGCAGTTAAGTTTACCTATGGTAGCATATCCATATGAATAGTCTGGGAAAAAAACAGGTCATTTTTGCCCTTTAATTCCCCATAATACAAGAGAAAAGAGTAAGGGTGGAAGGAAATCAATCGTAACTTATCCCTTGACGAATATCAGCAAACACTGTGTCACAAAACCAATGTGAAGAAATGGAGTATGGATTTTCTGCTGACATTTGTAAAGTGTTTGTGTCAAAGTATTTTTCTAATATAGCAAAGGTTACAGTTTAACAAATTAAAGCACATGTTCCTTTTGAACTGACATGCTGGTCATTTGGGTTAATTTAAATGGCTTGTGTTTTTCTAATAAACTCTCATCCTAACCTACTGTGATTATGGCCAGTCTTTGCATTAATCTGCCATAAGTAATTGCTTTTTCATCAAAATGAGCTGAATGATAACAGTGTAATAGTCCATGACTTTATCTAATATAATTTGGGGGAAATACTATATGCCATTTAAAAATGTGCCCAGAAGTGAATTTGCATTGCAAAAACCTAGGCAATGATTTAGGTTTAATATTTCTAATTTCTGTGGGCTAAAGTGTTCTTTGATATTACAGGAACTCTTGAATGAAATAGCTATTTTCTGTTGAGTTATAGCTTCTGTTGCCAAATTTCCTATGAAAGACAAAGCCTTTGTTTTCCTAATCTCCATGACTGAATTTACTTTAAATTAGTTTATATATATAAATATATTTAGTACTTTTGAATTATAGTGTTACAAACTATAAGGAAGACATCATAAATGCAAAGTTGTAATTGGATTGTCATGTATTATGTCAGTTATGATCATCCTAGGAAATTAATTCCAGTTTTACTAAGAATTGAACACTAAATATAATTTTATGAGTCTTTTCTGTGTTCTACTCCCAGAGTCTTTTTATTCACGTGTGTGTCTCTTGAGAAAATACTTCATAAATGTAATATCATTATAAAGATATGTTCTGTAATGTTTTATGTGTGGTTCATGAAAATATTTTGTTTTCCTAAAAGACTGTTCAGAAGAAGTGCTAATGCATTTCTTTGTATGAAAAAACTCCAAACATAAACACCTTATTTTTTGTGTATTTAATAACAAACATCACTTTAGAAGAAGCATATTTTTCAAATCAAAGACGTGTATTTTCCAAACTATCATTTTCCAAATGGTTGTGATCATTTGGATGTCAAAGCCATAGAGTGGATTCTTCTTTTTTAAGTCTGAAGATTGCAGTGAGTTGATAAAAGAAGGAAATTTAGATTTAAGGTGTGGTCTAACTGGTCCCTAACAAAAATGGTTTCACTCACAGTACGTGTTTACTATAATACCCACGGTTTTAAGTGACCATCTTTTAATTATGTACAGTGCTAGACATGACAAAAATGGGTTTTAGTTTTCCATTGCCACTAGTGTCTGGAAAAAAATAATGAAATATGAGTTTCCCAAGATTTCGATATTTAACTAAAACCTTCAGGGATCTTGCCTAACTGCTTACACATGCTCATAAAGAGTGCTGTGAAAGGTGTAGGAAAGGCCTCTTGAGAAAATGAAGAGTCTTGAAGAGCATAAATATAATCTATCTAGTTCTGAGGCTGGACTGTCCTATAAAGTGAGGTGGGATCATGTGTTCTCAGGATTCCTTCACAGATAAAGAGCAAAGTAGAAGCCGGCTTCATTCCGTGTGTAAATTACATGATCAACACTTGTGCAAAGTGTCTGTGCATAATATAACAAATGGAATTCCTTTTTGAAGAATAGTTTCCATACTTTCTTCTGCTGAATATAATAATAAGAATCAACCACTATAATAAATATTATAGATCTCACAATACCCCAAAATACCAAGAACTTGCAAAGAATCAACCTACTGCATAATAATAATCAATTACTTAACAGTGTGTGCTAATTTGAACTCGTAGGCATCCTTGACAGAATTCTTGTTTAGGAGCAATAAATTCTTAGACATGGTTGTGTCATGTCCTTGGGCTTATAACAAAAGATGGAAACTCTGATATTGGATTCATTTACACTTAATTGTCATTAACCACGGTTTTATTTTTAAAAAACAATTTCAATCCATCTTTAAAATAGAAAATAACTTTCTTTTCAAATAACTGGATCTTGGTCACAGCACCAAGCCTGAGAGAGTTCAAGTGCCTGGGCAATGCTTTAAGGCCCATGGTGGGATTCCTGGGGTAGTTCTGTGCAGGGCCTGGAGTTGGGCTTTGATGACTCTTGAGGGTGCCTTCCAACTCAGGATATCCTATGATTCCATACTGAAGGAAGAAACATTATTTCAAATGAGAAGGTAAAGTGTTACAAAATGCAAGTAAGAACTAGACTGTTCAAGTGCCAGCTAACACACAAATACTTTGTAGACTTTCTTCATGTAAACTGCTCAGAAATAATATCATTTACATTTTATTTACCTATAAAATGTGAATATTCAGCTTCTTTGAATACCAGACTTGAGTTCTCATAAAGTGAAGGTGACACTATGTACATATGTACTTTGTTTAATTCCTCAAATTCGGTAATGACAGGTTCAATTTATTTTTCCACGTAGCTCTAAAGTAATGACTTTGTGAGTAAAAAGCATTTGAATTCTGGCAAAACTGTATATCTGCAATGAAAAACAGTTAGTTGAAAATTCTCTCTATCTCATAAACTTCAGCAGCAGCAAATTTTCTTCTTTAGACTTGTATCGAGTTCAGGAGAGACTTCTGACTTATTCTTGAAATAAGGGACTAAGGGAATAAGCAGGGCATGAATATGACATGTAGGATAATGAGATGTAACCTTTTCATTGGGTAAAATGACTGGGAATATAATCTCACACAGCTCCCTGGCCTCTTGACCATGGGTTTTGGCCTTGCAGGAGCACAATTTTTAGTGACAGGGTCTTATCCACTATGAAAGCAAACCAGCAAAATGCTTCAAAAACCCTTAAAATTCAGTTTGGTTTTGAAAAGGAATTCAGAAATTTTGCAGACAGGGACAAAAATTACCTTTCTGCCTTTTTCCTGTCCTCTGGATTGCTAAGGTTATTTCCTTAACACCCTTTTTATTTCACTCCAGTCCCTTCAAGCCTTGCATGTTTCTGCAGTCCTTGCCTTTGCCATGTTCCCTTCTACAAACTATGAACTAATTTTAAAAGAAACAACTGTGGTACTGCAGGGTGGTCCTGGATCAACGCACATGGTGGATAGCACACACTTGTACGTGATGGCGTTGCTAACATGCAACACACTGCTAACTCATTTCATCAGCACAGTTCCCAGAAATAAACTAATAAAGCATAAAGGACATCTGTTTGTGGGAGCCTAGAAAAGAAGCAGACTCAAAATTGCCTCTATTCTAAGCCAGTCAAAGAATTAGTATGAGAATTTCAAGTTACTTACAATCAGAAAAGGCAGAGAGCTGACAATGACAATATGTTACAAAAAAAAGAGTGGAAATTAATCTCCATAAGCCCCTGGCTGCTGCCTGTGGCCTGTCTGAGCAAACTGAGCTTCTAACTCTAGAAAAATACGGGAAAACACTTCACCAGCATCAGAATTCCTCCCACTCTGTTATGTCTAGCAGCTTCAGTTCTTCTCAGACAGCAGAATGACTGAACAGTAAAATGTCCCTAAGTCACTGATCTTGAGGGAGGAAGTGGTAAGATGTGTTTCCTGAGCTGATAGAAACAGGAAGAATTCCAAAAAGATCAGAAATATGCCCTCAGTCATAGGGGTTGATTCAGGACAATAATTGAGGAAAGATACTATTTTACTTCATTTCTAGGACATACCGAGGTGTGGCCATACTTAACAGGACAGATGCTTCTAATCATGGATCATATGTATGGCTAAAAGAAAGTAGTAGTCCAGTGACAATTAAAATACTGAACATTAATATTTTTCTGGCAACAGACGAAGGAAAAATCTGAGACCCACAAAAGAGTCTCTGCGCATTTTTCTGCAGCTGTTTGAATGCAAGGTGGAAGCCTTGCCTTTCTCTATCTATTAAAACATTAACCAAGAAATTTCCAAAAGCAAAGATTATTCTAGAATATAATTAAGAAAAATTATTAATCCAAAATTTGTCTTCAAAACAGGTGTTCGAAGAACAGTTTACTGTTTCATTTAAAAAACGCATTGAGTTAGGTACCTACAGAAATAGACAGTTCTTGCTCAGAGGACTTATGCATGTATACAGAACAAACAGATAGAAAGAAAATGCCGTTTCCAATACAGAATTTGTAACTGGTTTCCTTGATTTACTGGTTTTGGTGCTGAACAAACCTTGCTGCTAATTGTCTTGAACTCCTCTCTTTTCATTTCATACACATAAATAAGATTTGAATTATTTATTTTGGATATAATTTACTTCTGGTTGTGGAGGGGAGCTATCACTTCTCTTACTCTAGACTTTTGAAACATGAGTCATATGGGAATGCTTTTAATGAAGGGCTTCTAGTGAAAGTGCTCTTATACAGCTGTGATGTCCTTCTATTAAAAAAACCTTTAAATATCTGGTTCACCTACATCAGATGAGACTGTCCTTTCTGCCCTGAAGAATTCCCTTTTCATGTCCTTACCTGATCTGTCACAACTTTCGACATAATCAGAATTCTAATGCACTTTAACCTAAATTACAGTCACTTGCCCTATAAAAAGCATAAGACTGTAAAATTGGATTATCACCATAGAGTGCAATATGTAATTTTAGATCAGTATAAAATAGGGTTGTAGACCAGCATTTAGGAAGTTCTGACTCCAAAAAGATTTGACAGTGAAAGAAAAAGGAAGAAAAACAAAGTGCTCGATTTCAGAATAATGGTGTCATTAATACTTAAGCTTTGGACTGTGATTATAAAGCATTTAAATTTTTTCTGCGATAGATATTTGATGCTTAACTAAGAAGTAGGTTTTGTAATAAAATAAAAATGGTCTGAAAAGGGGGAGGGAAGTTCATAGCATTAATAGATGTAGAGCACTTTAAAAAATGGGAATAAAATAGAAGTATTCAGAATTATTTCAAGGAATGCCATGTGAATTCACATGTAAAAAAAACATTGAATTTGGGGGGAAAAGTAGATGCAAAACCATTTTAATTTGCATCTCTAAAAATTACAGGTTATATATGATAACCTACATTTTACAGGTGAACTACATACCAGAGATGTGTGTTTCAGCTAGATGTCTTCAGATTTGGTCTACTTAGTTGTGATTTTCAGTACGGACAAATAACTTTGGATGTCTCTCTGGAATACCTTAATGGCACGTAGTATTAAAATGAAATCTGTGTATGATTTCTCAATTTAGTTACAGTGATTTCTTCCAAAAAACTTTTCCAACACAAACACAGGTTTGTAATCTTTGAGAAAGAAAATGTAGCCCTCCTTTTCACCACTGTAGATAATTCCAGCCTATATCCTTGGAATCTATCACAGCTTTTCAAATTAAAGATGTTCATTACTAGAATGTTAAATGTCCTGCTACATATTTAAAAGAACTTACAATGTATGGTGAAACAAAAGAGTGGTCTATCTACTCACGGATGAATCTGTCATAAAAAACATAATAGTCTTTTGGCCTAGAAACATACCAGAATTTAATCGCAGGAAAATGTTCCCTCACAGAACAGTCTAAAACAAAATAGAACAGATTTGTCCATTCTTATCTTAATAACGATTTCCTAGAATAAAAATAGACTCATTACTTCTGCCACTATTTGGGACTGTTTGTGTATCTAGTATTTGATCACAGAGTTTCAAAGATACGGAATCAAAACTCCTATTACACTACTATTTTTCCCTTCATATGCAGAGAAATCTTAACTGAAAACATACCAATAGTCTTATCTCAAGAGACAAATAAATATAAGTCATTAATCACCTTAGGTTTTTTCTAAAGCCTGTGATGAGAAATTGCACCTTTGGAGACCAGTTATTCTTAGATACATATTTTAGGAGGAGTTGAAACAGTCCCTCCAGAGGTCTACTATTCCCTAGATAAAGGTGATGAGTCCACGCTCAGGTAATGTTGAGACACTTAAGCAGACTGGGAAGAAAAGATTTCTTGGAAAGCTATATATGTTCCTCTTGAGGAAAGCTCTCATAGTTAAAAGCAGTAACAATAATGCATGGCAGGTGATGTAGATAAGTCTCAGTAAACCCTGGCGTGTTCATTGTCTGCTTCAATTACAGTTTTCACCAAAGAAGCTCTTCAGAGGTTCCATATTTTTCAAATAGTCAAATCCCAACAACGGTGTTGCCTCTGAAATGAATTGGACCTCTTCACTTCTTTAAGTAGCCGGGAATACTTGCCCAAAGAATAATCTGTATTCTTATCCTTTTTTCCACTTACTATTTCATAATATTTAGAATCATATTGACATGAAAAAATGGTTAAGAATGGCCAGTAAAGTGTTACAGTGTCAGATTCAATTTGCTTATTTGTTCATCATTCACCAATCAACTATGAAGATGTTTCAAAGACAATTGACCTAATTTTCTGGGTTAAGAGCAGCAGCACTTTTTTGCAGTTTTCATTAATGTCAGATAGGTGTAAGCCAATAGCAAATGATAAGTCCCTGTATGTTGTGGTCCAGCCATCAAATATTCAAACATAGTTTAAACAATCTTTCCGGGACTGCATGAAGGGCTGTTACCTTACCATTAAACACAGTCTCCTTCAACGTTGTCAAATTGCTATACTCAAGGCAAAGTACAAATCTCTTATGCCTTTCATATATGACATACCTAGAATGTTTGGATCACAAATATTCTTTGAAGCAGCTTGAGCATGTCTACTGCACCATAAAGGAAGTGGTGTTTTGTCTGACCCAACATTGGATTGCAAAATGCAGTGCAACATAAATAATTTCTGTGTCCTATGCCACAATCATAGGTGCACTGCTTCCCAATCATGGTGTACCCACTGCATCTGCTTCTCATCTACATTGTACTTAGGATGGATTCAGCTGTAGATTCAAAGCACAGCTTTCAACTTGTGCAAAATGGCCTGCTTTTACGTCCACTCGTTCCAAGAGAAAAGCCTTGGTGCGCCTTCTCTGCAGGCAGAAATTCACTACGGTCCCCTGTCAATCCAAGAACTGATCTGCCTCTCAGACAAATAAGGCTGTCCTCTGCTCCCACTTCTTTACTGCACAGAGCCTCCAAGGCTTAGGAAATATTTTAAGAGCATCTAAAATTGTAGTCACCTCTGCAAAACAAGAGAGTGCCGTTCATTATGATCCTGAACACAATAGCACATGCTAAGGACAATAATATTTTTTCTCCCTAAGAACCAAATATTCCAGGCACTACATATGATATCTACCTTGGATTAACTATATTTGTGTATGTGTCATCTCTGGGTGCAGAGGAACCTCTGAGTAGCCCAGGCTATAACAACCATTTTAGGAACTCACATCTATGTGTATTGCTTCTGCAAACCAAGTACCATCCAGGTTTGGAAGAATGCAAAAAACTTCTTTACTGTGAGGGTGATGAGGCACTGGAATAGGTTGCCCAGACAATCTGTGGATGCCCCATCTCCGGAAGTGTTCAAGGTCAGCCTGGATGGAGCTCTGAGAAGTCTGATCTCGTGAAAAGTATCCCTATCCACAGCAGAGGGGTTGGAACTCAGTGATCTTTAAGGTCCCTTCCAACCCAGACTATTCTATGATTCCATGATTCTATGATCTCAGATTCACAAGAAGAAGAAACAAAGTTTCCAGCTGCACTCTGCCTAAGAAAAGCATTGTGGTCTTCCGAAGACTGGTAGAAGGGAATGGATAAGTTTGCACCATGGGAGGATCTCTAAACCACTCTTACAATTGCTATTTGATGTGTCTTACAGGGTTGCAGCCAACCATATCCTTATTCTGAGGTCAGTGCCCCCAGCACCCTTCCATGTCCTTAGTCTCAGTAGTACCTCACAGCTGCAAAAACTAAGCTTTTTCTTTTTATAACAAAATGGTAACAGAATTTTCAAATATTTATGTTCTATTGCACAGAAAACCTCTTTGTTGGTTTGAATAATGGTGAGGTTTGCAAACAAATTCAATAACTCCAAATCCACTGTGCTTCAAACAAGTGCTGCCTGTAGCCACTAATTTGTTTATGTGCAATTTTGCAGTGTGCTTTCAGAAAGAACAACTATCTTCAGGCTCCAATCCAGATATAATCATTACTTTATTTTTATTATTATTTTTAATTTAATGTGGAGAGCTACAGTATAAAGATTGCCAACAACAATGACTAGATTTGAAAATTTAGAAGTAAATTACTAAATATAATGAGATGTGGACTTAATTTGCATTTACCATTAAAAAAAAGAGAAAATGGACATCAGCCAGTGCTCTTAAGCCAGACTTATTAACACTCAGAAATGCTGTCACAGCTCGTGTGTACATGGGACATTAGTCATGCATTTTGTTAATCTAACACAATATGGAACATAATTTATCAGGACATCAAAATAATAGCTTTTGCTCCATTTGCCCATCTATGTGAGGATGTGCACAATAGACTCTGAAGGCATACATGGACTCTATTAGAGCTAATTGAAACTAGATGAAACAATTAACGTGGTTCTTAGTAAAAAACATTAACAGTTAATGTAAAATTCTAATCACAATAAAAGTGAGTAACATTGGAAGGAAATGTAGTGTATAACTGCAAAACATTCTTTTTAATTTATCGAAAAATGAAATTGAAAAAATAATAAAGCAGATAAAAAAGGAATACCAAAAATAATAACGGAAAATAAACAATATCAAAAGAGTCAATTAGAACAGCTACTGTCTCCAGCTTTGCTCACTGTATTCTTATTTTTCATGGGAACGTGACATTTCAGTCACTTCCAGAAATGATGAGTACTCTAATTCCTGAAATTTAGGTGCAACACAAGAAAATGGAACAGGTGGTTGTGGTATGAATGAGTGGCAAAGATAATCCATTCATCTATACACTGTGCTGTTATAAAAACTGAAGTTTAAACATTCTGTTTAGAAAAGCATCCCAATAATGTAATGAAACTGTCTTAACTTTTCTGTAGATTATGACTAAATTTTAATGCAAACAATGGTCAAAATTTCTAAGACTGTAATTTTGGACTTTTCCTAGCAAATTGAAAAAATGTCTTGTTAACATTTTATTTGTCAGCTGATTTACCTTTTTTTGTTATCTTATTTCTTCAATTTTCTTTTTACACATGCAAAGAAGAGCAACAGAAAAACTATATTCAAGTTATTTGTCAAATGACAGTATGTAATAGGACTGTTTGTGCATAAAGGTCTTCAAAAATGTAATTTGCCATAAAAACTGGGACTGTGTAGAGTAGTACAGATGAAATCAACATCACGAGCACATTATAGAGCATAAATATATGGTGATAAATAAACACCAACAAATTTGGGACTGATTAGCAGGAAATAATAAAAGTATTTTTAAAAAATATTACAGTTTGTGATGGTTTCTGGAGTGTAACCTTGGATAATGAAATCATCTAACTTACTGCAGACCAACAAAACAACACACAGCAGAATCTATACTGAGAAATTTAAACAAAAAAAAAGAAAAAGTTCTCTTTTTATTTCTTTTTCAGGATTCTAAGTCTTCAGGAAATCTGAATACTTACCTGGATCTTGTCCTGTCTTCTCACAAGCATGAGAAAAGTAAAATTTACCCATTTTAAGAGTGTTGTGTTAAAAGTTTTTCTCTGCTGTAGGAAAGTTAGGGATAGAGTTGAGTGGAAAAGCTGGGTTGAATAGTTGATAATATTGAGGGGGGGGGG